>CM069911.1:26535394-26906536 GCA_036172215.1 Camellia granthamiana
GTATCATGCATACCTGCTATGCCAGAACAAACCGAACGTAATGGCGTAGATGATGTTGTGGAGAGGGTAGTGGGTGATGTGGTTGTTGTCAGTCCGCTATGGCAGAGGGTGGAAAGGGTGATGATTGGCCGAACTCGTTTGTACGTAACATCAAGGGGAATATGAGGAAAAATTTATAGTTGGCAGAGTTTGAGTACCTAGAATTGCGAGTTAGGCAATGGCAGGTGAACGGTGAGGGATGCAGCATACCTGCAAACAGAGTGGATGGGGTTGGCAAGCATGTTGTGGGTGTCAAAGTGATAGATGTGGACGCAGTTGGGGGCGGTGACAATAAATTCTCTGGGTTTGGAATTAATAACCGGCATACAATTTGGAAGATGATGACGCAGCGGGAGAAAGACATTGTTAGTTCTGCGTACAAACGTTACGGTAATGAGTGGGTTTTTTTTGTAATTTATTATTCCAGCATGGTGTTGTTGTGAGTATTGTCCGGGTATTTGACGTTAATGTTTGTTTTATATTTATGTGGTCAGGGCAATCGTGTGGGTTGGGCAGGTGGACGGTAATGCTGTGTACTTCTTAGATGTTAGAGCAATAGTCCGCCAAGCTGGTCTGTGGGGTAATGTAAGTGGTAGTGGCCACATATTCAGTTCATGCCTATGTTATATTTATATGTATGGTGTTTGTAAAGTGGGTGCATTTTCTGTCAATTTTTGGATGGTTATAGGTTATTGGCGCATATGCAGAGATGCTATCTGATGAACAAACCAGGTTGAACGCAGGGAAAGAATTCTCAGAAACGTCATATTTTTTCAACAGCATATGCCTGGTTAGTATGTTTAGTTTGTGTGCTATGATTTGATGTGGAGTTTGAGTTTTTACCACGTGACATGTAATATGGTGTGTGTAGGATATGATGAAAAACGAAAACCTCTCTACAAGTTATAATTATGTAACGAGTAATTTGGTGGCTGCTAAAGGTGCTCGTTACATCAATTTCCCAATTTGTCATCTTTCACACTGGACACTTGTGGTGTATGATACGGACGCTGGCCAGTGGAAGCATTTTAATTCGATGCGTAATAGGAATGGCCCAGCGGGGGTACATTATGCTAAAGCGTTGTACTTGGTAAGTTTTTGATGGATATAATAAAATGTTGAATGGTATGTTTATGTTGGCATCGTTCCTGGTGTGATGGTTTTTTTCTGCTACAGAAAAATATTGTTATTAAAATACAGCGACAGATGCTAGACGCATGTGGTAGGGGCGATATGGTGGAGATGCAGGATTTTGAGATTCCACTTGAGTCGGTGATTGAATGTTCGCAACAACGTCCGGACTCGTAAGTGAGATGTGAACACGTGAATTTACCGATTTGTTTGTGTTTTTAGCCATACTGTTTTGTTAATGTTTTTTGTTTGTTTGTTTTTTGTTTGTGTTCGGTGGAGCGCAGTCTTGATTGTGCAATTATTGTATGTGTTGTTATGAGGCAGCATGTGCATCATGTGGAAGTGGGACAATGTTTGCAAGGCGGCAACTGCAGCGTTTTAAGAGCTAGCATGGTGAAGTTATTGGTGAAGTTATTGGTGAATGATCCTGGTTGTGGGTTAGTGAGCAATCTCGGAGCAGGAGGAAGTTGAACTTGCTGCATCGTGACACATAATTAGGTTTACTAAATGGTTTTCACGTAGTCAGTATGTTTATTATGTTATGTATTAAGGGTGTTACAATATTTTGGTGCGTAAGACGTGGTTAGGATGTTATGTTTGTTCGTACAGTTAATGGGTCGATGGTTTTTTGGACAAAGTATTGATCATTCACTGTTTTGTTTTGGTTTGTGATGCATGGTTGTTGCCGTGCAGGATTAATTGAAATATAATATGCTAGTATGGTTGTTATTGGGCATTGTTTGGAATGAGTTTCGATGTGTGTTAATAAGGGTGTTGAGGTGGTTGGTATGTTGCATAATGTAGGTGGTAGGGACTTGCCTTTACCCACTAAGGTAACTGATTTGTGCGACGTCATGGCATGTGATATGCATTTGTGTCGTACCTCAAAACTAAATGGGTTATGTTATGTTAGTCATTGTGGTAGTGGTTTTTTCCTTCAGTTGAACGACATGGCATGTGAGTAAAATGACAACAAGTTTGTGACTGACGCCAAAATGAAATGGGTTACGTTATGTTGGTCATTGTTGTAGATGGTTTTTGGTCATTTGGATTTGTAATGTTTGGTTGTTTTTGTGGTAATTGGATTGAATTTTGATATGGTGTTAAGGACATCCTTAGTTACGTTAAATTTGGAGTAGTTCATTGATGTAAATGTGGTTGTCAGTGCGTGTTGTTCGGATTTATTTTCAATGGGGTTGGTATTGGGTGTTCGTATAGCTAATGGGTTGATGTTTTTTTGGATAAGTTGTTGATTGTTTATCATTTTGTTTTCATTTGACATGAATGGTTGTTGCTGTGGATTATTAATTGAAATATAATATGGTCTAATGGTTGTTATTGGGTGTTGTTTGGATTTAATTGCAATTTGTGTTGATGAGCGTTTTGATATGGTTGTTAAGTTGCATAAATTTGGTGGTAGAGACTTGCAAGCACTTATTACATTAACTTAATTTTGTGACGATGTGGCAGGTTAGTCGACTAATTATGTATGTATGACGTACTGCAACAGTGAATGGGTTACGTTATTTTGGTCATTGTGGTAGTTATTTCTTATTAAGTTGGATTTGTGATGTTTGGTTTTTGGTGTGATAATTAGATTGGATTACGATATGGTGTTAACAGCATCCTTTGGTATGTGGAGTGTTGTAGGACATATGTTAAGGTGGTCGCCAAATGCAGTAATTGGTGTGGGGAATTGTGAACATAAAGTACGATGCTTGTAAAATAAATTATTTGCTAGAACATTGTAAACCATTAAGTTTGCGAAAATTTAACGTATTAATACTGGAAAATAAAAATTCATATGTTACAGTTACATAATGATGACTTATTTAAAAATATTTGATAGTAGAGTTGTTGAAGATGTGAACAGACTATATTGGTGCGTTGCATGTCTTCCTGTTATGGTTGCCCATACGGCCGCAGCGGCCACAACGGATTTGTTGTACATGCTCCCCCCTTGAAAGTATCCACTTCTTTTTTGGCCTTCCTGGTGGACGTTTCACGGTAGGGGGTTGAATGAAGTAATCATTTGGACTAAATGGAGGTTGTTCCACTGTGGGTATTGGGTATATGGTTGGTGCGTATGTAGAACGATACTCAGACACAAGGAAGTACGGTTGTACAAGCTCGTTCAAATCCCTACCACTCCTTCGAACGGCGACCACATGGGAAACCTTTAAGTTGCCACTGGAAGCATGAACATGTACGCCTCCCAACGTCAACAGTGACTGAGGGGAATGAGTGTACTTCGTATACGTCTGCATTTGACTGGCTGATATTCCATGACCAGCCTGTGTTGAAAGTTGTATCCAAGCGGGCCTCCATTTTAAGACAAATTGCGTCGGTCCAAGTTTGGGATGCCACACGACGTTTGGCCATTTGCCGTATTAGTTTGGTTCTAATACTGTTAACCATACGGGTTATTGGAAGGTTGCGTGACTCCCTTATCTATGAGTTAAATGATTCGGCGGCATTAGAACACATCTCCCCTATAACAGTTGCCCCTGAAAATTGTTAAAGGGGAGACAATATTAATGTACTTGTCATAACACAGTATTGTGATTGGGTTCTTTACATATGCCAAATGCGATTTGGTAAGAACACATAAGAGGCGTACCTGAAGAAGGCATTTGCCCAATGTTGTGGATGTGCGTTTGCTATGAATTCGGCAGCAACGCCACGTCCTGATTTATGGAATTGTTTGACTTTCTGATTAAATGCGGCGACCGTTGGTGCGTAAGCAAATGTCGTAGTTTGGTAACCTACCCAGCACGATGCATATTGTTTGAATACCGTAACCTGTCCTTCAGGTTCCTCTGCAAATGTTGGAGACAGAAAGCATGTTCCGCGTTTGGGAAAACGGTTGGCATCGCTTCAAGCAAACCAACATTTTTGTCAAAAATAAACGTCAGTTGCCTGTCCACATTAACCACTTCTGCAAGTTGTTGAAGGAACCAGGACCAGTTCGATGTGTTCTCGGAGTCCATAACTGCGTATGCGAGGGAGAATAAACGTGACACGAAATGCGAAACCAAATGTTGAGGACTTTGTGGGTTAATATGACATATTTGTTCATAACAAAATTGATTGGATGAAATAGTTCATTAATTTTCAGGCAGTGGGATGTACTAACCTTGGTTGCCATCCTTCGCAGTGGCAGCGAGTAGGAATCCTTTGAAACGTCCTTTCAGAAAAGTAGCGTCCAGGAAAAGCAACAGACGACAATAATTAAAACCGTCAATGTATGCTTTAAATGATATGAAGTACCAGGTGAAACGGTGGGTTTGGTCATCGTACTCGAATTTGATGTAACTACCTTGGTTGTGTGGGATCACAGCATCACTGTACCATCGTAACTGATCGAAAGAAATTTTATGAGCACCGAATAGTTCGCCCTTTGCTTTTTCGACCCCCAGCCATGGGATGCGGTAGCTAATGTCCAGTCCGTAATCTTGTTTCAAATCTAGGATGACCTCGGTGGGGCGTGTGAGTGGTCGGTCATGTACCCGTTATGAAATAATGTCAGATACTAACTCAGACCCCACCAACGGATTTTTAGAAGTACGGACGGCTATGCCAAAAATGTGTTCACTATTCCATTTTTGAAGGTAAAAAAATTCGTTTGCCTCTAATTTGCGAGCATGAACAGACCATGTACATCCATTAGTCTCGAGCATTGCACAAACAGCGGTCACACGGACAGAATCATTTTTCTTGTATTTGAACTAAAACCCACATTCGACAGCGTATTTCAGCAATACATTACGGAACTCCGAAGCTCCACCCTCAAACCCCTGCCCTATGTGAGTGAATCCAGTTGCCCATGAATGTGATAGGAAGACTTTGTTATTGTTTGGACAAAATGTTGCCAACAAATCCACCTCATCATCAACGTCTATGTCATTTTGTACCGTTACCCGGTCAGGGGAGTTGGCTACAACGTAGGGATGTTCAGCAGCACGAGGACTGTCCCCCTCACCCCGGTGGTATTCAATAACCACATCAACAAGTTGTAATCGGAATGACGAGGCAAGGCATACCATGTTCTGCATGTCAATGTCGTTCTGCAAGGCAAAATTGTTATGCCACGGAATCTTGTAGAACAACAACACTTTCCCCGGTGACAGGCCATCGTATTTGGTACATACGAAATCGACAAGTTCGGCAAAGTTATATGGCGGTTGCAGTTCGTATGCAACATTGATGGATTGGTAACAACATAAAAGCATGAAAAAGGAGTCCATCTGTAACATAAATAGAATTATTTATAACAATGATTACTGTATTGACATGAAATGAACTGGAAGGTTCAGTGCAAAGAAAACCAAAACGACCAGAATCCCGTCAACACGAAATGATAAATTACACGGGACAAAGAAACGGTGTGCCATACATGAACACCGCGGAAGCTGGTCACGTCGACTGTAGAAACCCCACTCCCACCTCACACATAGCAAAGCCCAAAACCCTATTCTCCCTCAAACCCCTTTGCAAATTGAATCCGACGGCTCCACACAAACGTCTGACCACATATTCCAAAATATACAATACCTACCCTAAATAACTACTGAGGATACATATGTCCAACCAATGGCTATCATAATTTGAAAAAGGATTTCGTGGTAAGACGTTCCACATAATGAGGACTACGCAATCAAACATATCAAACATAGGATTAAATGGTACAAGAGTTGGCAATTTGGGACTTTTCAATAAATTTCCCTTAAAAAAATAAAAAAAACACTTAAAAGTCAAAAAGTTAAATGTTTTCAACTTATACAAAAAAAATTCAAAAATTCATTCTCATTCACTCTATAAAGTCAAAAGACTTCTTTTTTTTTTTTTTTTTTTTTTTCATTTACACTACTTTTTACATGTTTTTCCCTAAAAAATTTAAAAAAATCTTTCTCAAACATATTATTTTGTTCACCTCATATTTTAATTAAAAAATCACTTCCCAAATGGATCCTAGGTCCCAAATTGTTTCGAGCTGCCACTGTGATTCAAATCTTATTTGATGTGTTATGATACTTCTTCATTGCCTATTCTCTTTCAACAGATTTAAAAAAAAAAAAAAAAAAAACTGAGCATAATTTTACAAAGATTTGTTGGTGAAATGTACTTTTACAAAATCGTGTTAAATATATTTTGATTCATGTTTTCCTTCCCTATTATATATATATACTCTTTTTTTTGGTAGCTTTCCTATATTTTAATCTTCCAAGTTCTATTTATATAATTGTAGAATGGGTAATTATTCAATAACCTCAAAAAATGTAAATAAAAAAAAAAAGATTATAGATGAAATACATAGACTTACATTTGTTAGATAACAAAAAAATTAAAAATGACATTTTAATTTAAAACTAAGAGTAGTTAGTAATTTGGATAAATTACAAATATACCTCTTGAGATTTACTTAAAATATAGTTTACCCCTATAGTTTAGAAAAATGCAAATATTCCTTTGTTAGAATTTTTTATTTAACAAAATTAACTGAAAAAATAAAATTTCTAACTATTTTCCTAAAAAATATTCAAATTACCTGGATTATTAATTGAAATAAATTTCTGACATCATTAAAAATTGTTAATTAATTTGATGATTTATTAATAAAAAGAGCTATTTGTTATAAAATTAGAAATTTTAAGGGACGTGATGTAATTTTCAAAGCTGCAATGCTAATTTATATTTTAAACAAATCTCAAAGAGCATATTAGGAATTTATCACTCTGCTACCTTTATTTTATTTTATTTTTCGACCATAATAAGAAATTGATGGATAAATCCTGAAACCAACTTTTTTTTTGTGTGTGTGTGTATGTGTATGTGTTTGTGTGTGGTTAGGTCATCAAATGACCCGTGGCTAAAAAAATTGGTATGACTTAATTCGTCTAATCCATTCTATGACCCATTCAAGTTCACTTGATCGTCCAACCCATTCCATTCCATAGAAGATCATTTAGATTTTCGGACAAAGGTGAAATTCAAGCCCACCCATGAATTCGGCTCATACAAGCTCGCATGGGTAAATCCAACCTAACCATTCTATCAGCTCGACTTAAACTATCCCGTCCAAATTTTTTTTTAATATTATCCAAAAAAATAACACTGTTGTGGGGGTTGAATAATTTCATGCAATATGAACGGTACTTGGCGGCCCAATGATACAAAGCTCATTGGGTTATAGGTCGTTGCCGAGTGCATACAGACACACTAGAAATATGACTTTCTGCGTCTGTTTTTTTGCAGCTGATTATTTAACCATCGCAAAAAATCATTTTTTACATCAAAATCTCATTTTACTTGAACCAATCATGTTCTTAACTTTTTTATAAAAAAAAAAACAAAAAACCTGTAGACACCCAATTTTTGACCACCCTTAAGACTTGGGCGCCTCAGTTTGATCACCCAATGATGAATTTATATATTGTACAAACGTTCGATTTCCTCAGCAGAAAGCCTCAGTTTTATGTCTCAGAAGCCTACAAACCTTGCATCACTTTTTGACCAAAACAGATTTTTTTCAAGCCTGACCACTCAGAGGCTTACAGGCCAACTAGTGGCCAGCTGGCCAGAAATTAGTGGCCAGCTGTCCCCATCCTGGCCAGCTGGCCAGGAGTTCCAGTAGAGCAGATATTTGTTGCCAACTGTCCCTCTATGTGCATGCATTACACCAGCTAGCTCAATACAGATATTTCTGAGATATCAACCAATTGTTCTATATGTAGAGAGCCATACTTTATGTTTTTAGGTTAGAAAAATTTGTGAAGTGCAAAATTCTTAAAAATATTTCTCTCTCTCTACCTTATAACCTATATACACTCAACTTATACTCTCTAAACCTAATTTTTTAGGGCTTCCTGCTGAGGTTCTTAAGCTTGAATTTCAGCACTTGAGGGTGAGAATTGTTGCTTTGTGAATCAAAGTGTTACTCCTCTTCAAGAGGTATAACTTGTAGCTTCTTTACACCACTTCTTTCCTATCTTTATTTGTTGTTTTTGGACTATTTTCCCACTGTTTTTATGGGCTAAAACTTTTGGTTTTAAAGCTATCAAAGGTAGAGGGGTGAACCACCCTTCGTTGAACTTTATTTTCCAAGCTTTTGCCATTGTATTTCCCATCTATTTTCCAACTTTTTCTTACTATTTTTCAGAGGCTAAAAATGTGGTTTTGAAGTTCCAAAAGTGGAGGGGTGTTAGCCATCCCTTCTTAAGCTTATTTACTAGCTTAATTTCTTCATTGTTTTAGCTTACTTTTTCTAGCTTTCCTATGATAATTCTAGCATTGTTTTTGTTTGTTTTAGGACTGTTTTGTTGTGTTTATTTCATGTATGCTTTGTATAGTATGCTTGTAGTGTAATGGTCCTCATAGGTTTGGTGGTTTAGGTCTTAGTCACCAACCTGTTTGAGTTGATAGCATTTATTTCATGCTTTCCATACTTATGCTCACATATAATCACCTCTGCACTCTCCTTCATTTCTTGGCTTTTTATTTTTTTGAGAGTTGTTTCAAACGAGTACTGTTTAAGCTTGAGAACGAGACCCTTCCATACTTAATGGTTTAATCTTTTCAGAGGTTCATTATCAAGGCATGACATCTTTCTCATGCCCAAAACAACTTCTTGTTTAATTCTCATTCTTGGACTAAAATGACTAATGAATGGAAAGGTAAGTAAAAAAGACAATAGAATTGGACTTAAATAGAACAAGATAATAAAATTGAATTGGGTTTAATCAGACGTTAATTGAACCCATTGAGTCTTGAGCCATTCCATACTTGTTAGTGATGATAATGGTTCAAGAATCAATGTCAACCACTTTCCTTGATCAATTTCATGATAGGGAGGAGGTTTTGTTAGTCTCTTATTTTCACTTATTGAGCCTTTGTCCAATCGAGCCATGGATCATCATGCAACAACCTTGTGACCTTCGATGATTTGTGAAGCGATTCTACCAATTCCTTGATCTGTTTCATGATAGGGAGAGGCAGAGAGGATAAACATCCCTTGGAAACACTCTGTTTCTGCTCTATTTCTTTTCTGATGTAGCAGGGCAGTATCAAAATTAGTGGCTAGCCGGCCACCATTTGAATCCGGCCGACCACTTTTACTGGCCGACCGGCCACCTCTTTTCAGCCAGGTAGTGTCGTTTTCTTGCAAAACAGAGCAGAAGCTGAGGCAAAAACAGAAGTATTTTTTTCAGACAGAACAGTTATGAAAGCAAAACAGAGGCATTTCCGGGAGGATGTTTGCATTGACACGTGTGGTTCCTTGACCCCCGCTCGTTTTTTTTTTTAAAATTAGCTTACTTAGTTAATTAATTAGCTAATTCCTTTCAAACCTGTAATAGTTAATTACTTAGTTAATTAATTCCGTGTTGTAACTAATTAGTTAGTTTAATTCCAATTTGTAATAGTTAGTTAGTTTAGCTAATTCATTTATTGGTGTTGTAATAGTTAGCTTAGATTCAGACATTTATTCAGATCCTCTTACACGAGGGCAAAATTGTAATAATGTGTATGTCTTCCAACCCCCATTTCTTTCTCCCTTTTATTTACTCACTTACGATGGATAGCATAGAGTATCATGTTTTAATTAGCATCTTCCTTGACTTGCATCCATTTGTCTTGCATGCATAAGAGTTCGGCCCATCATACTAATCAATGTCAAATTCAAATTCCTTATTCGACTACGTGCTTTATCGCATGCTTTGAATTGACTCACATGCCATGTTAGAATCCGATAGTTAGATTTTGTATGTGTTGCATTAGTCATTTGCATTGTTAGGATCATGCATTTTTTCTAACTATTTTATTTCTTTGGCTTGCCTCGGTTGAGTACTAGGTAAGCATTCATTACTTTAGCATATTGCATGAGTGTTAGTGTTGTCATATTAAGCATGTTTTCCATGAGGCTAAGTGCTTAGGTGATATACCTGTTTGAATGTCGGTGGATGAAGGCTAATTGCTTAAATTGGGATGTTTTGACTAATACATGTGAGATCACTTTTTCAAGTGGTACATATTCAAAAAACTCTTTTCAAACAAACATAAAATCAAAGTGTTCTAACTTTTACAAATTAGTCTATACTTGAGTGCATCACATAATAAAGATAGCCTAAGAATCGGAACAAGAGCATATAATGTATATAAAAATCACATCATGATTAGTAGAAGCCGATCCTTGATCGGGTGAGTCGGGTGCTCAATTCATGACCTTTCCCTCTCATACCTAAATTCCCGAGCCGAGACACTGTGGTAATGACGGATAAGTGGCCTTTGGCATGAGTCACGAGTTTCCTAAATTTTTCAAAAATATTTAAGTGGCGACTCTGAAATTTGGCAATACAGTCTATTTTTGGCATTTTTGATTCAAAATCGATTTTCCAAAAAAAATGTTGGATTTGGACTCATTTGTGTTTCTCTATTACACATTGCACTTGTGAAATCAGATTTAGAACCACGGGAGTCCGAATTGTAGGGCTATCATATCCAAGGAGACTAAACCCCTCCAAAGAGCATGAAAAGCAAGCTACAAAACCCTAAATTAGTAAAACTTGACCTTTGTCCCATTTTTTTCTTATTTCCCAAATCTGAACTCTCTATCTCTCTCTCTCTCAAAATCTGTCTCTCGCTTGACTCTCGCTCAAATCTCACTGTCTTTCTCGCTCGAATCTCACTTTGATGAAGATTTGAAGATTTTAATCGATTGTTGATGAAGATTTGAAGATTTCAATCTGCTGTTGATGAAGATTTCGATCGATTCATAATCGAGATTCATTATCGGTAAGCCTAAACAATTCTCTTTGTCTCTCTCTAATGTTTGACACATCTTCATCAATTCAACTCTCTCTGTAATTCTGGCACTTTTCCAGCGAGTTTACAATGTTCTCTGGCTCTGATTTCGAGTATTTTTTCTTTTTTTCTTTTCTTGTTGGTGCAGTGGATCCTGAAATAGCGCTTTACACAGAGCTATGGTGCACTTGTGCTGGTCCGCTCGTGACAGTGCCTCGCGAAGGCGAGCGCGTGTTCTATGTTCCTCAAGGACATATTGAGCAGGTTAGTTTCCAACTCCAGGCAATTGTATTCAGAGTTCTTTGTTTCTCTTAGAGGTTAGATTCATTACTATTTCTCATAATGCTTTATAATTTTATGTCTCTCTTGGTTGTGCATCTCCAATTGTTCATCAATTTTTTCATCTGATTCAAATTTGATGAAAAAAATGGCTCTAAAATGATTGATTATTGATGAAGAATTATGTTTGATGGATATGTTTGATTATCTTCAGTCATCAAAATGATATTACTCCAATTTTTCCATTATACAATGATTTTAGGAATTTCTAAATTTTTATTTTTATTTTTATTATTTTGTGATCTAGAACTAGCGAATTATCATCGGTATGATCCACAATATATTCTTAGATACATATCTGATCCTGAATCAAGGTGATTGACTGGTAAATTTGGGGTTAGATTGGGAGGTTTTTTAATGGTTAGTGGTTTGTGAAGTTAGAGAGGGTGACCAGGATTGAATGAAGTGCCATCACCATGAAAATCGGTGATCTTTTTCTTCTTTGCCCTGTTTGTGTGGAAAGGTAAAAAGATTTGTGTATTGGCTTTGCAATATTTGCTGCAAAAAGCAGTGAAAGCTATGCCAAAAATAATATTTGGGTAAGGTCTCATATTTAAGATAGCAAACCAACAGGTGCTCATTGAATTTATTTATTTATGTGCCATTAGGACTGGAAATCAAATAGATGAGAGGCCTACTTTTGGTCTTTGTACATATTTCTGCAAAAATTACAATATTAGGTGATCATGTTTAGAACTAAGGCAACATAAGGAAATAGGTCCTTATAGCACCTAGGTTAATATTTTTTAATATGCAATAAACAAACAATAACAATGAAGTAGAAGAGCAAGATTCCAAATGAACAAATTCAAAAGGGATTGATCAAGAAATGGGAATGCCCTATCTTTGAGTGTGGTTTGAACTACAAGTTTGTTAGAAGAAATGACATTTCCTATCAATTTAATCACTTCAACCAAGAGAATGTCGTTAACAATAAAGCTGAGTTGTAAATTGCAAGTAACCCTATATTCCATGACAGGACTTAAAAATGTTGAGGAACAACATCATTTTTTTTCCTTTTCTTTTTTGGCTAAACAATATAGATATGATAATCAGTAGTAAAATTGGTAATCTCAATCAGAAATTACTATGATAACCTAGTGACATCGTCAATAAAACTTTTGAGTACCATCACAGGTTGATCTAACCAAAAAACTGAAAAATTGCACTTATAGTACGCTGTATCTCCCACAAATTTTGAGAAATTACCACTAATGCCCTCCTTCTCACCGAGTACAATTAACTATAACAAATTTGTATACGGAGTGTAACTATGCTTATATCTATCTAGCTTAAGGGAAGTGTTGAGAGGTATGATTCTTATTCTTTCTACCATTGTCCAATGTGTTATCATGGTACTTACCATTTCTTGCTTTCCTCTTTCAATAATTATTACATCCATAATACATAAAGATATTAATTTGTAAGAAAACATGTTGTATTCAATCTGATTATGCATTCTAGAAGACTACTCTGAAATGACTACATCAAAGTGCAGAGTTATAATCACTTAACAGGCGCTCTTCATATTACTGCTAATTAAGTTGATAGGAATTCAAGCAACTTCCTAAACGTAAGCAACATTTAGAAGGCATTTGAAGGTGGAAATTTTATCTGCTTGAAACCCATTCAGACAAATGCATCCTAAACCAGAGGCTACAATTTGAGTCCCCATTCTTAACTAGGCCAATTTCCATGTATGGTTTCTTCCAGGTAGGTAATAAATAGGAAGGCATCATTAAGCATGGCTCAGTTCCATGCTATATATCATATTTAATAAATTGTAAAAATATATTGATGCATTGTTAGCTGATTGTATAAAAGGAGTTAAAGAGGTTTATTGAAAGGTAATGAGCAATGAGCCAATAACCCATGGGACAAAAATTTCTAATAAAAACTTCCTGGATTCCACTCTTCCAGATATCATATAGAAATAAAAGAACTTGATTGCATATTTTAATGTTGTGAAGACCAAGAAGATTGAATCATTTCAAAGCTATGAAAAAGGATGTTGCATGTTCTAGAAGTAGCTATCTCTTCGCATAATAAAAACAAGCTAGAAAAAGGGCTATTGCACATCATTGCACAAAACCATGCTACCTAATTCCTTTTACAATAGCCATCTTCTAACAAAGAAGGTCTCCAACACTAAAAGGAAAACCCACTCCACACCAAATAAAGCAAGTGTATAGTCCACACATCTCTAGCAACACAATAGTGAATAAGGAGATGGTTAATTGATTCTTTTTTTTCTTTTTTCTTTTTTCTTTTTTCTTTTTTTTTTCTTTTTTGATGGGAAACAAAGGACATTTTATTAATTCCTTTCCAAAGGCACCACCATAAAGAAAAAGAAACCTCCCTCCTAGAAGTCCAATGCCCCCATGAACTACCATATTTATGTTATTCATAGCATACATACGTTTTTCTGAGTACAACAATAACAAACTAGGAACTGATACCAAAGAATGATATTCCATGACTCTGGAAATTATCAAACATAATTTCCTAAAACCAACACAAACACATTTTGGAGGCAGTATACTAGGCAGGGTGAATTTAGTTCGACACAAAAAGTAGAAATAATTAAGTCACTAATAGTTTTAAGCAGATATATTCTTGAAGTATTAATGCATGTTAGAGCATGTGTACTACAAGCCCAACAGTAGCATGGTGATGCATGGACACAAAAGCAAAGGCTAAGCAAGACAAATAGTTAGGTTAAGTTGGACCACTAGCTAAACTGAGGTTTCAGTCTTTGTTTTTTCTATGTGCTTTCACATTTGTATTTTATTTGAATGGATTATTATTGTGTTTTTACTCTTTCAAGTTTCATGTGACTAGTAAGTATTACGAAGGCTTTGAACTAAAAATATTTTATAGTAAGAAATGCTGGGTTGCTGTAGAATAACACTTGTTGGGTTGCATTGAACTAAAACTGTTCATAGGCCATCGATTTTATTTGGTGTACTTTTTGAACTATAATATGCACTTGTCATTATGATACTTTGCAAACTCATTCTTTTTATTGATGTGTACAAAAACAGTTAAAGAAATAAAAAGATGAACAAGAATTGGATTAATTTGCCAAATCAGATGTCACTTGATTACGTGAATGGGATTGATAACTTCTTGAGATTTGCATACAACAATAGAGATAAAAGTTCATCGATTAGTTGTCCGTGTCGATTTTGTAGTAATCGATACAATTTTTCACGATAGGTTGTAAGGGAGCATCTTATTTCCAATGGGTTCGTAAAAAAGTACAAAAATTGGATTCATCATGGGGAATCATATGTTCAATACATGGTAACCAAGAAAACCAAACATTAATGGTGGATTCAGTGACTAGAGATGATGTGGTTAGGATGGTACAAGAGGCCCTGGGAATTCCACATATGTGTGTTAAGAATGATGAACCAACTGCAAGTGATCTAGCCCAAGCAGGGGCAAATGATCCAAGACATATAGAGGAAGATGATCCGATTCGGATAGGGGCAAACGACGAAACTTTGAACTACTAGGATAATATATTGTGGACAATACTAGGAGTTGGAGGAAAATCCAAAGATAATGTGAATGCTTGACGTGATTTGCAAGAAATGAATATCAGAAAACCATTGCACTTGCAGTCAAGAGGGTCCAATAAAATTAATGTGCATCCCGCACAATGAACAATGAGCAATGAGCAATGATGAGAAAGATATGTTTCTCAAAGTACTCAAGGAAGTAAGAGTACCGGACGGTTATGCATCCAATATCTTGTGACACGTGCGCTTACAAGATAGAAGTATTTGGGGGTCTTAAGAACCATGATAGTCATATTTTGATGCAACAACTTATTCCTTTAGCTAAACGGAGGTCCTTGCCTAAGAATGTGATTGAACCATTAATTGAATTGAGCATTTTTTTAGACAATTGTGCTCCAAAGTGAATCGTGCAAGTGATTTGGAATATATTCAGGATCGTATCGCGGTAACTTTTTGTCATCTTGAAAAAAAAATTCCATCATCTTTCTTTGACATAATGGAACACTTGCCTATACATTTTGCTGATGGCGTTTTGATCGTTGGAGCAATACAGTTTCGATGGATGTACCCAATTAAAGGTTTCTTCTTATAATTGGGGATTTCATGGGCCTCCACATACGACTTGAAAGACATCTTTCTCAGATATTCATTTTAATGTATTGATCTTATGGCTGCACCTAAGGCATTATTTGAGACTGCATTTGGTGTTGTAGCTGCAACCGCATCTAGTGCACTTGGTGTAACACTTGTGGCTGCAGCTACAGCTGTAGCTGCACCTAGTGCTGCACTTATGACTTATTATGTTGTGAAGACTTGAGCTCCTAACTTGAAAAAAATTACAGATGACACCTAAAGGAGAGCGGATAGATAAGATGAGTCTCTAGAAAAGGGCACACAACCTGAACAATCCCGATGTGGTGGCAATTGTGGTATGCCTATGGTTTAAAAGTTTTTACACATATTTTGCTTTTTACCAAACATTGTCCTTATATTTTCAATATGTAGGAGGAATACAATGTGCATCTTTGGAAAGTTCCTAAGGAGCAACATAAGATTGAGTATTGCAATGGATCATTAGAAATGATGGACATGGGTATTGCAAGACCTATGGGAGAGGAGTGCTCTGGAGTGTGTTGTATGTGCGAGGCAGCGGCCCATCCTAATCATCAGCAGCCCCTTCATTTATTGATGAGATTACACAACGTGTGACATAAGACGTTGAGTCTAGGTTCACTACAACGATCAAGAACCTGATGGCACTTGTTTTGTTCTTAGAGTCACAAGGTGTGGCTAGGAGTACGAGCTTGAGAGAGGTGCAATACTTACAAATTTATGAATTTTACGTTTTACCAAGTTGTATATATACATATAGAAATTAATGTATTATACTAACATATTGTACGTGTCAGATGCATCTAGTGGGCAACAAGCTTCAAAAGAAGATGAATAGGTATTTTACTATTCTAGAACTTGAATTGATGAAATTGTTCCAACAAGCTTCAAAAGAAGATATATTTGTAAAGTTTCCTTAGTAGCAAAGAAGTTTTGTTTGGTCGAGAAAAAAATAATCAATCTGTTTAACCCACAAGCTAATTAGCTTTTTATTTATTTTTTTAAGAAAAAGGAAACAACAATTAACTAGTTTTGTTACCTGTTTACCTATTTGGTCTTGAATACATATTCATTTTATCTAGCCTTTTTCTTTTGGGTATACATTATTCACCTACCTAATCTCAAGTATTTCTCTTGATCAAGAAATTAGAATAGTAAGAAACCAACGGCGATTCATTCGCAAGTGTTTCTGAAATATGTAGGTTGAAAAATTGAGATTCTCAGCAACTACCTCTGTCCTCAGGTTAGATGACCTATATATTAGTCAATAATGATAGATTTTGTGTATGTGTATGAGTTTTTCAGTTGAAACATTATATTGTTCAGGGTTGGAAACCTTTTGATGTTCATATTACTGCTTAATTACTTGAATAATACTTTTGAATTGTTTCAACTTTGTTGTTTAGTAGTTGTTGTACTCAGTCTGTTGGAAACCTTTTGATGTTCATATTACTGCTTAGTTACTTCAATAATACTTTTTACCCACCCAAAAAAAACTTCAATAATACTTTTGAATTATTTTGACTTTGCTGTTTAGTGGTTGTTGTACTCAATCCTAAGAGTGAATTTTATCTTTTCAAACTTGAGTATATTAGGTCACAATAAAGAAACAATTTTTCTCGTATAACTTGAGTAACTATTTGGCTACCCAATGATGATAGTTGAGGCTTGTTTATCTACTGTTAGGAAATGTTTGCATTCCACCTGAGATTTATCTATGCCCTTGATTTACATATATTGTCTCTTTCTCCTTGCTGGGTTCTTTTATTTATTTATTTTGTGTGTGTTAATCTACCCACACCGATCACATTAAGTCTATCTATTTCCAGGGAAAGCAGTTGCAAAGTTTTGTGCCAAGTATCTTCACTAACAGGTGCTCAAGCATGAAGCCTATTTGGCTGGAGATTTAGGCACTTCTCTTTAAAAAGCCTATTTAATATTTTCAGCTGGTGCCCACTATAATCACAGTCCAAGCACACAAGAGGAAGCAAGGAAGGTATTATTCACTTGTAAGTTACATGTGCTCATCTGCTTGGAAATCTTCAACCAACCTGCAGTTTAATCATCAGCCAAATATCACCAACTAAAATTTTATTGAAGCCCATGGAATGTCATTTTGCACACACTGTGGATTGTTCTTGTTCTGAAATTTAGTGTTGTTTACACACACACACACAAAAAATTGCTGTAGACGTGCCCCGAGAACTCTCCGGGCTCCGCGCGCAAGGGCGCGAACCCCGTTTTGTTCTCTAGCTACTACAGTTCGGACTCAATCTCATGGTTCTGAATCTAATCTCACAAAGTGCAATGTGAGACCGATAAATCACCAAAGAGTCCAAATCCGGCAAATCGTTTTGGAAAACTGATTTTTAATAAAGAAGTGACAAACATAGACTGCTTTGCCAGATACAGAGTCGCCACCTAAATATTTTATTTTGGGGAATTTAGGAAACCCTGACTCGTGCCTAAGGCCATGTGTCCGTCATCACTAAAGTTGCCTCGGCTCGGGAACTTGGGTACAAGAGGGGAAGGTCATGCAATGAGCACCCCCGCTCGCCTGATCGAAAAATCGGCCTTTACTAAGCATGATATTTTATTTTTGAAAACGCATGTGTTCTTATTCCAGTTATTAACCTAGAATTACTATGTGATGCGCACATCATACAAGCATAGACTAGATCGCCTAACTAGGAACAAAACATTGCATGTTCGTTTAAAAACGGTTTAAAGTTGCTACTCGCAAGTAGGCTAAATCGCGGATTTCAATGAATTGTTCCAATTCAAACAATCCAACCTTCACCCATAGGCATTCAAGTAGTTAATCACATAAGCAGTTAGCCTCATGGCAAGCATGCTTTCATGGCAACATTAACACACATGCAGTATGCTAAAGCGTAAACACTCACAGTGTATTCCAAGCCAAACAGAGAACTAGTTAGAAATCATGCATGATCCTAGTTCATGTTAAGATGGCTAATGCAACACATGCGAGAATGCAGTTAAAATAGGCTCGGCTATTCTAAGATGGCATATGAAATGCAACTTGGTACATGTATTCAAATAGGAATTGAAATACAATGCAGTTAGTATGATGCGCCGAGCCCGGGTGCATGCAAACAAATGGATGGATGCACGCATGCAAGCATAAGGTATGTTAATCGAAATATGCCTTAAAACTAACCATCATAAGCGGTTAAGTAAAAGGGAGAAAGAAATGGGGGTTGGAAGACATGCATCACACACACGCACGTTTATTATAACAGTTGGTCCTCTCGACGGAGGGTCCGAATAAGAAGCTAACTAGCTAATTTAAGCTAATTAAACTAATTATTACATCACAAAATTGAATAACTAGCTACAACTAATTATTCATAACACAAATTGAAGAGCTAAGCACATTAGCTAATTAAGTACAAGACCAAAACATAAACTAGCTAAGCAAATTAGCTAAAGCCTCATTTGGGGAGTGGCTATTTTAGCCAAAAAGCCAAAAAGTTACTAAAAGTTGTCACATCACCTCTCTACTTTTTTGCACATCTTCTTGAAAAAAGCCAAAAAGTTACTAAAATAGTCTGTTCCCAAAGTAAAGCGATAAATCAGGAGCCTCAGAGGGAGAAGAGTGTATGCATGCCCGGTCGCCTCGTTCGGAAATCCGTCGCGATGCCCCAACTTGCCTCTGTTTGCAATTGTTCTCAGAACCTTGCACCAAGCTCCAGAAAGCTTCTAACTCACCTTGGGGACCTGTGGGAGGATGCCCGACCACCTAGGAGTGCTTCCAGCCACTGGCCGACCACTTTTTGTTGCTACAGACCAGACAAAAGTGGTCGGCCAGCTAGTTTTTCTGGCTGGCCGTCCAGTTTTTGCTGCATTTCTCCAGTTTGCTGCAACAGAGAGCAAGAAAGGGCATGGCAATGTATTTGCAAGATATGTGTGCACAACCACCCTCTCTATCATTTCATAAGCTCAAGGGAGTGCGATTCTCGACCCTCGGGCCACCAATCGCGCATTTCAATGCATGATGGCCGAGAGGCGAAGTTGTACAATCAATATTAAATGAATGCACACATAAACACATAAATGCCTAGAACTCTATCATGCATGATCAAGAGCGTCGACGACCGAGAATTGAGGCACGTTTCATCACTTCAAGTATGAAACGCACCTCGTTTCCCGTGTTTGGACTAACACCTATTCCAAACAAAATGCAACATAAGCATGGCATACACAATACGACTCAAGCATGCAAGCATGCAATACAATGAAACGAGCATGCGAACAATATACAAGGGACAAGCATGCAAACATGCAATGCAATGTAACATAGCATACTCAATGCCAATGGCATGCACACTCAATTCAAAGCAATAAAATAGCATACACAATGCAAATAACAACATGGCATTCACAATGCAAGGCAACATGGCATACTCAACGTAATGTAGCATGGCATACTCAATGCAATATGGCCTAAGCATGTGGACAACATGGCATACACAATGCTAAGTGCTAAGAACATGGCATACTTAATGCAATGGACAACATGGCATACACAATGCGATGTAACCTAAGCATACACAATGCAAAGTATATGGCATACACAATACGATAAACATGGCATACACAATGCGATGTAATGTAAGCATGCAAACAACATGTAATCAAACATGTTCAATGGATTTAAACCAAGATGGACAGACCTCAGCCATGCCTAAAACAGTGGTCATAATGATGAAACTAAGGCACAAAAGGCAAGGCAAACATGCTCAATGTAATGGCCTATCAACTAGGCCTAAGAGCACAACTCTCAAGAGTGCTCTAAGAGTGATAAACATGGAAGTGTAACAACACTAAAGGTTCTGAAATCAAGTGTGAAATGATGCCAAATCATTCAAACAACACAAGTAAAGCATGCAAGAGGGCCTAAGGCACAAGGCCATTAAAGAGACTACACAAGGGGCATGTAATACATGGCACAAATGATTGAACCAATCATGGACAGAGCTCAAATAGGTCTAAACAAAGACCAAAACATGCTAAGATGGAGGCTTAAAGACCTAGGCAAGATGGCATACACATTGGTCCATAAGCTAGGCAACAAATGCACAACACTCAAAGGCACTTAAAGAGTGAATGAAGTGGGAACATGGCAATGCTATATGCTCTGAAATGTCATGTTAGAGGATGCCAAATCATGTACACAACACAAATGAAGCATGCTATGGTACCCAAAGCTTGAAGCTAGCATAGGCATTTGTACTACAACTATGCAAAACATGAAGCATATGGCAAAGGCAACCCAAAACAGTCCTAAAACATGTCAAAATGAGTCTAAAACATGCATGGAAGAAAGCCAAAACAAGCTAGAACGAAGGACATAAAGCATGGATCATGCAAGGCAAATAAGGTGGATTACACTACACCTATCAAGACTAAGCATGAGATGACTTAACCAACAAAAATTAAAGTTATATCATGGCAAAATAACTCCAAAAACACATTGAAATTATAGCTCGCAAGCTTAGGCATGAAGGCATACGCAATGGCTCATGTTTAAGGCATAAAGGGCAAACCCTCCAATGCATTGAATAAGTGAAAGATGAGAGTGTATGACCATGAAACATGCACTGAAATCTCATAACAAATGATGCCAAATCATTCAAATAGGCCAAGCAATGCATGCTATTGGACTTGATGCACAAAGCTAACAAGCTAGAATGCACTATAGCTATACAAAGCAAGGCATGCATGACCAAAAACAACATAAATTAGAGCTAGAGTATGCTAAAACATGGACAAAAGCTTCTTTAAGTTAAGCCAAAATCATGCTAGAATGACAGTCTAAAGCATGGTACATATGAGGCTACTTCATGGAATTGTACTACAGGTGCATGGAGCATGCAAGGGGCCATCAAACCCACCCAAAATAGAGTCATGGCATGCTAAAGCAACACCAAAAACCTACTGAAATGGAGTCAACATAAGCTAGAAAGACATGCTACTTCATGAAGCATACAAGACTAGTTTATGAAATTTACACTACAAGTGTATTAAGCATGCATGAGGTGATCAAGCCAACCAAAAATAGTGGCATGCCATCACAAAATAACCCCAAATACATGCTAAGAACAAGCCAACACAAGCTTAATAAACATGCTCAAACATGAGGCATATGAAGCAAGTATGTAAAACACAAGGAGAGGGGATGACCCTCTCCTATTTGGGACCCCAAAACCACCTTTCCACCACTGAAAATCCCCTGGATTTCAGTGGTAGAAAGGTCATGCAAAGGCTAGAACAAGAGCCAAAAGGGATGGCTCAAAACAAGGCCTAAGAGGAGGTAGACCACCCCCAACACAAAAGTGACCTTAAACAAACATGTTAAGGGCTGGAAAATAGAAATTTTTGTAGTTAAGAGTTAAGCTTAAATCAACATGAAAATGGGTCTAAAAGCTTAAGCAAAATAAGGGGTTAAAGGGCTAGAAACTCACCCTTAATGAACACCTTCAAGGCCGCAACTCCAGTACACTTTTTGAACCAAAACCAGTCCAAAAACTTCAAAACCAACTTCAAGGGACCTCAGCTCCAAGAGTATGGTGTTTGAGTGTGTGTTTGTGTGTTAAAGTATGAAGAAATTACACTTTAAGGCACAAAAATGAAGCAAAGGTGCAAGATAGATACAAATGTGTATATGTATAGCTCAATGCCCAAAATCTGAACCTAAAGCATGAGGGAGGAGGTTCTCCTTTATAGAGAACAAAGCTCAAGCTTGTTGGACAAGCTTGGGGTCTAAGGCCATCCCTCCATACACGTGTATAGAGGATGGTTCTAGTGCCTTCCAGCTGTGACAGCTAGATTGAAAATATCTCCAAAAAGTTGAAGAAAAACGGCCAGCTACTTGAAGTGGTCAGCCGACCACCACAAGTGGTCTCCCAAGACAAAAAGTGGTCGGCCATGGTGGAAGAAGGTCAGCAGCATGAAAACAATGCAGTGGTGTGGTGGCCGACCAGAAAAGATGGCCCAAAGACCAAGGAGACCAGTTGGCAGACTAGAAAACTGGCTGGCGAGAAGAAAAGTGGTCTCCAAGGGAAAGAACTGGTCTCCCATCCTTGTACCACCTTCCAAACAAGGAAAATAAGGTTTGTACCAAAAACAAACCAAAAAGGACGCAAGACGAAAGTTTGGGAGGCAAAGCACGCGGCCGAAAGCCTCGAAAACTAGTCTACGAGCACCAAAAGTGGTTTACGACCACAAAAGTGGTCTCCGAGACCACAGTGTCCCTCTAGGCAGAGGCAACAAGGTGTGGTTCAAAAACCACGCCAAACGGAGAACGTTAAGCGGTCCTAAGTCAAGGCGGGCGGCCGAAGGCTCTAAAAATCGAAAACTGGTCTCCAAACGAGAAAAGTGGTCTGCGACCGCGAAAAGTGGTCTACGACCACAAAAGGATGGTCTACCAAACCTCTCCCTCCCTCCCTCCAGGGAAGAGAAACAAGGTTCGGTCCGCAAACCGAGCCAAAGCACAAAGAGTTCAAAGGCCCGAAGGCAAGGCTCTCAGCCAAAACTCTGGAAACCCTAAACGAGCACAACATGCACTATCATCGAGCACTCAATCGATGACATCTGAGTCTTAAGGTCGGTCAAAAATAGGGTGTCTACAATTGCTTATGCAAATTTGTTGGTGGTAACAATGAATATGTATATGTGCATATGCATGTTTCTCCACAATTCTGTTTGCTTTCGGTTTCCTTTTCTGCACTAGTTTCTTTAATTTGTTGTGGTCTCTTGTAACTGTGTTATCTGAGAAAGATTTCATCTGAAATTTAGATTGTTGTGTTTGGGTTTATGATATTCATAAATGAGTTCAAACTGCAGGTTCTTGAAAGCAAGGAAGTTTGATATTGGAAAAGCAAAGCACATGTGGGCTGAAATGCTCCAATAGAGAAAAGATTTTGATGTTGACATTATTATGGAGGTAATTACATTGGACATTTTGCCTTGGGTTTGTTCTGTGGGCTCTCCATATTGTTTTCTGCCGTGGATTTGAATTAATCTATGCTTTTACTTGCTGACTTTTTTCATCAATATTTTGAATTTAAAGAGTTGAATAAAGTTTTGAAGTATTACCCACATGGTAATCAAGGTGTAGATAGGGAGGGAAAACCTATCTATATTGAAAGATTGGGAAAAAATTGATCCAAACAAACTTAAGCAAGTTACCACAATGGATCGGTATATAAAAATACCATGTCAGGGGAATTTGAGAAAAGCTTTGCAATTAAGTTCCCTGCTTGTACTGTTGCTGCAAAAAAAGCATATATATTCAAGTACAACAATCTTAGATGTTCAAGGGGTGGTATGTAATGTTTTCTTAATTTTGACATGCTAATAATGGTAGCTAAAAGAATTTTTTTTCTTGATTTCTAGTTGTAATAACTTTCATATATGGCTTCAATTTTGAAACTCAAATGCAATGGCTTCAATTTTGAGTGCTTAATGTTGCATTTTTTTTATTTTTTTTTTGGGCAACGGTAACAAGATGGTCACCAAAAAAACATGTTAGCATTTTTCTTTGTTTTTTGTGATGGCGAAATAGCGGTCGCCATAAGTAGTTTAGATGGTCGTAAAATAATTTGCGACCGTTTGCTTTGCCGTTGCAAAAAGTATTTGCCACCCCTACATTCGCACCCCCCATTTGCCGTCACATGGGCCGTCGCAAAAGGGCTTTAGAGATTGTATTTTTATTATTTTACGACAGCTTATAACAGTCGCAAAAACTACTTTTTTTAGTAGTGACAATCCCAATAGATGCCGAATAAGTTACAGTAAACGACGAGACTTGAATTGAAGCCAGGTTGTTCAATTATGGGGAAGTGGACCCTGAAGAGACAAGAAGGATGTGATGGGGGAGGCAGTGTAAAAAGAGGAGGTTGACTTAGAAGAAGGGGGTAAGAAAAGAACAAGACTAGCTAGAAGCTTGTGAGAAAAGAACGAGCTTGAGAAAAGCAAAAATACTGACTTGCTCGTTGGAGTGCTAATTCCGACATTACAAACAGGAGTGTTTGCTCTTTATTTCAGGTGACATTACAAGGATCCTATAGGTCTGACTGGATAGGAGAAGTATTTCCAAAATTTACTTCACCACAACTATTAAATTCAGTTTTAATATATTAAAGTCAATACTGTTCTATTTATAAATAATAATAAAAAAAATTGACAGTTCCTATTATCCTTGTAAATTATACTTAAAAAAATATACAAAATATAATTTGTTAAAAATGAATTTGATAGTGATCAGTGATATCTTCTTAACTCTCAACTTTTTACATATAATATTGTCATTTTTTATTAATTTGGTGAATTTATACTTCTTAACTCTCAACTTTTTACATATAATATTGTCATTTTTTATTAATTTGGTGAATTTATACTTTAATTTGATTATTTTCATAGTATTAATTAATTTGATCATATGAATTTTTTTAAAAAAAGAAAAAAAATGTGTATAACTTAATAACATGAGTTTAATAAAAAAATATGTATTCTGATTTAATTTGATTTTGCTCCATAAAATTTGAGTTTACAAGTACAATATGATTTTAATTTTTTAAAATAAATCCGATGTATACCAACTCATTAACCGATCAAAATCTAAAAAATGTATTAATATATTGAGCCAAATAGGCCTGTCCCCTCCGTGTTGACCTTAGAGTCAAAAATTTTGTGCGGCCCCACTGACACTTTGCTTGCAAGGAAAGTAACTTACACAAATACATAATTAAGTGTCTGGCTTGCCTCCAGATCAGAGTGGAAGTTATTATTAGACTTGCGGAGATTTATTTTGGTTCCTATTTTAATAATTCAAACCGTTGGATAGTTAGAACTCGTTGAGTATTATATTTTTGTAATAAATCACGTTGATCGGATATTGATAGTTATGTGATTAAATCAGTTTTATATAAAAAAAATATACGATGAAAAAATAAATGATTGACAGAAAACTGATCCGATGAGATAGCTATCGATATTTGATTAACGTGATGTTTTACATGTTTATAGTACTCGATGAATTCTACACATTGAATGGTTCAGATTATCGGTACGGGACTCGTGGTGGGCCTCCATAGATCAAATAATGCCCTCCAATCTGACTGGGACTGGAGGGAACCCACTGCCAATAATTAACCCTTCAATTAGCATCAAAGTCATATCCTTCTAAGATGATCTCAAATCACTTTTTTTATCCTAATAAAGTAAAGAAATGTTATATATCACCTCTTTTTTCTTTTTTCTTTTTTCTTTTTTTATTTGTTATTTTTTTGTGTCATTACTTATGTGAATAAGTATGATTGATTCTTTATTGAAAAACAATCATCGAAAAAAATAATATAATAGCATATACTCAATATTATAATTAAAAAAAAGCATGGGATATATAACAGTCCCTAATAAATTATTGTCATGACTTGAGCACTTTAACTCTTTTCTGGTTCAAAGAATTGCTTGTACAATTTCCTTCTCGTTCATTTCCCATTTCTTTCTCGTTCACTTCCCATTTCTTTCTTCATTATTATTAGATTTTAACCTCGAAGTTACTGTCTTTTTAAGAAAGAGAAAATTACAAGATAGTGAAAAAGGGAACACGGATTTTTGCTTTCATGATTTTATTCGATCATATTTTTGATTGAATGATCTAAATAAGTGTATTTTTAAAATTTTTATAAAAAGATATACAGAAAAATAAAGAGGTGATCAAAAAAGATAAAAAATAAATAAAAAAGTGTGCTTATATAAAACACCCCAAATAAGCTCTAAATCTTCCTAAAAAAAGAAAAATAAATAAATAATAGAGTGATCAAATAATTATAACTGCATAATTTCATCACATTTGTTTGTCTTAAAAGCGGTTATATATATAAGAAGGGCTAGGCTTCTTTTCACTCCAGTTTGGGTGGTGTCCAGGTCTGTGAAGCCCATCACGTGTCTTGTTTTAATTATTTGAACCATTAATTTTGTAAAGTTTGTTTTTTTGTATATCATTCATGAAAAAATTAAGTCGATTTAATAATTGTAACATGTTCAAATAAATGTATGACAAATGTGTTTTAAAAAATAAACTACCCATTTTTTCAATAACAAATGTGATAAATTGAACATATTATGATTATTGGATTAACTTAATTTTTTTTTCCAGGAAAGATATACATAAAGGGTCCTATAAAATAAATAATTCATCAAATGATTAAAATGAGACCCCGTGATGGACACCATGGGTCCAAACAACGCTCTTCTAGAGACAATTTGTCCCATATAACAATACTACATACTCCAAAAAAAACCAACAAAAAACAAAATAGTACATTATGAACCATGATCATTTTAGGGGTCATCACATCTCACTAATTTTAAATCTATATCATTTACCTCATTTTCTCGACAATCTTTAGGGTTCGTTTAGGAAGCGGATTGACTTTTTAACTTTTTAATTTTTGGCTATTTTAGCCTGGGGTTAAAATGTTTCATTTGGGAATCGTTTTTTGGCTTTTTTGACTTTTGTGAGAGAAAGAATGTAATGATTATGAATTAAATGTGATATTTTATCTGATTAGGCTAAAAAATATATTTTGTTTTTTTTGGATAAAATAACCCCAACCCTCCTTCCCAAACAAAGCCGTAATAGCATTCGCCTCGGTCTCTCTCTATATATAGATGTGATTAGCCACCATTGCACCCTCAAGTTTTTCTACAGAAATGGCAAGATTTCCATTCGCCTCATTGTTTCGGGGACTCTACAGCAACCCTCTAAAGGCTTTTCTGTTGCTACCAATTCATCCCACAATCTTGGAGTCCATTTTGGTGATCTCCTTCACAATTGCAACAATTCTCATCATAGTACCATGTGAGTACATCGACGGAAGGCCAGTCCCAACCATCATCTTCAAAGGCCTCCCTTCAATCTTCCATTGTTTCGTAGTTTCTGTCCTCTTCTCGTTCACTGGTTCGCTCAGTGCGCTCTTGATCCATGACGAATCATCGCTTGTGAGATTTTGTGGATTCACTTCAATTGTTTCAATGATCTCGGCTTTGGTAATACTGATTTGGGCCGGTCTAAATTGAAGTGAATCCACAAAATCTCACAAGCGATGAATCGTCATGGATCAATAGCAGTTTTTTATGTTTTTTTCTTGGCTGAACTATTGTTGTTTCTATAATATCTCATGTAATCAATATATCTATTCAAATAAATAAATGAATTCCATTACATCATTTATGCTAATACCATGTTAATAATTTTGCCCGAGCATGCGCAAATTTATGGACCTATTCAAATATGAACCACCATAAATTTATTTGTTAATGGTAGAAAATTTTCACTACCATAATCACCATTATTATCACTAAAGGAAAATTTAAATGAGAAATTTATCAAAAAAAAAAAAAAAAAAAGAAGAAGAAAGAAATGGAGGGGGTTTCAGTGTTGAACAATTAAACAGTGAAAGTTTTTACTAAAACCACGAATATATACCTGATTTAAGAATCACTTCATGTGGGGATTACTTGAAAGGTTGCTAGATTACAGTGTGTGATCCAGAAACTTGGAACTTAATCATCCAACTTATTCCATTCCTTGAAGCTACAATCAATCGCACGATTAAAAGACAAAACAACCCAATTAAGAAAATCAAATCATTATGAGCTTCTCAAAAATGAAAAAGAGGATTAAATCATGAACTGTGAATCTAAACTAATCTAGAATGTGAAAGTAAATGCATATCCTTGTATATGCAAGAAAGTGAGACGAAGAAGACAACCTAATAAATTATGGATGTTTGTAGTATTACTGCTTGTTTGTTTGTTTGTATTTTTTTTGACTTCAGATCCCCTGTTCCGACCACCATGAGAGATTGTGTTAGGTTGGGAACCCCCACCAAAATATTATCTCATCTTCAACCACAAGCCACCGCCAACCACCTCTTATCAGTGGCAACCATCTTAGGTGCCTGATAATCAACTTTGACTACTATTTTCAGCCGTCGACAATCGTCTCGTGTAAGTCACTCGTTTTCCTTTGATTTTAGAACATGTATGTATTAAGGTCAAGTTTGACATGACCTAAATAATACAAAAAGTCAAAAAGTCACTATCCTATTTAAGTTACATCATCTTATTTAAATCACATCACCTCTCTAACACATCACATCAAACCCAACCCAAACCCAACCCATATAAGCCAATAAGTCAAAAAGTACACTTTTTTAGAACATCCCAAACCAACCCTAAATTTGTTTTTTACTTTTGTTTTATCAAAAATAAGTATAAATGTGTAATATTTTTTTGTAAATTAAAAATAATATACTATAAAAATGTTGCAAAATTTGATGAAGAGATATATGTTATAAATAATATATTGCATACATGTTGTATAAATCATCAATATATGACAATGTAATATTTAGAGAGCTATATCAATAGTCAATATATACAGGGACGAAACCAGGATTTTATTATCAGAGGGGCCGGAAAAAAAAAATCACCAAATACACAAACACACATGTATGTACAATATAATATATAAATTATATATATATAGAAAAAAAAATTAAATACCATAGAAGCAATATCTTATAGGATGAAGAAATTTTTTTTAGTGCAAAATAAAAAAAGAAAGCAAGATGAGAGAATAATAAGATATGAATTTTCTTATACTAGGGAGCCATTTTATGTATAAAATAATATTTATATTTTTAAAGTATTATGACAAACAGTATATTTCACAGAAACAGGGGAGCCATGACCTCCCATAGTCTTCTCCTAGTTCTATCCCTGAATATATAGCAATATAATAGCGGGAGGCCGCTAATGCCACGAGCGTTTTTTATGATGCCACGCATGTTTAATTTATTTGACATTTTTACCCTCCAGCGAATGAAACCTGAACCACAAATACAGAGTATTGAATTCTCCCTTTTATTGGATTCCCAAATTTTAATATTTTATGATCTGGATTATGTTCTCTCTCTTACACAGAAGAGAGGGAGTCCATTTTTTAGAGAGAGCACAAAAAATTGTTCTTGTTCTTTAATGGGTTGATGATTTTGTAATTTAGGTCGTACATTCTTCTGTTTGTTGGGCTGTAGAGGGAAAGATAGATAGTAGAACGGTGGTGGATAGCCCGTAGTAATGGTGGGTGCATGAGTGAATGGGCAGTGATATGGTTTTAAGAATGGGTGACTGAAGAGAAAGGTTGAAAATCGAGTAGGGAGAGACTTGCAAACTTTGATTTTCAATTAAAAAGTAAAAAAATCATTATAAATTATCACATCATTTTTTTAAATTTTTCTATATGTTTTTTCGTAAAAAATTAAAAAGTCAATTAAAATAATAATTAAATTCCCAAACAGATCTGAAGAGGACATATTTACTCATGCCTACTTGTGTACGACCTAACCTAGCAAGGGTTTCGAGCTTGGGGTTAAGCCCTAGCACCCTTCCTTGCTCTGAAGTGGGCTTAGCTCTAGGTTAAGCTTTGGCCCTTGCTCCACTCCAAAGTGGGCTAGGCCCATGCACCCTTCTCCACTCCAAATTGAGTCGAGCTAGGGATCAAGTCCTAGCAACCTTTCCCACTTCAAAGTGGGCCGAGCTCTGGGTTAAGCCTCGACTCTTGCTTCACTCCAAAGTGGACAAGGCCATGGGCCTAGCCCTAGCACCCTTCTCTACTCTGAAGTGGACCAAGCTACGGGTTAAGCCTTGGCCCTTTCCTCACTTTGAAGTGGACAAGGCTATGGACCTAGATTCTAAGACTTACCTTGAGTTGAGCTCTAACTGATCAACCAAAGCTATGTGAGTGAAGAGCACATGTACAACAAAATTGGGTTTTTACAGCTTCACATCAACGACATACAGTAAATGCAAGCCGTGGGTTCTCACTTTTATAACTTATTTTTTTTGCATGTTGTAAATAATTTCTCAATCACGACGTGTCTATTGCGTAGGTCGGGAATGCTAATAACAATGATTTTTTTACGACTTGTAATGTTAGCCGTAAATAATAAAACTTTCTATGACGTGCATATGGCATGCTGTTAATACATCAACTCTACACGACAAGCGTACACTGACTGTTAAAATATTGAACATTTTACAGCGTATAAAAAGTCAGCCGTTAAAAATTATACTTTTCATGACGCACAAAAAGTCAGCCGTCAAAAATATTTATCTTTACACGACACTCAATTTCTGTAGTGAAAACTATGGTCGAAAAAAAATAGCACCAAAATTAAAAAAATTGAGGCGCCAAATGCCAAAAGACATTAAAAAAATAAAGAAAAGTTAGGGATCATGAAATTTTTTTCATGAAAATGATCATGAAAGATTTATGATCCTTAAATTACCTTAATTAATGTGTGGTGCTTTATTCTAAGTATAATCTAAAGGTCACAAAATTTTCATGATTATTTTCATGATACCTAACATTGTTGAAAAAAATATATATATCACAATAACTTTTAGCTTCTCCTGACTTCTTCTAATCAAAAGGAAAATAAAAGGGTTCATCAAAAAGCATGTAAAAAAGAGGGAGCGAGAGTGAGAGACGACGATTAGAAGCTCCACCTCTGCACCGCCACAGCCACCGCCACTACCGCCCAGCGCCACCTTTGCACAGGAGGGCATCAAATCGGTATTGGGACATCGATCAGACATGAACCAATGAGGACAAAAACCAAACACAGAAAATTAAACACAATGCACAAAATTGCTTCCTTCTTCTATTGTAGAAATCCCAATCTAGGTTTTTTTTCCCCCTCTCCTCTCAGCCTTCCTCTGTTTTGGAGTTGTTTATGTGAATCATATCTGTAATTGGGTTTTTCTTACAAAAAATCAGACATTGGAATCTAGGTTTTCTCTCTCTCTCTCTCTCTCTCTCTCTCTCTCCAGTTTGATCTGGGTTTTGCTTCATTTTTCATCTCATTCCCAATGTTGTTTTCCTTTCGCGTTAAGCATTGGATTTGACGTAGCTAAGTTGTTTTATGACTGTTATTCATACATCCACCTCTATTATTCTTTACACTGTCATTTGCTTTTTGAAGTCTTGATTTATTTGAGCTTAAAAAAGGGGGAAAAAGAGGAAAGAGAAAGAAAGAAAGGAAGCAAATCTTGTGAGAAGATTATTATTATTATTATTATTATTATTATTTTGATTTGGAAGGATTCGGGGGATACCTGCTGCCCTTAGAGACAGCAGTTACTGCTACACCTTTAAACTGCCACGTTTTGGTCAAGCCATGACTTTTCCTCTTATTGTCTTTGTGTGAACCATTATGCTTTCCAAAGTTTAAAATGCTATTTCCTAAAGGATCTGTGCCCTTTAATATAGTAGTTGTAAAATAAGAATTGTGGGCAAAAATCTCTCACACGCAAGGTTGGAGTGGGGACAAAGGTATGTATAAGAAAATTTAACTCAATTTTAATACATAATAGAATTTGTATTAATAGAAATTGTATTTGTTCAATTCCACTCTCTTAATAGAATTTATATTTGTTCAATTCATTTCTTAATGGGTTTGAATTTTGTTTTTTTTATAAATAAATCTTTGGGTTTAGTCTGCTTATTTGATTAAAAAAAGGTCAATTGATGGAGTTTGATTACAATTCTAAATTATAGATTATTTGATTTTTTTCAGCTTATTTAACTCAGAAAAATTGAGATTACTTGTAATTTTTTTCAACTTAAGAATGTGCTTGAATTCATCTAAAATTAAGTAGAATAGGTTTGAATTTTCAATTTACAAGCTAAATAGTATAATGATAGTAGAAAGAAATGAGATAAAGAGACATTATCTTTAATTAAATTCCATGTATATATAATAATTTAGTTGCCATTTTTTTTTTTTTTTAAATATTAGCAAAGATATGTATCAATACTAACACTGAGTACACCAGGAAAATGAAATCTTAAAATACCACCATAGTGTATTTGCTAATCATTTTTCACATTGGTGGAGGTTGTGCCTCTTTGAGTTGGCTCAGACCATGGTTGTTTTGTTGTGGTAAACCAAACCAAACCAAACCACGCCTTAAGTCCCATCAAATGGGGTCGGCTACATAAATCCTTCTTCTTCACGCGGCCTTATCAAAGGCCATTTCATTAGTCAAATTAAGTAGATCCATATCTCTATTTACAACGCTAGCCAACGTTAATCTAGGCCTACCCCGTCCCCTAACACTCCCATCTACTGTTACAGTATCGCATCTCTTCACTACAGCCTTTATTGGTCTCCGTTGAATGTGACCAAACCATCTCAATCGATTTTCTCTCAACTTATCTTCTATCAGTACTACTTCTACCAATTCCCGAATTCACTCATTCCTAATTTTGTCTTGTCTAGTCTTGCCACACATCCACCTGAACATCCTGATCTTAGCCACACTCATCTTATCTACATGTTGTTTCTTGGTTGCCCAACACTCCGTCCTATACAACATCGCTGGCCTAATAGTCGTTCTATAGAATTTACCTTTTAGTCTAGTGGGTATTCGTTTATCGCGCAGTACCCCAGATGCACTTCTCCACTTACACCATCCCGCCTTAATCCTATGGGCCACGTCCGCATTAATCTCTCCCGCTGTTGTGATGATTGACCCTAAATAACGAAAATATTTACTCTTAGGCAGTTTTTGATTCTCAATTTTCACTTCTCTTCTGCTTTTATTGTTATTGTTACTAAATTTACACTCCATGTACTATATCTTAGTTCTGCTTATCTGAAATCCTTTAGATTCAAGAGTTTTTCTCCAAATCTCCAACTTTGTGGTAATTTCTTCTCTAGTCTCATCCACTAGCACAATATCGTCTGCAAAAAAGATACACCATGGCACGTCATTCTGAATATTTCTCGTCAACTCATCTATAACTAAAGCAAAAAAATAAGGACTTAAGGTAGATCCTTAGTGTAACCCTACAGTGATAGGAAATTCATTTGTCTCTCCAGCAGGCGATCTAATAGTAGTCACCACCCCTTCATACATGTCCCTAATCACATCAATATAACCTTTTGTCACCCCTTTCTTCTCTAACACCCACCATAGTATATCCCGAGGCACTCTATCATATGCTTTCTCAAGGTCAATAAACACCACATGAATATCTTTTTTCTGTTCTCTATACTTTTATATTATTCTCCTTAAAAGATAAATTGCTTCCATTGTTGACCTGCCAAGCATAAACCTAAATTGATTCTCTGACACCTCTGTTATATCTCGTAATCGGCGTTCCATTACCCTCTCCCACACTTTCATTATATGACACATTAGTTTGATTCCTCTATAGTCGTTGCAATTTTGGACATCTATTTTATTCTTATAGATTGGCACTAAAATACTCTTCCTCCACTCATCTGGCATGTTCGTAGTCAACAAAATTTTGCTAAACAACCTAGTCAACCAAGCAACCCCCTTTTTACCCAAACACTTCCAAGCTTCAATAGGGATATCATCAGGTCCTAAAGCCTTATTTGATTTCATCTTCTTAAGTGCAATCTCTACTTCAAAGTTCCTAATCCTGCGATAGAACGTATAGTCTTGCTTCAAACCATGATTGTTTTGTTTGGTTGTCAGATGGCATGAGAGGTGTCACACTCTTCATGGTTTTCTTGAAAATATTGTTGGCTTTAGAATTTCATTCTTATTACTTTTTTTTATACAATTCCAAAAGTTTGTAGCCATGGTTAGAACTCTATTTTTGTGTATATAACCTACTCCACTGCACAACTATATCACTATGATATTGAATAAATGATGGGCATGACAACCCAATACTACACGCACATGAGGCAAAGAAGATCTCAATCATATGCTATTAGTAAGTTTGTTGTCCCCTAGTACATGGGACTAACTAAGGATGTCATTTATATACTTTTTCAAACACAGATAGCATAAGATATCCATATGTATAAAACATTTCCATAGAGTCACTACTACAATAATGATTAAAAGTCACACTTTTAAGAATGAATTTAGATAAGATTCATGCTTAAAAGTAGCAAATCATGAGTACAAAACTCTAAAATTCTGCTCAAAGTGTGGTATGCTTTAGTCTGAATTTATGTTCAATGTTGAGAAGTATTGATAAAGAACATGAGATTGCACCTGCCTTGCTCCATTCTACAGACTTGATGTACAGATTTTTTAACTTTCTTTTGTTTTATTTTAAAACTATTAAATATATTTTATAGCCCTTCTTTTTTCTTTTCTTTTTTTTCAATTTGACAATTCTAATGGCTTCTATGAGTTGCGCTTGCATTACTGAGTATATCTATTGAATTGTGGTTTTAACTTCGCATATCTAAACATCATTTATAATTTTTAGATTAGATATCACTCTCCTGAAGAAGAAATAGCCTTTGGACCTAGTTGTTGGTTGTGAGATTATTTAAGAAGTGGGGCTTCTGGTTTTTTTGTTTCCATTTTCTAGTGGTGCTAATAGCCCATCTATTACTACTGCATGTGCCAGCTTGTAGTAAAAGGTAAGTTTTTAACCTAACATATAATGGCAGTATTCTAGTACTGTACCAAATAATATTCTGCAAATCAACTCATAATTAATTAATTTAGGTACTTCATAGCACAGGAATTTAGGTACTTACCTTTTCCATGACTGGTAAGATGTTTTCTAAACCCAAATATATATATATATATATAGTGAGAATTGTATCTAAAACCCCCAAATGTTTCACCTCTTGATTCCATTGATTGATGTGTGAAAAATCAAAAGCTGTTTGCTTCTTCAATTCTATACGATAATTATTCTTTGTACTGTGCATTTTACGTGTTTAATTCTTTGTCTTTTGATTTTTTTTTAATAAAGAAAATATCTTGAATGTTGTTAATTGTGTGGGTAGGGTGGTGGGTTGGTTTGTTTGTTGATCTTTGCTTGTCTTCAAGACTTCAAGTGAGTAAAAGAAAAAAAGAAACATTGTGTTCCCTAATATCAAATCTTCAATTTCAAAATCATGCACACAGTTTAGTTGACTTTGAATGGTGTAAGGTGTGAAGACATGCTTGAAACTATTATGAAAGTGAATTCCCACCACACCCCCCCCTCCCTCCCTCTCATTTATCTCCTTTAGGCTTTAAGTAGTGAAAAAATAAATCCTTGTGCAGGCACCAGAGATAGGATTACTGGCAGCAGATTTGGTATTATACCTTGAAATACCACCAGAGGTAATTTGTTCTATTATCATGTTTATTGGTGAAATTAGGGTAGGATAACTTTAAGATCTCATCCATGCTGTGAAACTCTGCAATTTGAGTTAAAAAGCCTGCTTTTTGGATGGCTTGTTTAGTAATTGATGAAAAAGTTAGACTGTGTTGTGAATTGATATGTTTTGGAAGCCACATCAATATAATTTTCCAAGGTGTGGTAAAATAAAGGATGACCATTGATTTAGCTGTTGAGGTCATCTGTTTTAAGACTGATTTCAGCCTTATAACAAAGTATTAGTGAACTGAATGTCATGTCGAAAAACACTTGATTTGCCCATGAGTTGTTAAGTTTTTGTTGTATGATATGGTGTAAATTAAGAGATTTCCTCTATGTGTATGTCCACCATTTAAAACTCTTGTCAGGGTAACTGAAAAGGTCAATTTGAAATTGCCAGAAAGCTGCTGAAAGAGGAGACTATGGAGGTGAGAGATATGAGCAGCTTGATGTTTCAAAAAAAAGTTGCCCGTTCCTATCAGATGCTCCATGACGCCTCATGGATGGTAATAGCTATGTTTTTTCTATTTTTAATGCCAAAGAAAAATAGTCCGATGTTGTTACTCTCACCAAAAAATTATTTGTTCGACTCCTTATGATGCCATCCAATGGGTGCCCCCTCAGATTTTATCATGATCTTTTTGGTGACAAAAGAAAATTAAAGAACAAAAATTTTGAACACTTGCAATAAAAAACTGCACCCAATTGATGAATTTATAAGCTCAAGCACTTACAACGCATACACAAAAGGAATCCCAAATGGAAACTTTTATTAAGTTACTTCTTCTTCATTTAAGGAAGCCTTAAAATTGTTGTATTTTGATTTCTATCCTTGAAATATTTTATTATTTGATCAATGTATAAAATAATGTATTTACTTTAAGTGTACAGTCTCAAAAGAAATAGTATTATAGCAATCCTGGTTCTTCCTCTCTTTATTTATTATATTCCGGACTCGGTTCCGTGGATGTGTTGTTGTCTCATTCTCATTTCCTTCCCTTACTCTTTGTACTTGAGTCTTGGGTTGTGTTGGACAGGTTTGAAATAGGTTGGTTGTGCTTTGGAACCATTGGTTGATGCCCAGATTTTGGCCTTCACGCTCGAGCGGAGCTTTTGATGCTTGAGCGAGCCCTTCATTGTTGCTTCTACGCTCGAGCGGGAGTTTTGACGCTCGAGCGTAAATTTCCATCTCCCAGTACTTTTGTCTGTAGGTCTTCGTACACTCGAGCAGGGGTTTTGACGCTCGAGCGTGACCTTTTGATATTGTTCCTCCGCTCGAGCGAGGAGTTTGACGCTCGAGCGGGGACCATGGTCTGCAAAACTTTTGGGAGTGTGCAATCGACGCTCGAGCGGTGCTTTTGACGCTCGAGCGTGAGTCTGTGTCTGACGCTCGAGCGGGGGTTTCCACGCTCGAGCAAGGCGCCTTTTATATCAATCCGTATTTCGACTTTTTGGATCACTTTTTCAACTCTCTTTCTCTCTCTTACTTTCCCAAACCCAGATTTGAGAGCTCCTCTCTCTAAAACCTTACCTTCTCTCTAGGGATTGATCTAGTAGGAGTGATTTCCTCATCTTGGGCCTTTGTAAAAGTTGTGGGGATTGTCAAGGGCTATATTTTGATCCGAAAATCTTGGGTTTTGGAGCATCTTCAATTTCTTCATCATCTTCCTTTGAGCTCCAAATTAAGGTAGGGATTCCTACTCATCTTTATGAGCTTTGACATGAATATCGAGCTTTTGTATAAATGGTTTTGGATTTTGGAAGTTAGGGTTTTAAATGTGTAATTTTTGGAAAGAGGGGTTTTGTTTCTTTGAACCATAAATGTGTATTTGGGTTTCAAAATGAGTATATAGATGTTGTTGATAATATTTGGACCATTGGGGGTCAATATTGAGCTAAAGGGGAAAAATGCCATGTTTAGGTGTATTTGGGTTATTAGTGTAATTAATGACACTTATGATGAAAATGTGAAATTGAGTTGAAAATAATGAAATTGGCTCAATATGAGATGGAATAGTGAAGTTGGATTTATTAATCGCTCACTTTTGAAAATGTTGATAAATTATCTGTTGATGCATTTATTATCTGTTTAAAAATAATTGCTTTGGGTTATCGGCGGAGGATAGTCTTGATTGTTGTAGACAATGCATGATGATTAGGCAAACTAAAACTAATCAAATGAGTATACCATCGAATATGGCGGTTGTTATAATACATGAATTTTATGTATTGATTTGATTATGTATATGATATGTGTTTATATACATTGTGTTGTGTGGAATGAGATAGAGGATGTACTCCACGGTTTAGGGGAAGATAGGGGATGGACCTCTAAACCGGATATTGTTTGGGAGGAGATAGGGGATGAACTCCATTGATACAGCACTAAAATGTGCATCATTTGAGAAGTATGGAAATGTTGTCATGTGTTATTGATACAGCATCAAAAGGTGTATCTGTTACGAAGTGTGAAGTGTTTAATATGAGTTATTTCCTCATCTGAAATAGAAATACTGTTGATACGAGATGTAATCTCAATCAAATTGTTTGACCAGGTTCTGAGCCATAGTTATGAATTGAGAATTGGATAAGAAATGGTTTCTGAGTTGATTCATATGAGTTAAACATTTATCAATGGCCAATGTTTTAGTTATTGCTTATGTTATGTTTAGCATATCTCTACTGGGGGTTGGCTCACCCTATATGGGGCATCATTTTTAGGTACAGGTAGTATGCTACCTCCAAGGATGTAGCTTGAGAGGCTTAGTGGCTGGACCTCTTTTGTGATTACATTTTTGTATTACATGTATATCAAGCCAAGGGCTTATTTTGTGTTTCGAGTTAGTACTCCTTTTTGTAACCAAGTGTTGACTTGGAAAGTTGTAAGCTCATAGGGCATTTACTTTTGTTGTCAACATGTAATACATTTTGTAATGAATACTCTGATGGAATGTAATTATGCTTTATTTTCTTATGTCTAAGCATGTCAACATTGTATGATTTATGGGTTTATTTTGAGGGCGTTACAACCATAATACAGCAGATGGCCGCATTAGAATATGGCTTGGAATAAGGCAAATTATGAATTGTACTGCTCATTTACTAACTGAAACGAGGGACACTGTAAAAAAACTAAAAACTAGAATCCACATGGTAAGAAAACGCTCTCTTTCTCTCTCTTGATATGCATATAAATCAATGTTTTTTTAGATTTTGAATTCCATAGCCTGGTACTATATATATTAAAGCTTTCTTGAAATATAAATATACTCTTAAGTTCTATGAAAATTGTTTGGATCTGATGGCCCAAAATGAATGTACACAATCAAACTTCCAGAGTACCTTATCATCCCCAGCAATACACAATCAAACTTTTCTGTTGTTTCCAGTGTGCTCATAGTAATTTCAGTGGTTGTGAATTTATCTATGGATGTGTCCCTGTACAGTTAATGAGATGTACCTAACTACTATACAACTATATCACTATGATATTGAATAAATGATGGGCATGACAACCCAATACTACACACACATGAGGCAAAGATCTCAATCATATGCTATTAGTAAGTTTGTTGTCCCCTAGTACATGGGACTAATTGAGGATGTCATTTATATACTTTTCCAAACATAGATAGCATAGGATATCCATATGTATAACTAAGCACTAAACTTTTCTTATGCTATTATTGCTTTGAATTAATTTTCATACTTAATTGCAGAGATTTTATATGCTCAACTGAGCACTAAACTTTTCTTATGTTATGATTGAATTTTTGAAGGCATATGATATGTGGTGTTCTCTGCAATTATGATGGACCTAGACTAGATTGCTACAAATTAGCAAGGTGACAGTAGAGAGGTCATCAGGATTGCAGGTATCACATGTTTAGTTTTTGGACCATATGGATAATGATCATATGACTGTGACTTTGGTTGTGTTTGTGAATCTTAAATTTGCTGAAAATAAAGGGAAAAAACTTAAGTGTTAGAATGACGCCAATAGACACATCTTAATTTCCTCCATTTTAGATTTACCAACTTACGATGACTACCGCCACTAAACCAATTTACCTATGTTTCTCTCTCCTCTTTACATTTGTTGAATTATTTCTTTCCTCTCTTGTGAAAGAGCATAGAACTACCAGATCACAAAATCTTGTATCCCTTTCCCCATTTTTGCTCTTGGTTTGAATTTTTGGATTAAGTCATTTTATGTTTTGGCAAATTTTTGTCTTTGATTTGGAAAATTTATCGATTTTCTTGGACTGTGTTATACATTAGGAACTTTGTTCTTCTTATTCTTCAATAAAAAATGCAACTGAGTATGCATAGTAGCATTGTTGTGGTGCTAGTGCATGTTGGATATTTATGTGTTTAGCATTATTGTTGTTGTTTTTTTCTTTTTTTTTTTTTTTTTTTTCTATAGTACTTACATGTTTAGAGTTCCGCTATTTTTAAAACCAAATTAGAAACTGATAGAACTCAAGCCAAAGTTAAAATAGGGCATCCAATCTTTAGCTACCCCTCTTTTTGGGTAATTTACCAAAAAAAAAAGGGATAACGTTTTATGCTATTTGCATTTGCATAATTCTCATATTCATCATTCTATTAATATTGAATTTTGTGCAAACAGCTCTGTTACATCGTGCTTCATTACTTGCCTACTCGTCTCAATTGTAGGGGAAGAATAAAACAGCTGAGGAGAGAAGGATAACAATTTGCATCTTTGATGATGTTGCAGAGCAATGTCATGAAGCAGCTCTGAAGTAAATATTCCTTTCAGAACATTTATGTAGATGTACTGATTGCTATTGTGGTCATTTATCCAATATAATTTTTCTACATGTGTTGAATAGATATTATGATACATATCTTCCTTTCCTTTTGGAAGCTTGCAATGACATGAACCTAGATGTCCGGCAGGTCTGCACAAACTACTCAATATTTGGTTTAATCCCTAAGTTTCTTTGATGTTGATCACTTTTGAAACATGTTTATTTTCAGGCTGCTGTATATGGACTTGGCGTTTGTGCAGAATTTGGTGGTTCTGTTTTTGAACCTCTTGTTTTAGGTATAATCTGCTTCCACATTTTAGGAGTTGATTTCCTTCATATTTCCTTTAAATCGATAGTGTCTCCTTATACCTTGTTTAGAGGCTCTTTCAACGTTAAATGTTGTGATAAGGGACCCTAATGCCTTGCAACCTGAAAACATAATGGCATATGATAATCCTGTTTCTGCTATGGGAACAATATGTCAGTTCCATCGTAAGAGTATAGATTCTACTCAGGTAATTCCTCTTTCTTTATTGTTCACAAGCCTATTCAAGCATAAATATCTGCAAAATGAGGATTCTTTGATTCTTTTGGTTCACCTTGAAACTTGAATATATTGCACAAAATGACTTTTAGTTATCTTAGGGTGTGTTGTGGGCTACCTTGCATCTTTTAAACTAACAAGGTCTTGACTCTTGATATGTGATTTGTTTGGCATTCATTAATCAGTATGTGTATTCTAAATATTTAATGAAACACTAGAGCTCTGAAATGAATTATTTGTTTACTTGTGTTCCCATATACATTGTGTAAGAAAACAAGATGATAAGTGATAATCAGTTAGTAACTCGTGCACAATTTGCTTATGCTTTTTCTTTAGTGGATGCTTCTTTAATAGGGAGATTTTTTGTTTGTATTTACAGTTTCATTAATTGGTTTAGTTTCTTTTCCTTATTTGATGAAAACCAATATACTCATAGATAGACATTTCTCATAGTTCACATAGTTTTGTTTTTTTGTTTAATTAATGACTTATGTGTGTCTGTATCTATATGGCCTGGATTTAGTAGCAAACTATTTTTTCCTGTACAAACTTAATGGTTTGTTTGAAGATTCCTACTCATTTCTCTCTAGAAACATTGCAACAAAAGAGGTAACTTCACTTGACGTATGAAAAAAAAGGTTTTGCTTTATGTGGATTTTATTTGCATATACGTTGAGACTATTGAGACCTTGAATTTTTGCTAATTTTTCATTATGATACGGGGCCATTGAATTATCTTATTAATTTTGGAAATGTTTTGTTGATATTTTAAAATTTCTTGATCATTTCTTAATACTCAAGAAATATTTTTGTCCCTGAATTGTTGGTTTTTGTACTTATGTGTAGTTTCCTTTATCATGCAGACAAGAAATGCAATAGGGTTAGTTGCTTCAGCTATTGCCGCGGGTTTAGGTGCTTTAACATATACATTGGGCACCCTCGTCCCTGTGATAGGAGCAAGTGGATTTGCTACAATTACAGCTGCAACTACTATAGGAACTGTTGTCGATATTTTTTGATAATCTCTTAATAGTTGTCGATATGTTTAGAAAGTTAGATATGCACAGTTTTGGGTGGTTTAAACTTTTTGTACAGTTTAGAATTTAAGGATATAGTTTTCGAATGTTTGAAATGTATAAACAATTATTGAATGTTTATAATTTATGGATATAGTTTCTTTTTGATATTTCAAACAATATTTTGGTGGTTGATTGATGTTTTGTGATATTTGTTCGTAATATTTGTTAGATTGTACAAATTGGTCAAATAGAACCTGTTGAATTTAAAAAATAAAAAAAAAAACTGCATATTCTACGGCAGGCATAATAAATCGTATTACATATTTTACAACATGCAATCAGGGTCGTTATTTGTCTCACCAATTAATGGTGTGCAAAAGTAGTAGAAAAAGTAACGAAGAAGCACAAAATCTGCCATTAAATAGTTTTTAATGGCGTACTATAGCATGTCGTAGAAAAAGTAATAACGATCCACAAAATTTGCCGTTAAATAATTTTTAACGATGTACGAAGCATGTCGTTGACAGTGAATGACTTTCCATGACTGGTCATAATATAACGCGCACTACACGTCGTAGAAGGGTTTTTACAGCGTGCATTGCGCACCATAAAAACCTTTTTTTGTTGTAGTGGTCGTGAATAACGAAAGTGCTCAACAGTGTCTTTACTTTTCTCTAATGAGAAGCGACCTAGGATAACGATTGAGTGCTAGGTGGAAGAGAGAAAAACTTGATGAGCAAGTCAAGCCTTCTCTATAAAAAGTAACCTTACCTCCCTTTACAAAGAATTCAAATTCAATTACACTATCTCTATACACTTGTCTTCCCCATTCTCTCTCTAGCATGACTTTACTATTGGAGGGGTTTTCGACCAAACCTCGGTCAGGCAACCTTACCGTTCGTTACTTGTATAGGCTTTCATCTCTCGGAGCATGGCGATTCGTCCACAAAGCACACTCACTCTTTACATTGCGGAATTAAGTTCGCAAATTTGGCACCAATCCACCAAGTGGACCTACACGCTTGGAGGTTTATTGTGGGGGGTTCGAATCCATTTCACATCAGTACGCTAGGAACTCTTCATTTACTTTATAAGTGTGACATACCCACGAATCTCTAAGATGCTTTTTTTAGTAAAGGAAGAACAAAAACATACTTATCCCGTGGTACAAAATGAACACTATTTTGGTGTGTTATGACAGTGAAGTAGTCCGCATACCTATTGTGTGGGTGAAAATCTGACCACACTGCAATCTTAGTATCCAGCTAGAGAGCACCGGCAGAATAGATGGCACCTATCTAACCTGCAACAGAAAGAGAAGACTCCGGTGGTGGTTCGCCACCCGGGGGTACTCCGACGATCAAGGCAGTACTCAATATCTCTCAAAGATAAATCAATTATTTAACTCACAAGCTTGAGCATAAAAAGTATACCTTAGACCCATGGGGGTGCCTCTCTTTTATAGCCAATACAATCTTAGTCCCAATAGGAGCCTAGCCCTAATGGACTTAGGATTACTGCTAATCTGGGACTCCCAGTGGGATTAGGATAAACTCTCTAAGAGTCTTATCTTTACCCAAACTGAAGTCTTCTCCCAATCTAGGACTCTTGTCCCTCATCCATGTTGAGTTCCCTCTTCATTCTAGGACTCTTGTCCCTTATCCACTTATCTCGGATTCCGATATCTTCGGAGATAACCTCGGCCTAACCGAGATTACCTCGGCATAACGACCAGGACACGTGGCACCTCGGCCGACACGTTGGCGTCACCTTGGCCACGTGTTGGTGCTCAGAAAATATATCCCCATAACTGCCCCTTAGGTTCTATTACCTCAGCATTCTGAGGTGATGGAACTTACATTGTTCGTTCATCTGTGCCCTTCTGTCCGAGATCAAACTCGCCGACCTCAAAGTTCCCTGGACTTTACTGTCCACTTGTGTCAAGTATCAAGTTTCAAGCTTTCCAAGCAGCTTGAGATCGCACCTCCTAGCCGAGGTTCTGGTTCCATTAATTCGAAAACTCCAAGAGCTTTGCAACTGCTCCATTCACATCTTCTGGTGGGTTCCCGATTTCCAGTCATCTATTTGACTCCAGCGATATTCATACCGGCGTTCATTTCATTTGGTAGGCTCATAAATTCCTTACTTGTTATTAAGCTCAATCTTTCATAACTCTTCCGAATCTGTTTACTTGCCATCTGTTGTCTTCTATTTTGATTTGTTTTACTGTTTGAATGCCTGGCACTGTTCTTGCCATATCCACTTTCTGTTGCTAGCATCGTGCCTGGGTCATTACTTTCTTGTTCTTCACATACTTACTTAGTGCCTGTGCACTTGGCTTTATTCATGAACTTTGTTGTCTTCTTGACTCTGAATTTTCTCTTCTTGTTTTTCTTGTCGTATTTCCAGATTCTTGCCTTCGCATAGTCTTAGAACCACGTCCCTTCTTGAAGTTGATGCCGAGATAACGGTAGAGAAGCTCCCCCTACTGACTGCCGATGCTGAACCACCATCAACCGTCTAAGCTGATTAGTCCAACGTTCTTCCCTAATTCTTAGGGTCTTCATTCTTGTACTTTTGTTTTCTTTGCATATGTAACTTTTTTTTGCTTCTGAAAAATATCTGTTGTTTGATGTTAACATTCCTTGCTCCTTGATTATCATTCCTTCTTCCACTGTATTTGATAGCCATGTCGGGTAATTGACTTTTCTGATGGCCCTGGCCTCTAGAAGTCTGTCTACTTCTTCTTCCACTGCTTCGTCGTGCATCAATGTTAGTCTTCTTGTTCATTGGATTACAGGTTTGGTCGACCTGTCGACGTTCAATTGGTGGCAAGTGACCTCGGGGTCAATGCCAGGCATTTCGTAAGGTGTCCAAGCGAATACTTCAATGTTTGCTCTCAAAAAAGCTTCTAATTCTCTTTCTTCTTCTTCGGCTAAGCCTGAGCCGGGAAGAAAGAAGCGTTCTTCGTCCCCCTCCTGGACGAGGATTTTCTTCAGTGCCTCTTCACTTTTCTCGGCTGGCTCCTTATCGACATCATCTAGGACCTCTATGTCCTCGTGTAGACACCCCATTTTTGACCGTCCTCAAGACTTGGACGTCACCGTTGGAACACTCGGTGATTATCCATGCTTGTGTTCGTTTGGAATTCCCGGAGTTCTCGGCTCGCGCGCCTTGCCTCAGGACCTCCGAACTCGACCGTTTTGTGTTCAATTTTGCACCAAACACTTGTGTTTTGCCTTGGAAGGGCAGGGAATGCTTTGTGAGGCATCCCCACACACCACCGGCACTGGCTAGAGGCCACCGGCTGGCTGGTGTTGCCACCGGCACTATATTGTGCCGGTCGGCACTCTTTTGTGCCGGTCGGCACTTGTTTTGGCAAAATGACCATTTTGCCTTGCCGACCACTTTACAGCTGCTTTATGAGATATTTTTAGACAGCTGTTTAGCTTTAGCTTCCCCTCCATACACGTGTATAGAGGGGATGAGCCTTTGGTTGACTTAGCTTGTAAGCTTTGGTGGCCTATAAGAGAAGGGCTTCTCTCTTGGCTCAAGGGTTAGAAAATTTTGGTTAGAAAGGTGAGAGGGAGCTCTGGTTTTTAGGGTTAGATTAGATACATATCATATCTCTCTCTTCCCTTTGTATTCTAGGTGTTTTAGTTCATATTATTGCACCTAAACACCTAGTCTTTCACCTTTCCTTGGTGTTCTCAAAAATCAGACCTTGTTCTTGAGGGTTTTGATTGGTTTGGAGCTCAAGGAAGTAACAAGATCACCATTGTTGAAGAGGTCTACAAGGGTAATCACTTTACCCCCTTTTTACCCCATTTTTGCACTCCATTTTTCTATATCTTAGAGCTGTTTTCGTGCTTGGTGTTTAACACATAAAAGTTCTGATTTTTAAGCCTCTTTATTGTTTATTAAGAGTGCTTGGTGGTTTGAGCAAGTTTGATCACCCTTAGGCCTTGAAAAGGCCCCTTTTTGTGCCATTTTGTGAGAGATCCGAGACTTTGGTGTTAGGATCTCTTCACCACTGAAATCTTGAGGGATTTTAGTGGTGAAGATGATGCCTTAGAGTCTCAAGAAGGAGAGGACCACCCCCTCTCCTTGATGTCCTTGAAAAGGGCAAGATTTGGCTCCTTGAGGGAGCTTGTGCTTAAGTGTGTGTTGAGCATGTTTGGTTTGTTTTTCATGCTTATATGGCCATGATATAACATGTTTCTAAGTTGGTTTTAGCACTCTTTGCATGCCTTGCATAGTTGCTTTGTAATGCCATAATAGTCCCTTAACATGTCTAGGTTGTGTGCCTTTATTTCTAGCATGTTTTAGGCTTAGATCCATGAAGCTTGTATGCTTATTTTACTATGAATAAGGTCTGTCCATGCTTGTTTTGGTCGGCCATGACTTGCATTACATAGCTCCTTTGTATTTGGCTTGTTGGCCTTAAGAGCATGAGAGTGTAACATGCCTTGCTTGCATCATTTTGATGGTTTGGAACCATTTAGCATGTTATTTCAGTCCCTTTGGTGTGCTTGTATGCTTACCTTAGTTGCTCCTTTAGTGCTTTAAAAGCATGTGTTGAATGCTTCATTTATTGGTCATGTTGCATGCCTTTGTGCTTAAGCCTCTTAGATGCCATCTAAGTAGCCATTTGGCTTTGTTTTAACATGCCAAAACTCTGTTTTAGGTTGTTCAATGTATGCCATATTTGTTTTGCATGAGTGTAGTTCAATGCTTCCATGACTTGCCTCAAGTGTTGAACCTATGTTGCATGCATTTGTTTATCTTGCTTAACATGATTTGGCATCATTTCATAGCATGATTTTCAGAGCCTAAATTGCATGCTAGTTGTCCATTGTTGTGCCCCTTTAAGTGTGCTTAAGGGTTGTTTGTTATGCTTAAGTGTTGGTGCCTTAACTTGTGCATGTGTGCATATGTGTTTGGCCCTCTTGACTTAGCATTTTGGCCACTGATTTTAGGACTATTTGAGTTGCCTAATTCATGTATAAGACCATCCTTCCATTGGTTTGCATGCTTACCTTGCATGCTTGCTTGAACCCTTTGCATGAACATATTGCATAGTCCATGTTGCGTGCCTAGTTAACATGTTTAGGATTGCATTTGTATTGTGCATGTTTGGCCTCTTGAGGTGAAGTATGATGGAGGTTGAGCACCCTTGTTTGCTTGTTTGCATTGCATGCATTTGAAATCAAAGTTGCATTCTTGGTTCTTAGGGCCATCATGCATGGAAATGCGCGATTGGTGGTCCGGGAATCGAGGCACATGCCCCTTTGAGTCAATAACATGATAAGGGATGTGTTTGGTGCATAAATGGCTTGAATTATATTGTCATGCATAGATTTCCCCTCTGCTACTGTGAGTTGCAGGTTCTGCAGGCATTCAGTGCCGGCCGGCACTATTTAGTGCCGACCGGCAGTCAACAAACAGCCGATGGCTTCTTTTTGTGCCGGTGGCCTCCTCCTTCAGCCGGTGGTGTCCTACCCCAGCCGGTGGTGATCCCCAGTGCCCTGAGAGGCACTCCCGGGACTTTGGCAATTTTCTGCGGAGGAGAGCAGAGGAAACAGAGGCAATCCGTGCATGGCAGTGCGGTTCCGAGCCAGTCCCGAGCGCATGCTGCATTTGGCCCTCATCCCGAGGCGATTTACTGTTTAATTAGATTAATTATTTTATTTAATTAATTTAGTTGATTTGTAATATTTTAATTAGCTTGCGTAGTTAATTAAATTGTATATTCTTTCGGTCCCTCCGAGTGAGGGCGTATCTGTAATAAGTGTGTGTGAGTGGATGTATGTCTTCCAATCCCCACTTCTTTCTTCCCTTTTATTTACCTGCTTACGATGGTAGATTAGGGCACATTTAAATTAGCATACCTTATGCAATGCATGCGTGCATTCATGCATTTGTTTACATGCACCGGGCTCGGTACATCATACAAACTGCATCGTACTTTCGATTTCTAAATTGAATACGTGCTACTCGCGCATTTCATATGCCATGTTTAGGGTTAGCCGAGCCTACTCTAGATTGCATCTATGTCTGTGTTGCATTAGCCACTTAAACATGAACTAGGTCATGCATGTTTTGCTAACCAGTCTCTTGTTTTTGGCACGGAGTACGATGTAAGTTTTTATGCTTTAGCATGTCGCATGCGTGTGAACGTTTGCCATGACAGTATGCTTGCCATGCGGCTAAATGCTTACGTGATAAATTGCTTGAATGCCTGTGGGTGGAGGTTGGATTGCGTGAGTTGGAACAACTCATTGAAATCCGTATTTTAACCTACTTTCGAGTAGCAAAAACCAACACGTTTTTCGAGACAAAACGGATATGCAATGTTTATTTCCAAGTTAGGCAATCTAGTCTATACTTGTTTGCTGCGCGCATAACATAGTAATTCTAGGCTAATAACTGGAATAAGAACATGTAATGTTTTCAAAAAACGGATATCACGGTTAGTAGAGGCCGGTCTTCAGACCGGGCGAAAGGGGGTGCTCATAGCTGACCTTCCCCGATCGTACCCAAGCTCCTGAGCCAAGTCACTTTGGTGATGACGGACACGTGGCCTTCGGCACCGAGTCAGGATTTCCTAAATTTCCCATTTTAAATATTTAGGTGGCGACTCTGTATCTGGCAAAGCAGTCCATGTTTGGCACTTCTTTCAAAAAATCTGTTTTCAAAACGATTTGCCGGATTTGGACTCTTTGGTTCGAGATTTAGAACCGTAACATTTGAGTCCTTCGAACTGTGGTGACCCAATATCGAACCAGAACGGGGGGGGGGATTCGCACTCCTCTCCCCGGGATGCGTTCGGGGGACGTCTACAGTTTCTGGCGACTCCGCTGGGGAATTTAGAAAGCTTGACTCGAACTCGTGATATCCTGTTTTGACTACACATATGTGTTTCTTTGCATTACATGTGCATTGGTGCGCCTAAGACACCGTGTTGGCCATCTGCTATTCTTGAGCGGTTTGCCGGAGGCTTGTCTTGTCAAGGCATGTCCGTAAGGCTGACCGGTTGCGGGCTCTGCCAGTATGGGAACACAAACCTCGGTTTTACCGGGGCACCCTTTTTGACCATTCGACCTAGTGCATATTCGGATCCATAGTGACCATTCCAAACTAGGACAGGTTGCTTACCCGATATAGGTTGTTTGAAACCGCTGCGTGCGTAGTGAAACCCTAGCTCCTGACAAAATAGGACAGGGAAACCCTACCCCAACATAGGGGTGTATTGGCTCTCATTTACTTGCTATGTGCTTTTAGAGTGTATCTCTGCAGGAAAGTACATGTCAGTTTACCAGTTTGAGTATCCGGCCCTAGGGGCACCAGTATCAGTGTTGTTGAGGAACCAGTTATATCTGCGGGTATCAGTTCAGTTCTGGGAACAGTGATTCCGGGGAACAGTAATCAGTAGTAGAGATCAGTTGTTTGACTGCGTCTGTGTTTGATCTGTTTTGGGCTGAAATGCTGTCCGTTTCTCCTTTCAGTTCAGAGAATTCAGAAAGTTGATACAGAATAGTCAGTGTTCCCCCTTTGCCGAGGCAGGACTAGGGATGACGCAAAGTTCAGAAGAAATAGTGGTTATGACAGCCGCGTTGGATCAAGGGATCACCCTACAGAGTGAGGCCGGCGTAGATATGCCACACCCTCCTAGGTCGCCCGTTACACACCCAATCTGGGCCCCCCAGTTCTATCAGGCTCGCGAGCCCACTACATTCGAGTTAATGGGGATGATAGGTGATCTCCAAAGATCTGTGGCAGATCTCGCTTACGGGATGTCAGCCTCGCCACCGGTTGCACCGTATGCCGGAAATTTTGAGCCCCAAGAGCCCCGCTACTGGGGCGGATTGTGATCGAGCTTAATCAGCCGGAGATGGCCTCCACATACAACAGCGATGTACCAGTACCAACCCAAACCTCTCATCAGGCTGAGGCCAGAGGTAAAAATGTGGCAAAGGCAGACGCCGACCCCATGGGACAGCTGTTGTGGGCAGTCGAGGCTTTAAAAGCCGGGGGGATGAACAAACAACAGGTATCTGCGATGACAACCAAAATTGTGAAGAATGCTTTTCCCACTCTACCCGAGGGTAGTTCAAGCCAGTCGGAAAATCAGGATAGACCCCGTTATGTTGAAACAGTTTCTCTCACTCCCAACCCCGTACCTGGGAAGGATCAGAAATTCAAGCCCGCACCTGCCGATCCGTTCGCCAGCACATCTAGCAGGAGCACTCAGGCTTCAAAATACCAGCCCCGGGGGCGCAGGGTCTTCCATCCTCTCTACATGCCTTTGTCTAGGGCACTTCTGATTTTGGCCAAAAAGGGGCATCTTACACCCCTCGAGCCTAGGCCACTCCCCAAACCCCTTCCAGCAGGACATGATGCCACTCAGTACTGTGCGTACCACCAGCAATCTGGCCACTCCACCGATAACTGCTTTCGCCTCCGCCACGAGGTGCAGGATCTGATTGACAACGAGGTTATCCTCCCACCCACCTCAGCTAAATCAGTCACTACCCAGTTGTTGGATTTTGAGGACACCGATACTGCGAATATGTAATTGGGATTCAACCGCCTGCGGGCAGCGCCTCGAGTTTTTGATGTGGCGTCTGGCACGCATTTTTTTGAGCATCTGCGAATGCTACTTTTGTAAATCCTGGCTTGGGCACCGAGTCAGTCTTTTGCTTTGTTTTGAGTCTGTCTCTGTCTTGAGTCAGTCCTTTTTGCTTAAGGGTCTGTCTTGTTGTAACGAGTCAGTCCCTCTTTTGCATAGAATACTAGGTGACTCCGGGGTTGTTGCCTCAAGCACCGTTTTGTTTTGTAATTACTTCTTTTTGCTTTCTTTTTGGGTCTGTCTCTGCAGTGGAGCCAGTTGTATCCGAGGAACCTGAATGAAACAGCTGCGGCTACCGTGTTTCCGTATCTATTGTTTTGGGCTAGCTGTGCCAGAGAATTCGAATGAGGTGACAGCGCATTCTGCCCGCCCTTGTGTGCCCTGATAATTATTGCTTTGACCTAAGTTTTTTTTAAAAAAAAAAAAAACCTTTTTGAACACTGCGGTGATAAAAACGAAGAGGAAGGAATTCCTCGGGATTTGCAAAACTTTGATCAAGTTGAAAGAAAGAAAGGCGTGCTAAGCCCTTAATGATCGAAATCATGCTTGTCAGCGTGAGTACTGAGAATCCAGACTGGTTCCACACTATCTTCGGCGCGAGCGATTCATCGCCTTCTTAAAAACTTTTGAAAACAGAATGTTTTGCGCGGTCCTGCGAAGACCTGTGTGGAATCGCTCTCGAGATTGCGCAGCTTAGGGTCGCTCTCAGCCTCGAGACTCGACCCCTCATTTTCAAACCTTGGACCAGCATCCAGAATGTTCAATAATTAGCTATCAATGCAAGGCCCGTGTGGCCAGACTCGAAGCAGCCCTCGATCAAGGGGCACCGAAATCGGAGCAAAAGACTAGAGTTCACCAGGAGAAGTTGGCAAAGCAACCGTGATTGATTCTCCTGCAAAGTACTGCAACGGTCATTCTCCCGAAAAAGGGGAGGCTTCGATTTCGAAAACCATTTGGCATGGACTTGCTACGCTTTTACCCTTTGAGAGGCTCGCTGGGCTGAAAACCCGGAAGGGCGACCCAGGCAAAAGTAAGAGCAAAAGAAAAATACGAAAGAAAAAAAAAATCAAAAAATCAATCAAAAAACCAAAAAAGAAGAAAAAAGAAGAAAAACGAAAAAAAATGCAAAAGAAAAAAAAAAGAAAAAGAAAGAAAAGAAGCTCGCAAGGTCGAAAACCCGCATTGGGCGCCTTGGCAAAAGTAAGAGCCTAAAAATAGTGAAGGTTAAAATACCCGAGTGTACCTTAACCGGAACTACGTAAGGCTTGATTCCCATGTTTGGGATACGTAGGCAACTTCATCTTGAAGTCCAGCCCTTAACGCTTTCATAGCGTCTCAGTCCATGTAATGGTTTTGATTACCTATGCTTCCTCCGAATCCGATGTCTCGGTTGCAACAACTGGAGCTGCGTGATCAACTTCCTCCTGAAGTCCAACCACCAATGCTTTCAAGGTGACTGTGTCCATATATTGTTTGTGGCCGCCTTCGTCCTCTCCGTGCATGAGAATTCGGTTGCGATCAATCATTGATGAGCATGTCGCGGCGTCGTCCAAGCAAGGGGCAACTTTCCGTTGCCTCATATTGCCATAAAGTTGCCCTGAGTTGCCGCCCAAACTAGGGGCAACTTTCCGTTGCCCTCTTCCCCCCCCTTCAAGCAAGGGGCAATTTTCCCAAATTGCCTCCGATCCGAGGTTGCGTATCTCGAGGGCAGGTTCTGTGCTTGTTGAGCATTGACTGTTCGCGAGAATAGTTTTTGAAAATTTTTACTGAGGTTGACTATTTTCTCGAAAACTATTCCATTTTTCAAAATTGGACCATGTTTGGACCCAAAAAGGAAAACTTTCAGTGCTTACGGCCTGACTTGCATGATTTTCAAATCAAAAATTAAACAAGCATGTTAATCTGACGTCCATTTTGATCAAAACTGTTTTAGAAAGAAAACAAAAAAATGGTCAAAGTAATGAACTAGGGGCACAGTTTGAGCCAGGTGTTCTGTCTCTCCCTTGTCATCAACGCGCCTGTCAGGAAAGCACTTTATCTATCAGAAGAAATAGCCGTGAGCTAGCTGTATTCGGCATGAATCCGCCGCTTCCTATTCATCCATCAATCACCCTGGGGAGGGATGAAAAATGAGAGAATAAAGAATAGAGAGGTGTAAGTCGAGAGAAAAGTGAGCAAGAGGGTTTTGAGAGAAAAACCGAGCTTGAGGGCCGAGTGGCGTGAGAATCACACAAATCAGAAAGGGTGGGAAACCTGCCCGGAGGAATTGGCTCCTCGAGTCTGAGGTCTTTTTGTTTTTTTTTTAAAAACACGTCCGTGTGTCGTGTCTTTTGTTTTGTCGGTCTCAACTTAGCCTTGAGTCTTTTCCGAGTATATCTCGTTGTGTTTAGGTCGTGTGCCCTTTATTTTCTTTACTGGAGTCCCTCCGCTGCGTTCAGTTGTAAGCTCGGTACCCCGGTTGTGAAATCCCTTTTCCAAAGTCAATCGTTTGTGCTCAGAATGCTGTGCCATTCTCTACATTTATGCGAGGCAAGAGAAGAAAAGGAAATTTTGGGACATCCGAATGTGTTTCAACTTCAACTGTCTCGGTTTTGGTGATCCGTCTTGTCAAATTGGGCCAATTGTTCGAAGTTTGCCGTGTGCAGAATGGACCGGATATTGTATCATGAGCTGTATGCAGATCAATCCCCAGCATATTAGTCCCCAGCAGAGTATGGGCTATTTGTTCAGTTTGAGCAATGATTTGTCTGGGTTGTTTGCTGTTAGTTGGTTGGTTATCCGATTATTACAGTGCAAGTGCTCAATTTTCAGACAACAAATAGTAATCATTTACATTTGAGGTGTAATATGATGCAGTGCAATGCAAAGTACGAGGTATGTAAATAAAATACTTTTCAGATAAAAGTTTGTTTCATATCATCATCTTTTCAAGTACATAAGTTTTAAGGAAAGCAAAATCTGCCTGCGGCAGTACATAGTACTCTATCTACCAAAAAGAGAAAAATACGATAAAAGAAAATGAAAGAAAAAAACAGCAGAAGTCTGTAATCATCATCCATGGCCTCGCGCCGGGGGATCCATCCTCGCCCTCTTCCTGGGCAGAAGCATAGGAGCATCGTCAGAAGTGTCGCTGTCGGAGCCCGAGCCTGAGCTGCTCCCCGCCTCCTCCTCAGAGGCCTCCGCCTCCGACTCACCGTCGCCTGGAACTGGAGCCCGCGAGCTGCTCCCGACATGAGCGTGTCCCCCTCTGGTACGGGGGAATACCCTGCCATCCCGAGTAGAAAGGGGAGGCCCAGCCGGAGGAGCGCCGCCCACTGGCGGAATCAGAAAGGGAGGCTGAAAAGTGCAAAAAGATAAATGCATCAGTATACATGAAGCAGTTTATCAATGTATGAGTACAGTGTGTGAATGCCGTGAGCAGTGAATCAGTACAGAATGCAGTGTATGAGTACAGTGTGTGAATACCGTGAGCAGTGAATCAGTACAGAATGCAGTGTATGAGTACAGTGTGTGAATGCCGTGAGCAGTGAATCAGTACAGAATGCAGTGTATGAGTACGGTGTGAATGCCGTGAGCAGTTAATCAGTGCAGAATGCAGTGTATGAGTACAGTGTGTGAATGCCGTGAGCAGTTTATCAGATTTTGTGTAGTGCATCAGTATGTATGGAACAGAGTATGGTTTGAGACTGTGGTCAAAAGAACGTACCGGAAGACTGTAGGCGGCCATGACATCGGGGGTCCGCTGCAGCATCCCCATCAGGGAGGCACACAACTCCACCGACTGCCGTGTGTACTCGGAGGAAGCCTGCAAAAGTATCGGATGCATTAGTATTCTGCGGAATATCAAATAAACTGAAATGGAATGACAATGCAAGATGCAAAGTGAAGTAATACGTACCGGGGGTAAGTCGGGAATACCGGCTAACTCGTGACCAGCCGGGGGAGGAACGAAGGGGATCTGGTAGGTCTCCCCACCCTGCCCCCTGTACGTCAGCATAGTGGGCAGAGCGGGCCAGCCCGTCCCTCATCCCCTCTGCACTCCCCTCCTGCCGCGAGCTCGAGCTCTCTGTGACGATCCCACTCCTGCTCCTGCCTCTGCCCGAGCCGCCGGCACCGCAGGACTCCCTCGCTCAGTCTGGCGACCCCCGCTCAGAGGCCGCATGATGAAGGTCCGGACGTACTCGGAGTAGTCGCCCTCACCTCTGTAGCCACTCGCCTCCCAGCCGATGGTGTAGTCCGCCATCTGCTCAGCGGTGAAATGCTCGATGCCCCTCATATGCTCAGAAGGGTGCACCGGGACTATCTGCTCTGGCAACCCTAGGGTCTGGCGTAGGAAACGCTCACCCAGGTACCAAGCCCGACAGACCGGGCCCTCCAGCAAAATCAGGTAGCGAGAGGTCTCCTCCGCACCGGCAAACTGATCCTGAATGTCTGCTGGCACCGCAGCCCACGGCCGCCAGGTGACCTGAATTGAAACAGTTGGTTATTTGCTGGTTATCAAAATACACAAATGCAAAGCAAAGTTTGAATGAACTGTAAGTAAAACATACCTCGGCGGAGGTGACGGTGTCGAAGAATCGGCGGTAGAAGCTGAAGGTATCCCGAGGTCGCCGTGTGCACCTCCCATCGTAGCGGCGCGAGAAAGGGATGACCAGGGAAGTCTCCGTCTCCGGCACTGGCTCCAGCCTAGGGAAGTAGGCATACACGCACAACTGCAAAACGGATGTCAGTATGACCATCAGATAAAGCAGAAATAACAGAGCCGTGTGTTGTGTAGCGTATTTTACAGAATGTACAGAGTGAACGGTGTACAGTCAGAATAAAGCAGAAATAGCAGAGCCGTGTGTTGTGTAGTGTATTGTGCAGAGTATGTGTGTGCCGTGTGTACAATATACAGTCAGTGTAAAGCAAAGTATGTGTGTGCAGTGTGTACAGTATACAGTCAGTGTGAGCAGTGTACAGTGCAGAATACAGAAAGTATGTAGAGCAGAAATGTAAAGCAGAGAAGAAGACATACCTCCCAGGCCCGCCAGTAGCCTCCGAGCAACTGCCCGCTGCCACGGGAGACTGAGCTCATGTAGCTGTAGAGGGTGGCCAGAGCCGCGCCACCCCAGTCAAAGCGCAAAATATCTCTGACATCTACCAGTGCGCTGAGAAGACAGAGGGGCACTGTGTTCGTCCGGTCGGCGAATAGGGTGGTCCCTAGCAAAAACATCAAGAAGCCGCATGCGTACTGCTCCACGGCCTCCTGGGTCATCGGGGCTGCGTCGATGAGGGTGGGCTGGACCCTAAACTGAACCTCGAACCAGGAATACCTGACAAAGCCAGGACGCGCCAGAGGCGGCGCCTCGCCAAGCAAGTAGATCTGGGCCGCGGTCCACTCATCCATGTCAATGTCGAAGGGGATCGGATCACCCCCTACCCCGATGCCGGTAAGCATCGCGAAGTCGTAAGGGGTCATCGTCATGTCCCCTGCCACCGACAAGTGGAATGAATCAATGGTGTCCCACCACCTCTCTGCCAGGGCCGCGAGGAGAGGCCTGCAAGCAGTAAGTCTGGACAATCCCCTGCAGAATGCACCGAAGCCGGCCCGATCGACGATCTGACGGACTGCGTTAGGTAGCTCGGCATACCACTCTCGAGCAACGGTATTCCCATACCCGCGGACGGTATGGGAACCTCCCTGTTACAAACAAACAGTTGCGAATCAATATGAAATGTACAGTTTCGAAGAAACAGTTAAAGTCAATACAAATCTAGCATGCGTGCAAGTCTTTCAAATTCAAACAGAAACCGGGTACCAGTGTGCTTACAGTAAACTACGGCGCGTGATGCGTCACTGTGTTTTGAGTGGTCCAGTGTAAACTTGGCGCACGTGTGCACGTTTTTCAGATGCAAGCAAATGTCAGGTTTCAGTGCACCAGTAGGTGGACTACGGCCTGTGATGTGTCAGTACTCCCATGGGGATCAGTGTAAACATAGCATGTGTGCGTGTTTTTCAAAGTTCAAACGGATGCCGGGTCTCGGTATGTTTCCATGAATTACCAACGTGTGATGCGTCTGCGTGTTTTTGTGATTCAGTGCAAGTCTAGCATGCGTGCGAGTTTTCAGATTCAAATAAGCACCGGGTGTCGGTGAGTTCATGTCAAAAGTGCAATGTGTGCCGTGTATTTGGGGGATTCAGGCTAGTGCAGTGTGTGTGCATGTGTGTCGGTCCTAAGCAGATATCAGTTGTGAGGTTGTCTACAATCAACTACAGCGCACAGTGTATCAGATCTAAAGCAGTTAAGGAATGTAATCAGCTATGGCAGTTGACAGTTAAAGGTCCTACATTGCAGAAAATAAAGTAGATCAAGATGTTACCTCGGAAGCGCCGAAGGACAAGTGAGAGGCCGGCTCGCGCAGGAGAAGCTCCGGGTCCAGCGCTCGGTCGAAGCCGCGGAAGTGGCGAAGTCCATCGGGTGGTAGAATGTGAATAGCCGGCCGGTAGGTCGCCGGATCAAATGGGCGCTCACTCAGCGGGAGGAGCTCAACCCCGGGATCCATCTCGTGATCCGGGGGAGTCCCGACATGTGGAACATCGTCTGCCATAGTAATGGTGGTGAGAAAATGGCCGGAAAAGCCGGAATGTGAAAAGTCAACTGGAAAAGTCAACCCCGAGCGGGCCGAAAATGGCCGGAAAGGCCGGAAGATGAAAATACACGGAAGTGTAGAGGAAATCGAGGGGAACAAGTCCCGAAAAGGCGGAAATAGCAAAGGAGATCCCGAAATGAAGTTTCGATCGGATGGAAATGTCCGAAACGCGAAGAATATCGCGAATCCGACGGTAAAACGAGCGTAAAACGCGAGGAAATCGACGAAAAATCGAGAGAACAAAGCTCTAGAGAGAGAGAGTGAAGGTTTTCGGCGGAGGCAAAGTGAGGAAAATAGGGTTTCAAGCCCTATTTTAAAGGACCCATAGCGAAATGCCGAATCTGCCCCCGATCAGCAACTTTTGGCCGGTCGGCACTATTTTGTGCCGGTCGGCACAATATTGTGCCGGTGGAGAAGTTTAGGCAGCCGGTGGCAGCCGGTAGCCTTCCCACCCAGCCGGTGGTGTTCCCAAGGCCTTGTTTTGGCAAGATGAGGGGTTTTGGGTCTTCATAGCTCAAGAAAGTGCAAGAAAGTGCATCTCCGACGCTCAACCGGCCTCCGTTTTGACCTCAGACAGTGTCTTCTGTGTGTGGCACTCAAATTCATGCGATGACTGTATCCTTTTGTATCCTTTTTTCTTTCATAAGATTTAAAAGTTGCCCCGTGTGTGTTGCACGCATTCATCACACTTTCCGGTGCGCCGCCTCGCGCCGTCTCGCACGTCCCTTGCGACTTGCATTATTTTCCATCTGATGAGGTATGCGTGCCTCATCTTGCATTTCATCGCATTTCGAGGTACGCGTGCCTCGTTTTGCATTCCATTTTCCATCCGATGAGGTATGCGTGCCTCATCTTGCATTTCATCGCATTTCGAGGTACGCGTGCCTCGTTTTGCATTCCATTTTCCATCCGATGAGGTATGCGTGCCTCATCTTGCATTTCATCGCATTTCGAGGTACGCGTGCCTCGTTTTGCATTCCATTTTCCATCCGATGAGGTATGCATGCCTCATCTTGCATTTCATCGCATTTCGAGGTACGCGTGCCTCATCTTGCATTTCATCGCATTTCGAGGTACGCGTGCCTCGTTTTGCATTCCATTTTCCATTTGATGAGGCATGCGTGCCTCATCCTGCATTTCATCGCATTTCGAGGTACGCGTGCCTCGTTTCGCATTTCGTTTTCCATCATTGAGGTACGCGTGCCTCGTTTTGCATTTCATTTCACACCAATGAGGTATGCGTGCCTCATGATTCATTTCATTCTCACTTGCATTGTTTTGCATCCCTTGTGGCACGCGTGTCACATTCGCACAATTGCCCCAACACACCGGGTCCGGCGGGACCAAAAACACGCGCGGTCCGGCGAGACCTTAAACCCGCTTGATTGCATTATCATGCATTTTATTACGAGCATTGTCATGCACTTATGCTTTGCATCGTTCTCCACACTGGGTCCGGCGGGACCAAAAACACGCGACGGTCTAGGAGACCTTAAATCCTTGGAAGGTGCAAGACCTTCGGTACATTGACGTACACCGTTCATTGCATTTGGCATGCATTTCATCGCGCTCTTTCGCTCATCTCATCATCATGCATTGCCCCAAAGGCGGTCCGGCGGGACCAAAAACACGCACGGTCCGGCGGGACCAAAAACACGCACGATCCGGCGGGACCTTAAACACGCGTGGTCTAGGAGACCTTAAACCCTCGGGAGGTGCAAGACCTTCGGTGTGTTAAGTTGCCCCTCATTGCATTTGGCATGCATTTCATCGCGCTATTTTGCGCACCACACTTGCGTTGCCCCGAAACGAGGGTCCGACGGGACCAAAAACACGCACGGTCTAGGAGACCTTAAATCCTTGGAGGGTGCAAAACCTTCGATACATCGGCATGCGTGCCTCATCCGCATTATCATGCATCGCATTGTAAATATCGCATTGTCATGCATCATTGTAGGTAGCGCATATGTCATGCATTACATTGTAAATATTGCATATATCATGCATCATTTGCATTTCAAAAACCAAAAGAAAGAAAAAAAAAACATCATGCATCATTTGCATTTTCAGCCAAAAAAACAAAAAACAACATGCATTGTCATGCATACATTTCGCATTCCGGTCTAGGAGACCTTAAATCCTCTGGAGGTGCAATTCCTTTGGTGTTTGTCGTGCCCGAACGACTTCCGTGCTTGCGGTGAGTTCCTAGGAGACCAACGGGGATGGTGAAAACTAGAGTTTGAATGGCTCATGCCTAGAACGCAAAGGTTCGGGATTTCCGAGACTAAAGTCTGGTTTAAATACCCAGGGGGTGTACCCTCGGCTTGAAACCTGTATGGAAGCCCCATAGGTTGAGGTAGTGTGTATACGCCTCAATTCTGGATACTGAACCAAACTAGTATACCATCCTGTTGGGAGAATAGGGAAAACTACAATCATGGTCATTGCATCATCTGCATTGTCATGCATTTCATCCATTTCATTGTAGATATTGCATTGTAGGTTGCATGCATCCATTACATCACCTTCCATCCATGGCTTGCGCCTTTCCTTGTCAAGCTTGGTCTGGTATGTGCCTATACTTTTCACGTCGAAACACCGTTCTGCTTGTGTATCGCGCCTATTCCACGCTGGTATGTTGGTTTGAGGTTGCGGCACCTTTTCTGTGTTAGACATGGTTCGTATGCGTACATGCCTTTCCTAGGCGAGATTTGGTTTGGCTTGCGTGCCATATCCATTGTATCCATTCGATTGCATGCATTTCACTGCATCATCTTCCATCCATGGCTCGCACCTTTCCTTGTTGAGCTTGGTCTGGTATGTGCTCATACTTTTCACGTCTATACACTCATAGTTCTGCGTGCGCTCGCGCCTTGAGGGCTTCGACACCTTTTCTATGTTAGACATGGCTTATACGTGTACATGCCCTTCCTAGGCGAGATTTGGTTTGGCCCGCGTGCCATATCCATTGTATCATCTATCCATCATATTACATTGTAGTGTAATTGTTGCATCCGGCATTAGGATCATCATTCTTTCCCCAGCGGGTCGTCACCCCACTTATGTCATTCCACCCAATACTTGTTCTTGTGTCTGTCTACATTACTCATAGTTCTGCGTGCGCTCGCGCCTTGAGGGCTTCGACACCTTTTCTATGGTAGACAGACTTGTTACCTCCATCAATCTATTTGACATTTGTGTGGTTTCGGATCGCTCATGAATGAATCATGATTCAATTGCCTTGCATGTAGTTTGCATGTAGTTCCAATTGTATTGCATTTCCATTTGCATTGTTCATACATAGTTTTGTATACATTGCATATCATTTTGCATCCATTCTGCATTGTCATGCATGTTGCTAACAATATTGTACCTGTTAAGTTTGCTTTCTTTGCAGACACGATATTGTATGTACGGTTCATTCGAGGCCGGTGAAACCGGACGAGCCGCGCAGGTATTGTATCTCCCGAGTGAGACGTATCGAGAATTACATAATTCTCTTACATCCTTTCTGCATTGTAGTGTAGTTTGGCGTATTCTAGCTTAAAACTGTTGCATGCGTGCTTCATTACAGCTTTCTTTGCATGATCGTAAGTTATGCTCGGCTTCGTGCATTTTCAGTTGCATTTTGCCCCTGCCTTCGGGCGCATATCTTGCTTGTCTTGCATGTTTGTCCAAGTCTTCGGCCTTGTCAAAAATGGGTCGTCTCTGGGCTTTGACATTCACTCCCGTCATTGTTATGACTTCCGAGTTCTGTCAAAGAGGGGCAACTGTAGACACCCCATTTTTGATCGTCCTCAAGACTTGGACGTCACCGTTGGAACACTCGGTGATTATCCATGCTTGTGTTCGTTTGGAATTCCCGGAGTTCTCGGCTCGCGCGCCTTGCCTCAGGACCTCCAAACTCGACCGTTTTGTGTTCGGTTTTGCACCAAACACTTGTGTTTTGCCTTGGAAGGGCAGGGAATGCTTTGTGAGGCATCCCCACACACCACCGGCACTGGCTAGAGGCCACTGGCTGGCTGGTGTTGCCACCGGCACTATATTGTGCCGGTCGGCACTCTTTTGTGCCAGTCGGCACTTGTTTTGGCAAAATGACCATTTTGCCCTGCCGACCACTTTACAGCTACTTTATGAGATATTTTTAGACAGCTGTTTAGCTTTGGCTTCCCCTCCATACACGTGTATGGAGGGGATGAGCCTTTGGTTGACTTAGCTTGTAAGCTTTGGTGGCCTATAAGAGAAGGGCTTCTCTCTTGGCTCAAGGGTTAGAAAATTTTGGTTAGAAAGGTGAGAGGGAGCTCTGGTTTTTAGGGTTAGGTTAGATACATATCATATCTCTCTCTTCCCTTTGTATTCTAGGTGTTTTAGTTCATATTATTGCACCTAAACACCTAGTCTTTCACCTTTCCTTGGTGTTCTCAAAAATCAGAGCTTGTTCTTGAGGGTTTTGACTGGTTTGGAGCTCAAGGAAGCAACAAGATCACCATTGTTGAAGAGGTCTACAAGGGTAATCACTTTACCCCCTTTTTACCCCATTTTTGCACTCCTTTTTTCTATATCTTAGAGCTGTTTTTGTGCTTGGTGTTTAACACATAAAAGTTCTGATTTTTAAGCCTCTTTATTGTTTATTAAGAGTGCTTGGTGGTTTGAGCAAGTTTGATCACCCTTAGGCCTTGAAAAGGCCCCTTTTTGTGCCATTTTGTGAGAGATCCGAGACTTTGGTGTTAGGATCTCTTCACCACTGAAATCTTGAGGGATTTTAGTGGTGAAGATGATGCCTTAGAGTCTCAAGAAGGAGAGGACCACCCCCTCTCCTTGATGTCCTTGAAAAGGGCAAGATTTGGCTCCTTGAAGGAGCTTGTGCTTAAGTGTGTGTTGAGCATGTTTGGTTTGTTTTTCATGCTTATATGGCCATGATATAACATGTTTCTAAGTTGGTTTTAGCACTCTTTGCATGCCTTGCATAGTTGCTTTGTAATGCCATAATAGTCCCTTAACATGTCTAGGTTGTGTGCCTTTATTTCTAGCATGTTTTAGGCTTAGATCCATGAAGCTTGTATGCTTATTTTACTATGAATAAGGTCTGTCCATGCTTGTTTTGGTCGGCCATGACTTGCATTACATAGCTCCTTTGTATTTGGCTTGTTGGCCTTAAGAGCATGAGAGTGTAGCATGCCTTGCTTGCATCATTTTGATGGTTTGGAACCATTTAGCATGTTATTTCAGTCCCTTTGGTGTGCTTGTATGCTTACCTTAGTTGCTCCTTTAGTGCTTTAAAAGCATGTGTTGAATGCTTCATTTATTGGTCATGTTGCATGCCTTTGTGCTTAAGCCTCTTAGATGCCATCTAAGTAGCCATTTGGCTTTGTTTTAACATGCCAAAACTCTGTTTTAGGTTGTTCAATGTATGCCATATTTGTTTTGCATGAGTGTAGTTCAATGCTTCCATGACTTGCCTCAAGTGTTGAACCTATGTTGCATGCATTTGTTTATCTTGCTTAACATGATTTGGCATCATTTCATAGCATGATTTTCAGAGCCTAAATTGCATGCTAGTTGTCCATTGTTGTGCCCCTTTAAGTGTGCTTAAGGGTTGTTTGTTATGCTTAAGTGTTGGTGCCTTAACTTGTGCATGTGTGCATATGTGTTTGGCCCTCTTGACTTAGCATTTTGGCCACTGATTTTAGGACTATTTGAGTTGCCTAATTCATGTATAAGACCATCCTTCCATTGGTTTGCATGCTTACCTTGCATGCTTGCTTGAACCCTTTGCATGAACATATTGCATAGTCCATGTTGCGTGCCTAGTTGACATGTTTAGGATTGCATTTGTATTGTGCATGTTTGGCCTCTTAAGGTGAAGTATGATGGAGGTTGAGCACCCTTGTTTGCTTGTTTGCATTGCATGCATTTGAAATCAAAGTTGCATTCTTGGTTCTTAGGGCCATCATGCATGGAAATGCGCGATTGGTGGTCCGGGAATCGAGGCACATGCCCCTTTGAGTCAATAACATGATAAGGGATGTGTTTGGTGCATAAATGGCTTGAATTATATTGTCATGCATAGATTTCCCCTCTGCTGCTGTGAGTTGCAGGTTCTGCAGGCATTCAGTGCCGGCCGGCACTATTTAGTGCCGACCGGCAGTCAACAAACAGCCGATGGCTTCTTTTTGTGCCGGTGGCCTCCTCCTTCAGCCGGTGGTGTCCTACCCCAGCCGGTGGTGATCCCCAGTGCCCTGAGAGGCACTCCCGGGACTTTGGCAATTTTCTGAGGAGGAGAGCAGAGGAAACAGAGGCAATCCGTGCATGGCAGTGCGGTTCCGAGCCAGTCCCGAGCGCATGCTGCATTTGGCCCTCATCCCGAGGCGATTTACTGTTTAATTAGATTAATTATTTTATTTAATTAATTTAGTTAATTTGTAATATTTTAATTAGCTTGCGTAGTTAATTAAATTGTATATTCTTTCGGTCCCTCCGAGTGAGGGCGTATCTGTAATAAGTGTGTGTGAGTGGATGTATGTCTTCCAATCCCCACTTCTTTCTTCCCTTTTATTTACCTGCTTACGATGGTAGATTATGGCACATTTAAATTAGCATACCTTATGCAATGCATGCGTGCATTCATGCATTTGTTTACATGCACCGGGCTCGGTACATCATACAAACTGCATCGTACTTTCGATTTCTAAATTGAATACGTGCTACTCGCGCATTTCATATGCCATGTTTAGGGTTAGCCGAGCCTACTCTAGATTGCATCTATGTCTGTGTTGCATTAGCCACTTAAACATGAACTAGGTCATGCATGTTTTGCTAACCAGTCTCTTGTTTTTGGCACGGAGTACGATGTAAGTTTTTATGCTTTAGCATGTCGCATGCGTGTGAACGTTTGCCATGACAGTATGCTTGCCATGCGGCTAAATGCTTGCGTGATAAATTGCTTGAATGCCTGTGGGTGGAGGTTGGATTGCGTGAGTTGGAACAACTCATTGAAATCCGTATTTTAACCTACTTTCGAGTAGCAAAAACCAACACGTTTTTCGAGACAAAACGGATATGCAATGTTTATTTCCAAGTTAGGCAATCTAGTCTATACTTGTTTGCTGCGCGCATAACATAGTAATTCTAGGCTAATAACTGGAATAAGAACATGTAATGTTTTCAAAAAACGGATATCACGGTTAGTAGAGGCCGGTCTTCAGACCGGGCGAAAGGGGGTGCTCATAGCTGACCTTCCCCGATCGTACCCAAGCTCCCGAGCCAAGTCACTTTGGTGATGACGGACACGTGGCCTTCGGCACCGAGTCAGGGTTTCCTAAATTTCCCATTTTAAATATTTAGGTGGCGACTCTGTATCTGACAAAGCAGTCCATGTTTGGCACTTCTTTCAAAAAATCTGTTTTCAAAACGATTTGCCGGATTTGGACTCTTTGGTTCGAGATTTAGAACCGTAACATTTGAGTCCTTCGAACTGTAGTGACCCAATATCGAACCAGAACGGGGGGGGGGATTCGCACTCCTCTCCCCGGGATGCGTTCGGGGACGTCTACACCTCGTTTTCAATCTCTGCCTTCTCTGGTTCTCGAATGCTGCAGGTGGATTTCATTGCTGCCATAGAGCAATTTTTTGCCTACAGTTAGTCTCCTCTGACTTCTTCAATCCCATGTTCTGTTGGGAACCGCAATAGTTGATGCAAGTTTGAGGGAACTGCCCCCATTGCATGCAACCATGATCTTCCCAAGATTTGTAAGGAGATGGAGTGTCGATGATGGTGAATTCTATTGTGATCTTTCTGGTGCCAGCCTACACCTCCAAGCTTACTGCTCTCAGTGGCCATGTCGGCGTTCCAATGAACCCAACCATTGGGCCATTGGGTTGCTCCATATCGTCTGGATGAAGGCCGAGCTCCTTGTAACATCGGACATACATGATGTCACAAGAGCTTCCTTGGTCAATCAGGATGCGTTTCACTTGGCACTCCCCAACCTAGAGGGATACTACCAAAGCATCATTATACGGGTGCTGGACCATCTCAAGGTCGGCTTCGGTAAAAGACACTACTGGTCCCAAGCACTCATCTGCCGATGTCTCTTGTCCCCGACTTGGTAGACATGTTGCAGGTGTTTCACCTTCTGAGTCCCCCCCCTAATTTCGTTCTCGTTGACCCTCGAGTGAATTATATTAATTACCTGAGGTCTTCCTACCTGAGGTTGCTGTGCCGGGGGAGGCGAAGCTGTTGGCGCCTGAGGCAGTTTTGCCTGTTCTTCCCTTGTTCTGGTCTCATCGACGAGGTCCCTTCAGATGGTCTTGCCTCATCAGATCTTCTAAGTGAGCTTTTAGTGCTCTGTAGCCTTGAGTCATATGTCCATCTTCAGCATACACCTTAATTGCGCAATCTCCTCAGGGTATAACACCTCGGTTGTACCCATTAATCAGTTTATCTCGGCTTTGACCTAACACTTGAAAATATTTATCATAATATTTCCATAAGTGTTATTTACAACTTGATAATTCACTCTTAGCAAGACTTCTGTCTTCAAATTTCTTCCAAGTCTCGGCAACATGGTTATCTCGTCACGTGTATAGATACTTTATAACCTTGGTTTAACTTCAACTTGTAAATTTTCTAAAAATTTCAACAAGTGTTAAACCAATCTTCTCTCAATCATGACCTCGGTTTAACTTTAACTTATAAATTCTCTCAGAATTTCAACAAGTGTTGAACCAATCTTCGTTTCTCGGCTTAACTCCGACTTGTAAATTCTCTCAGAATTTCAACAAGTGTTAAGTTAATCTTCGTTTCTCAGCTTAACTCCAACTTGTAAATTCGCTCAAAATTTCAACAAGTGTTAAGCTAATCTTCGTTTCTCGGCTTAACTCCAACTTGTAAATTCGCTCAGAATTTCGACAAGTGTTAAGCATCATATCGGTTTAACTTCAACTTGTAAATTGCTACAAATTCCAACAAGTGTTAAACATCATCTCGGTTTAACTTCAACTTATAAATTGCTACAAATTTCAACAAGTGTTAAATATCATCTCGGTTTAACTTCAACTTGTAAATTGCTACAAATTTCAACAAGTGTTAAACAATAATCTTGGTTTAACTTCAACTTGTAAATTGCTACAAATTTCAACAAGTGTTAAACATCATATATCAGCTTAACTTCAATTTGTAAATTGCTACAAATTTCAACAAGTGTTAAGCATCGCTTCGGTTTAACTTTAACTTGTAAATTGCTACAAATTTCAACAAGTGTTAAGCATCATATATCGGCTTAACTTCAACTTGTAAATCGCTACAAATTTCAGCAAGTGTTAAGCATCGCTTCGGTTTAACTTTAACTTGTAAATTGCTACAAATTTCAACAAGTGTTAAGCATCATATATCGGCTTAACTTCAACTTGTAAATTGCTACAAATTTCAACAAGTGTTAAGCATTGCTTCGGTTTAACTTCAACTTGTAAATTTTCTCAAAATTTCAACAAGTGTTAAACATCATCTCGGTTTAACTCTGCTTGTAAACTTTTCTCAAGTTTCAACAAGCGTTAAACATATTCTTCTTCTCTCTGCCTCTTGCTTGCTGGATCCATTGTTACCTCAACCTCACTTCAGCGAGCCGTTTCCTTTCTCATGCTTTTATAAGCCTCTGCATCCTTTTGTACGTAGGGTCACCAGAATCCCTATGATATGGTTCTGTGGGCAAGGGATCTGCCCCATGCATAGCTTCCACATACTCCTTTGTGGACTTTATAAAAGGTCTTCATCTTGGCTAACTTCAGTCCGATCTTGTGTGTTTTCTTTTTTATCTTCTGGGATCTGAGATTTGCTCACTGAGCTCTTCTCTTCTCGGATTTAAGTGCCGAGCTCTTGTCCTCTGGAATCTTGGATCTGCTCACTCAGGTTGAGCTCTTCTCTTCTTGGGCCTACTCATCTAGGCCGAGATCATGTCTTCTGGAATCTTGGATCTGCTCATTCAGGTTGAGCTTTTTGAATGTCATCTTCTTGGGAGCGCGCATCCCCCCTGTCTTTGTATCCCTTCTGGAAGGGTCTTCATTCCGTTTATGTCGACACATTCTCCATTCTTGCTAAACTAGTCGTTTCCGACACGTTGATCTTGTACGGTGGTGGCCATCTATTCTCCTTTCGTTCCCACAGACGGCGCCAAATTGTGTGGGTGAAAATCTGACCACACTGCAATCTTAGTATCCAGCTAGAGAGCACCGGCAGAATAGATGGCACCTGTCTAACCTGCAACAGAAAAAGAAGACTCCGGTGGTGGTTCGCCACCCGGGGGTACTCCGACGATCAAGTCAGTACTCAATATCTCTCAAAGATAAATCAATTATTCAACTCACAAGCTTGAGCATAAAAAGCATACCTTAGACCCATGGGGGTGCCTCTCTTTTATAGCCAATACAATCCTAGTCCCAATAGGAGCCTAACTCTAATAGACTTAGGATTACTGCTAATCTGGGACTCCCAGTGGGATTAGGATAAACTCTCTAAGAGTTTTATCTTTACCCAAACTGAAGTCTTCTCTCAATCTAGGACTCTTGTCCCTCATCCATGTTGAGTTCCCTCTTCATTGTAGGACTCTTGTCCCTTATCTACTTATCCCGGATTACGATATCTTCGGAGATAACCTCAGCCTAACCGAGATTACCTCGGCATAACGACCAGGACACGTGGCACCTCGGCTGACACATCAGCGTCACCTTGGCCACGTGTTGGTGCTTAGAAAATATATCCCCACACCTATAATATTTCGAGCTTAAATAAGTTCTCAATAATGAACAGTAACATATGTCAACTATTTTAAAATCGACTGTGCTACGTAGCTCGAAAGCTACGTAGCTCGAAAAGGCTCGAAATTTTTTTTTTTTTTTTCAGACGCAGAGGAGAGGAGAGGAGACGAGGAAGGAGGGGAGAGGAGAGGAGAGGAGAGGAGGGGACTGGAGGGAGGCCTAAAAAATGGAGGGGGAGGGGGAGGAGGAGAGGAGGAGGAGGGGGCGGAGGCGGCGGACTCGACGCGATCGGGGCAGAGCCGACGAGGGGCGGAGGCGACGCGATCGGGGCAGAGCTGCGACGGCGGAGCTGCGAGCTGCGACGGGCCGGCGGACGGCCGGAGGCGAGCTGCGCGACGACCTCTTCCCTCTCTTCTCTTTCTCTCCCTCTCCCTCTTCTCCCTCGTCTCTGCAACGAAAATGGCAGAAAAAGAAGGAAAAAAAAAAAAAAAAATCAAAACCCCAAAACGACGTCGTTTTGGGGTTTTGAGCCAATTCGAGCCTCTAGTTTCGAGCACTCAAACATTTTCCTTTTAAAATATACTTAAATATCTTAATTACAAAATAATTTTTTAAAATTCTAGGTTCACTTCTAAAGACCTACTAAGAGTAAGGGGTGTTTGGGAAGACAGGTATTTAGTTAAAAAGTTAAGTTTTCAAATTATTATTTTTTACTTTTTTACCCATTTTTTAATAAAAAAATTAAAAAATTACTAAAAATATTAATTCTCAAACAGGACCTAAATTGAAAGAAAAAAAAAACAGTTGATAAACTCACCATCTATGAGAATTTATATCATGTGCACTGTCAGTTCATTGTTACTAACGATGATGATTGCATAAACCTCACAGTAAACAGTTAATTTTCGTAATTCATTGTTAATAAGAATCCCCCCAAGCTCTTATATACATTCCATCTAAAAATATTATGGTATTAGTAGCATAAAAATAAAATTTTACTGAAAAATTAATAAAAAAAATTTGAAGTGATGAATTATTTAAAAGTAATGGATAGTAATTTGCAAAATTATGGATTGTTTCTAAAATATTCTTAACTATTGTAGTTATAATTGCATCTAAAGAAATAATTTTTTTTAAATTGAAATTGATCAAATTTTATTTTCAATTTGCTAAGTCAACATAAAATAAATTTGAATAAATTAATAATATTACTTATCTAAGTGGGTTTTCAAAATTTAGAGTATTACATCTATTTCAATAACTATGATTTATATTGACTATAGAAACCATATGATATTACTCTAGAAGTACAATATTATCATTGTTGTAAAAAATATATAGGAAAATTTACTTATAAATCCTAATTTCTGAAAAGTTGAACCATTTAGTCCTAAAAGTTTTCTTATGTTCTATTTAGTCCCATTTTATACATCATCATGATATTCATGATGTAAATGAATCTGATGTTTCATTCTAAAGTTCAAAATTTATTGAAATCTGATGAACATATGTTTGAAATCTAATGTTTGAAACATTCATCCTATAATTTCAAACATTATTGAAATCTGATGAACATTAGATGTTTGAAATCTAATGTTTGTAACATTAATCTGATATTTGAAATATTGTAATGGGACCTTTCAGTCTATAAGAAAACTTTTAGGACTAAACAGTGTATAAGTTATTAATTTGGGATTTATTGGTGCATCCCCCAAATATATATAGTTGATTCACTTACTAATACAATATTATCAAATTGATTTTATCATCTAATAATTTAAATGATTTCCTTACATAGCATGGGTTAAAAAAACTAATAATTTTAGTATTTCAGCGGTGATTAGGACCCTCACGGATCCCCACCCCCTCCACCCCCACACACACGTGGGGTTTGGTGAGTGAGGGAGGGAAAAAAAAAAAAAAAATTTTGGCCAATCAAAATTCAAAGGGGGTCGTGGGGGTGGGTTTCAAAGGGGGTCAGAGCCTTTTTTGTTAGTATTTATATACACATGGAATCAAATTTTGTTATTAAATTTTTTTTTAAATAGAAAAATGCTTGGGACCCTATTTTTTTGGGACCTTTACAACCCTTTTAGATCTCAACCATTGATGTATATGTGAGATCCACTCATGTATGTGTGGGGTCCACACCATTAATAGTTGAGATCCAAAAGAGGTTGTGAAGAACCCAAAAAAAGAGGTCTCAATTATTATTGTTTTAAATATATATATATATATATATATATTTAGACTTTTTAAAGTCTCAATTTTTTGAGTTCACCTTAAACCAAACCGGGTTGGGCCTGCATGTGGAGTTCCTTTATTTTGATCTACAATGTTTTTGTTGTTTTGGGCTTTGGTTCTGCTTTGCCATTGCTGGGCTAGTTAATCCGTTTGTGGATTTTTTGTTCTCAGCATTGCAACATTTCTTTTGGGTTTGGATTTTTTCAAATTGATCATTTCAATTTAAAAGAGTGTTTGCATATGCTGAGCCCATTTTGAGGCTGATCTTAGTAATTTAAATCATTCATTTTTTAAAATTTATAGAGTAAAATAATTATGTAAAAAATTAAAATGATTAGATATTTATGTTTGAATCATATTCATATTATAAAAATAGATAGTTGTTTTAAAAACTATAATTATCATCCATTTTTTAAAAATAATGTGATTCAAATAGGAGAGAAGTGGGAAATGCGGAAGAAACCAACTGGCCCTTGTTTCTATTACAATATTTAATGGTTAAAGAAGTGTTTTTTGAAAAAAATTTGGGTGCAGATAGGGTACTATGTGTCATGTCACATGGTGTTTTTAACCAATCATAAACATCATGACCTCTCATGTTATCTCCCTATTATCCAACATATAAATATAACCTCTACTCTCTTAACTAATGAGAGAAAAAAAAGATACCACATGACACCTACCCTATCTGCCCCCAAAAATTTCTATTGTTTTTTAATAGAATAATACTATATGTACCAATTAATATACTAACTAGTGTACCAACTATGATGTGGCATAATTTAAGATGTTTTTGATATTTGTAATGTTATTAATAAGTGGGGTCAATAATAATATCATAACTAGTATTGATACACTAATTAGTATATATAACACCACCGTTTTTAATATCTTACGGTCCAGAAAATAAGGTACATAAATTTAGCAAACAAACCTGTTTAAATTTTTTATGCAAGTGAAGTAAGGGGGGCAATTTGGGCAAACTTACGCTATGTTTGGATTGGGTGATTTGGAGAGAAAAGAAAAGAAATGGAGAGATATGCATTTCTCTTACTTGTTTGGATAACCTAAGTGGAGAGAAATGGAAAGAAATTGAGAGAAATTGAGAGAAACACATTTCTCTTATAAGCCTCATTTTCAATCTTCTCAAAAGTAGAGAGATTGGAAGAGAAAAGAAACCACTATTTTCATAATACCAATTTTGCCCCTATGAAAATAAAAGAAATAAAATGATTGAAAATATAAAAAGGTTATGTTGGTAATATAACATAAAATAATTTCTTTTCTTTTCTCTTAATGAAATTTAACCAAACAAGAATGAGAGAAATTATAATCATTTCTTTTCTTTTATTTCTTCCTTATCCAAACAAGAATGAGAGAAATCACAATTATTTCTTTTCTTTTCTTTTCTCTTATTATTTAAGTAATCATTTCTTTTCTTTCCCCTCTTAGGTTCCCAAACACAGTGTTAATTTGGGCAATTCAAGTTCAGTCAAATTTTTTTAGAATTTGGATAAAATATTTTTAAATTTAATGCACCTTTTGGTAAAAATTTAGAAATTCAAATTAAATTTGAATGGGTTTGGGCAAAGACACTAGTAAACCAAAATCCAAATTATATATATATATATATATAAAGAAAATGGTCTTTTTAAGAACAATGATTGTGGAAACTCCAAACTCCCAAACTAATTTTGTTAATTTGTTAATTTTTTTTGTAAAAAAAAAATCTATTGGTTAATTCCTTAAGTCAAAAATCCAAAAATAAAAAAAGTTCTAATTATTTACAATTTTGAATTTTAAAATTCAAAACAATATGATAAGTCACCCTCATTCTTTTCAAAAATAATGTTAATCAAAACAATTCAAATAAAAAAAAATAAAGACATTAATTATCGATGATTTTGAATTTCAAAATTCAAAATAATATGGTAAGCACACCTTCATCCCACTCTCACCTTTCCGAAAATAATATAAATCTAAAATTTTAAAAACTCTATCAAATTAAAAATTCAATACAATTCTCTCTTTAAAATACTCAATATTTGATCTTTTTTTAACCCGGTCAACTCCTCCCCAAATGTAACGATGCAATAGTTATTCTCTCTTTTTGCCAATAGCCCAAACTTATTTCAAGTTTGTTTTTTTATGTTTTTTTTTATTGTAAATTTATATTTTCGTGTGAGTATTTTTTTTTTCTCTATGACTTTTTTTTTTCCAATGTTTTTTTTTTCCAACTAAATTGATAATAAATATATATCTATTAACTATCTTTGTTTTGGGAATTGATTTGATTTTTTTTTTTTTTTTTTTGTGGATGTTTGTGTATTTTTATATTGTCGTTATTATTTCTTTTAATATATGTGAATTGATAATATAGTTATGAGTTTTTTTTTATTTATTTTTTATTTTTTTAGAATAAGGTGTCTTATATTGTTCTTCATGATTTGGCCACTTTTTAAATTTCTTAAACAAAATTTTTTAATTTTTTTTTCAAAATTTTTATTTGTAAAAAATTAAAAAAATTTAATTGACTTGCCCATCAATAAATATTTAAAATTATCAATAAATAAAATTTTAAATAATGAACACAATTCTATAATTTATGGATTAAAAAAAAAATTAACACCCATATATGTAATAAGAAAACCTGAAATCACACATTTTTTTATTTTTTATTTTTAACTCTTTAAAACTCTAACGGTACTTTTTTATTTTCACAACATTGTCTTTTTATATCTACAAAGATAAAAAAACTAGACCGGAGTTACATAATGGTTAGTGGAGATGGTGAGCATGGCAACAACAAGGGTGATAATAAGCTCGGCCAGAGCATTGTTTGGGTGGATTTTGAAAAGGTGAATACTAAAATAATAATAGATAGTTTGGGTGATGAATTAATTTAGAAAACTAATATGTAGCTGAGATTAAGTGTGAATTTTACCATATAAAAATTTAATATGGATCATATATTGTTTTTTATATATAATTTTGGATACTTTGTATAACTATCAAAAATTGTTGTGATCACATGTTACTTATCATTTGATATATTATTGTTATATTATCGTAATAAATTTTATTATTAATGTCTATTATCAATGCAATGGTAAGACGTTACATGACAAATAAAAATATGTTTTGATATTATTATTGATAATATATTTATTTATTTACCTTTTTACAATGTTCAAAAAAATAATTTATATTTATTGTTAGTTTTTGTAGATGAGAAGTCAAAAATAAATTTTAACCAAATTCAAGTTATAACTAATTTGATATTGAAAAGGAAATTTTAAAAGAAATTATAATTATATATAATTTTAAAATATTTTTAAAAAAATACAAGGAAAAATTGGAACTATAAATTAAAATTATCAAACAACCTAATTCTATGAAAAAATTTAAATGAAAAATTGATCAAATTTAAATTTATAATTATTAAATATTTTTAATATTATAAGCCATTAATTTTTTATTCAGGTTTTAGTCTGATCTGGTCTTAAATAGTTTTTCAGATATAAATATATTTTAATAATGATACAATCAATATTTGACATATTTTAAGAAGAGTAAATTAAATCGATAGTCCCCGCATTTTGTCTCGTGTCAATTTGGTCTCTATAATTTCAATTAGTTTGATTTTTACCTGTAATTTTAGATTTTGTACTAATTTGGTCCAATTGATAATGCTGGTTAAGATTTTTGAAATAAAATAGTTATTGAGTTGGTTGAGATTAACTTATTAAGTTGAATAAATTTATAAATTTGTCTATAAAAGTATAACAGATGCTACTCATGTGTGTATTTTCAATAAAAGAAAAAAAAAAAAAAAAAAAAAAAAAAAAAAAAAAAAAAAAAACTAGCAATGATAACAATTGGACCAAATTGAGAAAAAATTATAAATTTAGCCTTTGTTTGGGAAGATGGATTGGGTTGGGTTGGGTTGGGTTGGGTTTGGGGCTATTTTAACCACAAAAAGACAAAATAAGTTTTTTAGTTTAATAAGACAAAACATCACATCTAACCCATAAACATTACATTTTTTCTCTCACAAAAAATAAAAAAATTCAAAATATTCTTCTCAAACGAGACTTTTTAGCCCCAGGCTAAAATAACCAAAAAACTAAAAAGCTAAAAAACCAACTCACTTCCCAAACGAATAAAATTGAGCAAATTAAAATTACAAGAACAAAAATAACACGAGTTAAAATATAGGGATTACCAATGTAATTTATCCAGAGTAAGCACATAATTTCTTAATTAATTTAAAAATTGTTAATAAATGTACCAAACAAATATGTACATATTTCCTATTTTTGTTATAATTTTTTTTTAAAATATATATATTTACTAATTAAAAATTAAATAAATAGGTAAGTTTACTAACTCATGGATTGGACATGAACTAGACGGTTCTCTAAGGATTAGGCTTAAATCAATAATTATTGGCAAAAAAAATCAACTTAAACTAAATTTTCTTGGTTACTTTTTAGTGTTTAATCCAATATTAGAACCCCCAAATTAGCTCATATCAATCACGAACTGATAAACTACGATGTAATTTAAATTTATTAGGACTAGAATATGACCTACAATTTCGGGTGATTTTATCTTAAGTAATTTTTTTATACAAAAATATATATAACTATTCATTTAATTGTTTTAAACATTAATATATAGCTTTGCTTCTTTTCTTTTTTTCTTTTTTTTTTAAACTATAGTTCAAACTTTTTAATAAGTATGCATAAAATAAATCCATATTTCTTATTTTTATTATAAAAAAATATTTACAAATATTTATTTACTAATTTAATAAATAGATAGGTCAAATGATTCATATAAATTGGGAACAGAACAAGACAATTTTTAATAATTAAGTGAATAACAAGTTAGCATAAATCTAATGTTAAACCCAATTTTAATATCATAAGTGAATCTTAATTCATTTTTACGTAAATCTTATAACATAAGACAAATTATAATTTTTAGACTTCACAAAACATGAAAAAATTAATATATTGACAAATGTAATTTACCACTATCATATGATAAATTAAATTTGCAATACTCATAAGACGAAATGTATTTATATTTTATTATAAATATAATTTTTGTGATTTATTTTTTAATTTTTACCACTGAAATTATGATATATGTTTGTTATTAAGAACTTAGAACACACAATTAATGACATAAGAATAAAAAAAATTCTCTTATATGTAACTGTGATAAAAATAAATAAAATTTAATTAATTCTAAATCATTTTTGTAAAATATTGTAGATAAATTTTTCAAGTTTTATTTAATTATTTTAAAGATTAATTTTTGATTATTTATTTATACCCCTGCATAGCACGGGTAATTATGCTAGTATATATATTATATAAGCAAAATGGAATTTTAACCACAAGGGTTGTGGGAACTCCAAATTCTCAACATGAATTTTTAGAATTTTTATAATATAAGGGTGATAGCAGATGGGTTTTAACCACAAGGGTTGTGCATAACACGGGTGGAACACTATTGGTTAACCCAATTACGAAAAAAAACCCTCTAATTATCCTTTAAACTTGAACGAAAAAAAAAGGAGTCAATGAAGTTAAGAGTAAGGGTGATTGCATATCAAATGTACTTTAAATAAGAGTCGATGTAGTCAACAAACAGGAGATGAAAATTAGAGAGATGTTGATTGGTGAAGGGTAGAGACTTGACAAATGTTATCAGGGGAAGTAATATCATACTATTCTTAGAAATGGATAGTTGACAAGTTTATAAATCAACATATAAGATAGTCGTATGTATAATCATTTGACAGGAGAACCATATACAAATTTTTTTCTTTTTAAATCACAAAATCCCTTGCATAACACAGATAATATGCTAGTATATTAAATATACATATAAATTATTAGCCATTGGTTGATATTAAAGTACTTTAAATTCTATATCACAGTAGCGGCACATTGATTCTTCAATTCTTATCTCTTTTACATTATATAAATTATTTATTTTGATATTATTAATGATTTTATTTAAAAATATAACTAAAGTCTAATTTTAATAAATTAATTAATTTAGTTGCAACCCCAAACACAAACTCAAATTTATGTGCAATTCAGACCCAACTCGAATTGGACTTAAGTACACAACTCTAAATTATAATTCAAAATTGAATGAATCTTGACAGCTCTCAACACAACTTGAGTTGGACTTAAACAACCCCTTTAACATATTCAAGTTATAATCCTAGTATAAAGTAGTATAAGGAAGCAATACCCATTTTGTATAAACTAAAAAATGAAGCATACAAAAGGAACACCCCCATTTCTCACATGGACGGGTACTAAAAAATGAAGCCGGCTAGGTAGTGTCATTTATTTATCTAATTTTTAATGTCAAATTTACCTTCCATCTGCTTCAGTTTTTTAACCCACTCAACTTTTTTTCGCTCAACTGCATTAGTTTTACAAATTTTATTACAGCGAGTACAACAGCCCTAAAGTATATATAATATCATCTTTGCCTGATGTTTGCAAGGACAAAGACAAACCCAAGAAAGAGGACAACACCAGCAACAGGCAACACAGACCAATTCAATCTATCAGGGAGGAGGATTCCAGTCATCACCAAGAACCCAAACGCAGCAGAAAACATGCCAGTGTGCTCACCAATGCTTGCAGCGGTTGGGTATGCATTGCGCAACGACATCCCAATCATGGTGAAAGCGAAACCAATCAGCATAGCAGCCCCAATAACATGAAACCTCATTGAAGAAGAAGACAACGGCGATGTTGATGTTGATGGTGATGCTGATGTTGATGGAGCCTGGAAGTGGCAAATCACCATTAACAGTAATGCTTGGAAAGTGAGTCTAAGGAAAGTCCATCCCAGATCCAATGCTTGAGTTCTTGTCTCCATCCTCCCTATGTTGTCCTGCTGGCCTCTTGGCAGCAGCTCTTCACCATCTTCAATATCACTAGTCCCAGATTGCTGTCATGAAGGATATGATCATGTGTGTATTAGAAACCAAATCACAATGACAAATCACAAATAGAGGTTTTAATATAAAATCAATGTAACTGGTATGCAAGCCAATCTTGTCCAAATCACTAACTCATTTATGATTTCGATTTCAAAGTTGAATCAAACTTAACCATGATATATTTGTTTATTATTCTTTAAGTATTTCAGTTTGTAAAAACAAAATTGTAGAGGAGGCTACCAAGATTCAAATATCAATTTTGTGTATGGAATTGCAGTATACTCAGAATTTTTATCATATGTGCAGTCCAAACACCAATTGAGAGGCTGTTTGAGAACAATTTTAAAAAGTCAATTTTTGTTAATTTTTTTTTTTTAAAGTTACTAAATTGTTTGTTATCAGTTAAAAAAGGCTAACGCGACACAAAAAGTAATTCTTTTTGATAACTTCTTAAACACATTAATTTTTTAACTTTTAAAAATATCAAAAAATAAAAAATCACAAAACAATCAACTCCCAAAACCATACATTTTAATTCTGGACAAATTTGGGAGAATAGTTTTATTGATAGAATTGACATAGGTGAATCAACTTAACAATGTTGTTTATTATTAAAATAGGTTTTCTATTATAAAACATAGGAAAAATTAGAATAATAACTCCAAAATTTTTAATTCAACAGCAAATTGAACACTAAAATTTGAATTTCAACATTATTGACGTTAACCTTAACTTTCTATCCACTCCTTTTTACTTTACATATAATCAAGAAAACAGTCTGCAACACGTGGCACACCCTTACAACTTGAAGTAAATTTCAACTTTTTTTTTTTTTTTTGGGATCAAATTCCAACTTGATTATTACAATCATCCTGTACTAATCATCTACGGTAATGCTGGGACCCCACCCCCTCCACGTTGGGGGCTGCCGATGGAAGAAAAAAAAGAAGAAAAAATAGTTATGGACTAATAAAAAATCAGTGGGTGGTGGGGGTCATCCCCACTGGGGGTCTTATGCATTTTCCAATCATCTATTACATAAAAACCGCACATATCAAGCTTATCGTACACTTGACCACCCTTAAAAAAAAGCTATTGGTTGGTCCGGGACAACGTCACGTAGGTGTGAATGTAATTGGTAAAAATAAAATAAAATTTACTATTTTGAGTTTAATAATTAAAAAAATATGAAAGGACATAAGAGTTTGTAATTGGCTAGGGCATAGCCACGCGGTACTCCAAAACCAACCAATAATTTTTCTTCTTCTGAAAGTGGCCTATGCTTGATTTGACAACTCCGTTAAAAGTTTTTTTTTTTTCCAGCTTTTTGATTATTTTAAAGTTACATTACATTTCTAACATTTTTTCAAAAAAAAAATAAAAAAATAAAAAAAATTAAACTTTTAACTTACTTCTCAAAACAAATCAAAGCCAATTTATTAATTTTTTAACTTATTTAAATTACATCATTCTTTATTTTTTATGTCTTTTTATAATAAATAAAAAAATAAACTTATTTAATATTTCCAAAACAACCCTAGATCAGACTCATCTAAGACTCCTCTCCTTCATTTTTCTTTCCTTTTTCCTCCAACACCACTATAGTTACAAAAATCATAAAAATCAAGGCTCACATTATGATCAAGACTCAAAGATGATTCTTGAATCAAGCAACTCAAGCAAGACCCAACATAATTTTCAAAGAGCTAACCACCTTAACACTATGGAGAGTCTTCAGCAACAAAGACCCCACATATTGGTCTGTTTCCATGACCCATAACACTATGTAGCAGAAAATAAACATAGTAATCAAAACCCATTATATAAAATCTCAATAATTGAAGCGAAGCAAAACGATTTCTATATTTCGATTTTGACCCGATTATATACTCTCAATGGTTCGATCATAATTTCAATTTTTGTGAAACTTAGGAACCGATTCGATCCTTAATTTACTCTGAAATTGGATTAATCTGACTCACGCACTCACAAACTTATATAAAAAACGTGTATTGACTCATCTAAAATCGTGACCTCTACTTGGCCCAATGAAAATTTATGATTTGTTAAATATATATTTTCAAAATGTGTCAACAAAATTGAATTATGACTAAATGTGACAATGAGTTGGTGGCAATAGAGGGCTGTGGAAGGTCTCTTACCAGACACTGGTTCTGCTCGGCGGCGGTGGTTGGCGGTTGTTCTGCAGTAAGTTCGGCATTTGGCAAAAAAGGTGAGGCGGCTGAGGGAGTATCCAAAGGGTTTGGTGGGTATAGACCTAGAGAAGACGACAAGTCTCCTGATTCTGGTAAACATTCATCATGGATCTGCTGGATGGTTAGGTCATTAGCATGATTTTCTGGTTTAGCAGCCAACGAGATCGGAAACATTGAAGAGAATAAACATATACTAACAAGGATGCAACACAAATCCATCAATTGAATTTTTTGTATACCCAAATGAGAACAAAGAGCAGCCAACACAGAGAGACTTGGGGCTTGTTTTGTATGGAATTAAAGTGCGGTATTTCTTCTGTTCTTTTTTTATAAAGACGGAAAAAAAAAATAAACAGAAAAAAAAAGGGGGTAAATTACACTGGCACCCTAATGTTTATATTTATTACAGTTTTCCTCTCCTCTTTTAGAAATTACATCTCCCTTCCTAAAATTTAAAGTTTCGTTACAGATTCCTCCTCAGCAATTTAATTTTTTTAAATACTAATTTTTCCCCACTGGGTAAATTACATTGACACTCTCACATTTTAGAAATTATAATCCTCTCCCCAAGGTTTAAAGTAGCATTACCAATTACCCCATCGGTTAGTATTAGTTGGAAAAAAAATTCATTGAAAAAAAATATATTTGAAATTTTTTTTTTAATAAAATTTTTAAATTTCTATTTAAAAACCAACGTAAACTCATCTTTTGAATTTATGTTTTTTTCTCAAATTTACAAACTAAACAACAATTTATAAATCAAAAAAAATTATCAAACAAGTTTTTATAACAATTTTTAAAATTTTTGTAAGTATAAATTGAATACTGAAAACAAAATAGTTACCAAACAAGCCTCTGATAGTAAAAGTATCGTAAAATTAACAAATAATTAAACAAGTTACTAACGCAAGAAATGACTTATCAAAAGATTCTTAAGCTATGTATGGTATGATTTTTAGATTTTTTTTAAAAAAATTAAAAATTAATTTAGTTAAGAAATAAAAAATAAAAAATAAAAAATAAATATCATTTAAGGGTAAAAAATAATTATCATTTTAACTCTTGGGTAGGTTATATACATACGTATGACTATTTCAATTTAATTTGTAAAAAATTATTTATAACCACTGGAAAGATAAAAATTATAATTATTTTTTATTTTTAAAATTTTTTTCTAAAAATCAAATCATACATAGTCTAAGAATCTTTTGATAAGTCATTTCTTTCGTTGGTAACTTTTATTTAATTATTTATTAATTTTAGGATATTTTTACCATTTAAAGCTTGTTTGGTAGCCATTTCATTTTCAGTTTTCAATTTATATTTACAAAAATTTTTAAAATTGTCATAAAAACTTATTTGATAATTTTTTTGGTTTATAAATGGTTGTCTCAGTTTGTAAATTGGAGGAAAAAACGTAAATTCAAAAAATGAGTTTATGTTGGTTTTTAAACAGAAATTTAAAAATTTTACTAACAAAAAAATTTTCAATTAATTTTTCTTTTTCAAATATTTTTTTTTTCAATTAACTTTTTTTTCAAATAATTTTTTTTCCAATTCATTTTTTTTTTCAATGAATTTTTTTTTTTTCCAACTACTACTAACCGATGGGGCAATTGGTAATACTACTTTAAACCTTATGGAGGGGATTGTAATTTCTAAAATGTGAGGGGTGTCAATGTAATTTACCCACTGAGGGCAAAATTAGTATTTAAAAAAATTAAATTGCTGAGTGGAGAATCTGTAATGAAATTTTAAACCTCAGGGAGGTAGATGTAATTTCCAAAAGGTGAGGGGGAGAACTATAATAAATATAAACCTCAGGAGGTACCAGTGTAATTTATCCTAAAAAAAATACAAATAAAGGTATGTGTCCAAGAAGCCAACGGATTAGTTTGATCGGATTTTATTTTCGGAAAAATTGGTCTAACATTCCTTTCCAACTTTTAGTAATGGGAGCGGTCTATAATAAATTTTTTTGTAGTCTAAGGTCCCTCATCTATACCCATATATAACACCCACTCTTTCATTCTCTCTCATCTCTCTTCTTACACCAAACAACCCCTCTCTCTCTCTCTCTCTCTCTCTCTCTCTCTCTCCTCTCCTCTTCGTCCGCAGCATTGTTCAAAGCTTCATTGGCATTGACTACGATGGAGGAATTTGCACTAGCAAGATTTACAAAGCTTTTGCTGATGAAGATTGTCGATTTATATGAAGACTCCTAATAGTGCTTTATACAACAAGATTTATATGAAGTAGAGCACTAGTCCTCATTGTTCCTCCGATCACTAGTCCTCCGATGAAGATTCCTCCGTTGACTAATATCACTACCCTTGGAGGATAAATATCAAGAAGCAGAGCACTAGTAAGATTTATAAAGCATTATAGCAGATATGAACGCAGAAACAAAATGCATCAGCTACATATCCACAAGCATAATTAGAAAATATTCATCACTACTTCTCTTACTTTTTTCTTGTTTCTTCCTCATTGTCTTTATTGTTGATCTCAATAAACTAAATCTTAAAATCTCCATACAACAATTAATGAAGAAATCCACATAAAAAGATGTATTCGGGAGCTAGGGACATGGATTTAGCAAAGAAGGTGTTTGATGAAATGCCAATGAGAGAATGTCTAAGGTTTTTCAAATCAATCTAGAGAAATTTTAATCAAAACCAGAGAATTTCTGTGGTCCAAACTAGAGAAAATTCAATCCAAACCAAAGAATTTCTTTGGACCAATCCAAAGAAAATTCAGTTCAAACCAGAGAATTTCTCTGGACTAATCCAGAGAAAATTCCATTTAAACTAGAGAATTTCTCTGGTCCAAATCAGAGAAATTCAATCCAATACACAAAGCAGAAGCAAAAGCAGCAATCGTTATACACAAAAGTGAAAGACAATCCCGCCAAGAAAACACGACATCTGCCTGGTCGAAGATGTGCATCTACAGATGTGAACAAAGCTAGGACCATGAATTCGTTTAGTAACTTGCTATTATGGATCTTAGGCGGAGCTTCATCTGAAGGGTTCAACTCATTTCTTTCAATGTTTAGAGACGTGTGAGATCAAGGCAGCCAAATTTATCCAGATCTAGCCAGGTAAGAAAATCATACAACACAAAATGCTCACTAAAGATTGGAATGTTGATTGGTCCTTGTATTTTTTGAATGTTTAATTATAATGTTATTGTAAAGGGTTTTGTAGAAATATTAGTTTATACATAAATGGTTGCATAAACTGGATATGGAGTAATGGCAATAACAAAAGGATCGTTAATAAACAGAAGTTGAAATAAGAAAAAGGAAAAGGAAAAAAATTTCTCTAGTTTGAACTCAGAGAAATTTTGGCTCTGTTTGGTTGTGATTTCAAATCACGATTCCACACCTTAATTCAAGTATGGTGTTTGGTTAGAGTTCTCAAATGATGTTTCCAAAACTCTGCAGCAAACACCCTGTTTGAGGCGTGGTTTTCTATTTTGACAGATGTGTTTTTCAATTTTTTTTTTTTCAAAATTTGGCCTAACGGGACATCCGGCTGGTCGTCTGGCCGGTTGATCGGCCGGTTGACCGAAATAGTGATTTTTTTTTTTTTTTTTTTTGCAATTGATATATAATCGAAAAAAATATTTTCTGAAATTTTTAAAATTTTTTATATGCTTTAAAATAATTTTGAGTTGTATGAGTTGTAAATTTTTGTATTAAATTTTAAATGTCACATCAACAATTTCCCACTCAAATCAAAACTCTTTTCAAAACTATTTTCAAAACTCTTTATCAAACAAATTTTCTACACTCAAATCATAATTCCACAACACACAAACTCAAAATACAACTCATACTCTCAAATCACATTTATAAAACTCTACCAAACGTTACCTTTAATTTTCTCTGTGATGTGTCCAGAGAAATTTGGTATTGGAGATGTGTAAAATTTTCTCTGTGATGTGTCCAGAGAAATTTGGTATTGGAGATGTGTAAAATTTCTCTGTGATGTGTCCAGAGAAATTTTGTGTGGGTGATGTATAAAATTTTCTCTGTGATGTGTCCAGAGAAATTTGGTGTCGGTGATGTATAAAATTTTCTCTGTGATATATCCAGAGAAATTTGAAATTTTCTCTGTGATGTGTCCAGAGAAATTTGAAATTAGAATTTTCTCTGTGATATATTCAGAGAAATTTGGAATTTTCTCTGTGATTTGTCTAGAGAAATTCTCAGGATCAAATTTTCTCTAGATTAATGTTGAGGGACCTTAGACATTATGAAAATATTGAGTGTCCTTTATGCTATAAAATCTTAATACCAGGGACCTTAAAAAAAAATCCCCTTTATTTTCTTGTATTTATGGGAGTTTCTCTCTTTCAATTTGATTTTTTTTTTTGGGTATTAATTATATGTTATTGTATTTAATTCTCGTCATTATAATTATAATTTATTTTATTTTATTTAATTAAAACTAATCTCTTATAATTTTATTAGTCCAATTAATCTTTATTGAGTAATATTTAATAATGATTTAATTAAATAAAACTCTAACTGATCCATCGATGACTTATTCTATGCCTTCTCTTTGGCGAAATGATCTCCCACCGGAGAAATTCTGGCTTCGCCTGCTTGGATCTACAGTTATTGTCTAGGATCTATGGATCTATAGCTTTCATATACAGTTTTGATTGGGGTTTTTGGTTAATATATATATATATATATATTTATTTATATATTGAGAGGGTAATTTATACTTAAATTGGGCCGAGCTGGGTAAATGGGTTGTAGTATGAAGGGATGAGCAAATGGGCTTTGAAGTTAGTCCGGATCGATAAACCGCAGCGCGTAGTCCGGCCCTAGAAGCCATGGTAAGTCCGGTCCAAGGTTGATGTTGTTATCTCGGTTCAAAGAAAGTTATGTTTAGCCCGGTTGAGTCTTCTGACCGAAGTAGGAGACATCTTTATGACTGTTCTGTGGTAGTTCGGCAACTGTCTGCTATGGATAGCAAGGCCTTTGTATGTGGAGCCGAGATAGGAGCCAGTATGGAAGAGCCGAACTGGGATCAACGTCAGTGAAACTTTTAGCCCGGTGTTGCGATGTTACTTCGGTTGAAGCGTGTGGAAAACCGAGGTAAGCCATGGGGCTGAGTGTAGTTCGGCTTAACTCCCTTATGTTTGGCTCGGCCTTAGCATGGTAAAGCCGAGGTAAGAGAGAGAAGTAAGGCCGAACTAATAGTTAATCCGGTCATTTGGAGTTCGACCATAGAAGGACCATCTCACTTGGTTTAAGTAGTGAGGGGGGTGTTGGAGGATAAGCATTATCTTCCAGGAATTTGAATCCTAGAAGGACTCTACATGGAGGAGTTAGAGTCCTACTAGGATCGTGCCACTCGAAACCTATATAAGCTCACCAATATCACCTAAGAAGAGGTAATGCAACTTTTGCTCCCTGACTACACTGAGCTTTTGCCTATTTCTTGCTCACTGACTTAGGCATCGGAGAGGTTTCCGGCACACACCCGCCGGCCAGCTCATTTTGTGTTTTCAGGTGTTAAAACGACGACGTGCAGAGGAACATAGGTTTGATCAACAGGATTATACGTGAAGGTGAATCTCTTTCCCGTACAATTGGCGCCGTCTGTGGGAAGAACAGACAAGAACAACCTCTTGATCAAGCTTTTTCTCTCAAAATTCGATGGCGAACAACGAAGAACTGCCTCAGTCCGCCATTGACGGACAAACTCCAGATGGAGGTGCAAGGCGCGAGGGCCTACCTTTGGTCCCTCCCATGGCGAACCTGGAACCACGAAGACAAGATTCCAGGAGGGATGCCAGGGGTAGAAGGAGGAATAACAGCCCTCATCCCTCTCGTTCGCAGAGCCCAGAAAGACAAAGGCGCAGGGTAGATCCTCAAACTTTGGAGGATCGCGTCAGGGAACAAGACGAGTTGATACGGCAGATGGCGGCAGACATGGAAGCTCTAAAACGCCAGATGAAAGGAAAAGAAGTGGCGACAGGAGAGGGGCGCAACAACAAGACGCCCCCTCCCCACTCAGAGGGTCGTAGTAGGAATTCTACACCCTCCCAAGCAGAAAACAGAAGCCACAGGACAGGCGACACGCAAGTTAGGTCTTCCAGGACTCGTCACTCCAGGTCTGAGAGGACGAGATTTGAAAGGTCTTACACAGAAGGGAGCACTTACTGGCCTTCGCATACGCACCAAACCAGGTCCAGACAGACCGAGATGCCCAGATCGTCCGACCTACGAACCGTGCTAGAGGAAAAGGCACGATGCAGGGAGGACGCCAGGGCACGTGATCCACATAGAGTTTCTGCCCTACAGCGGTTGGCTCCTCGGACGCATGGAAGCGTCGAGGTTGGAATGCCACTACCGCGCCCGGCCTACGAACCAGCGGATAAGGCATTGGCGAGGCTGCAGACCTCACCATTCGTCCCAGCAATAGAGAACGCGCCTCTACCCACAGGCTTCCTTCAGCCCAAATTCAATACATACGAGGGGAAGACGGACCCCTACTCGCACTTGAGCCACTTTCGTCAGGTCATGGCTGTATACCGGCGGAATGAGGCCTTAATGTGCATCCTATTCCCCTCAAGCCTGGGTGACCTTGGCTTGACTTGGTTTGAGAAACTCCCAGAGGGCAGCATAGCCTCTTGGGCGCAATTGGCAGAAGCATTTGTCACAAGATTCAGAACAAACACTAAAACCCCAGTGGAGATCGACCAATTACTCTCCATCGATATGGGCGAGAAAGAGACCCTGAGATCATACAACAGTCGCTACTGGGAGACATTCAACCAGATTGGGGACTGCCCAACCAATCTCGCCATTGCGCAATACAAGAGAGGACTCCCAGTTGGGAACAGACTGAGGGATTCTATCACCATGACGCCACCTCTTACCATGGAAGCCCTGATGGAAAGAATGCATCAGCACATTAGGGTGGAAGAGGATGGCGCCCGTACCAAAGCAAAGTCTGGCACGACCGCAGCACCAGAAAAGAAGGCCTCAGCAAAGGTCAATACGGTGAATCGGCCGAACAAAAACGGGCGTGGTAGACGAGACAACGGAGAAGACCGGGACGAAAGATGGTTGAGAGTCCGCACTGCCATCACCACGGTCTTCAAGAAGCCGATCTATCGAATACTTAGTGAGATTCGAGACGAGCCCTTCGTCAAGTGGCCAGCCAAGTTAGGCGAAGCACAGAAGGACTACGACGACAGATCACGGTGCACTTTCCACAAAGAAAAAGGGCACCGCACTGAGAACTGCACCCCATTGAGGCAGCACTTGGAAGAGTTGGTGGCGGCAGGCCACTTAGACAAATACATTGAAGGAGGGGCACAGCCGGCCCCCCAGGACCATAATAACCCCAATGGGATGCCGATCGATGCTCCACCTCAAGGCATCATCAATGTTATACATGGAGTTTTCGAACCTGAGCGTGTATGTGAACTCAGAGGTTCGATCAAAAAGGCTGAGCACTTGAGGGAGGTACTAAGTGCCCAACCTGTCGTCAAGAAGGGAAGGACAGAGGCCACAAATGTTATGTCTTTTTCGGATAAAGACTTGGACAGAATATATTGCCCCCACAATGATGCCCTGGTCGTCACTCTCCGAGTCAAGGATTTTGACGTCAAGCGGATTCTGATTGACCAGGGTAGTTCGTGCGAAATCATGTACTATGAGACGTTCAAACAATTGAAGCTGTAAGATAAAGATTTAGCACCTACAGTGTCACCCTTGATTGGATTTAACTCGATGCCAGAATGGCCAGTTGGCAAGATCATCCTTCCAGTCAGAGCGGGGAGTGTGACGAAGCAAGTAGAGTTCTGGGTGTTAAAGGTCCCATCCACCTATAACATCATCTTGGGCAGAACATGGCTGCATGCCATGCGCTCAGTAGCGTCATCCTACCACCAAGTGATGCGGTTCCCAAACGACACCGGAGTAATAGAGGAAGTCTATGGAGACCAAATCATGTCCAAGCAATGTTTCGTCACAGTGAACGGAAGCCGCGCTGCGAAGGGGTATGTTCATTCGGTGGAAGAACCGGAGAGTAATGAACTATTCGCAGACGTCGGCAAAGCAGCAAGCCAGAAAGCGGTGGAAGACTTGGTGGAAGTCAGAATAGAGGAAAAGAACCCGGATAAATTCTTTCTGCTCGGTTCGTCGTTGTCCAGCGCTGAGAGGTTAGAGGTCTTGGAATTTTTGACCTCTAACATCGAAGTGTTCGCCTGGACTCCATACGACATGCCAGGCATTGATCCCAACTTCATCTGCCACCAACTCAATGTCCACCCATCTGCCAGGCCAATCATTCAGCGCACCCGCAGATCGGCACTCCACCACGCCGAGATAGTGGCGGAAGAAGTGGGAAACTTGTTGGAAGCCGGGGCAATCAGAGAAGTGCACTACCCCAGATGGATCTCCAACACAGTCGTAGTGCCAAAGAAGAATGGCAAGTGGCGCGTCTGCGTCGACTATAAAACTGTCAACAAAGCATGCCCTAAAGATAGCTTTCCTCTACCACGGATTGACCAACTGGTAGACCTGACGGCGGGGCACAACCGACTAAGCTTCCTGGATGCATACAGGGGCTACCACCAGATCGCAATGCATGAACCGGACCAAGAGGTCACATCTTTCACCACACCAAGAGGACTCTACTGCTACAAGGTCATGCCCTTTGGCCTAAAGAACGCAGGGGCGACATTCCAGAGAATGGTCACCAAGATGTTTGAGCCGTTGTTAGGCAGAACAATGGAAGCTTACATCGACGACATGGTGGTCAAGAGCAAGGATGAAAATGACCACCTCAGGGACCTAAGTGAGATGTTTGAGATTCTGAAGAAGCATAAGTTACGCCTCAACGCGTCGAAGTGTGCATTCGGAGTAGGATCAGGCAAATTCTTAGGCTTCTTGGTGACCAACCGAGGTATAGAAGCAGATTCTTCTCAGATCAAGGCAATTCAGGATCTGGAGAGACCAAACTCCGTAAAAGAAGTACAGCATCTCACCGGCATGGCAGCCGCGCTCAATCGGTTCATTAGCCGATCGTCAGACAGGCTACGACCATTTTTTCATGCCCTCAAGGCCAAGTTTGAGTGGGACGAAGAATGTGACCGGGCTCTGGAAAGCTTGAAGGAATACATGTCTTCTCCGCCACTACTTGTAACACCAATTCCTAGAGAAGAACTCTTCCTCTACCTAGCAGTCTCGCAGCACGCCATCAGCGCGGTGTTGGTCCGTGCAGAAGGAGTCCAACATCTGCCCATCTACTATGTTAGCAAGACACTGCTGGGCGCCAAAACAAGGTATTTGCCACTGGAGAAACTAGCACTGGCCTTGATGATGGCCGCAAGGAAGCTACCGCACTACTTTCACGCTCACACCATTGTTGTCCTTACAGCCTTCCCACTAAAGGCTTTGTTTGAAAGGGCGAACTTCTCCGGGCGAATTCTGAAGTGGGCAGTAGAGTTGGGACAATACGACATCAAGTTCCAACCTAGAACCGCAATAAAAGCTCAAGCATTGGCGGATTTTGTCGCAGAGTTCACTCCTGGGAGTCATCATATCTGCCCAGTGGACCTGACTGACTCAACCGAACTAGGGATGGAAGTTGACGTCGGAATAACGCAACCCCTGGTATTGGTTACTCAGCCAAGTCCAAAGGCAGACCGGAGTAATACAAACAAGAAAGAAGTAAACCATGCTATACTAAGTCCGGACTCGCCAACAAAGAAAAACTTGGTGCAACAAGATGACAAGGGGCAAGCAGCAGGCCTGGACTTAGAAGAAGAAATCAGCAACATGGAAGATCCCAAGGCATCATCCGATCCCTCCACTTGTTGGAAGTTGTTCGTTGGGGAGATGTGGAAGCTCTTCGTGGATGGAGCATCCAACCGACATGGAGCAGGACTTGGCATAGTCCTCATCTCTCCAGACGGCCTAGTGGTGGAGCAGGCAATCAACCTTGGCTTCCCAGCGTCAAACAACGAAGCGGAGTGTGAAGCGCTTCTTGCAGGCCTCAAATCGGCATTCCACATGAAGGCCACCGAGCTAATGGTTTACAGCGACTCACAGCTAGTGGTAAACCAAATATCTGGCGACTATGAAGCAAAGGATGACAGAATGGCTAAGTACCAAGAGCTGATCAGAACCGAAATCAAAAAGTTTGAGGTGGTGAGGATAGAACAGATCGGCAGGGAGGAGAACAGCAGAGCAGACGAGCTAGCGGGTTTCGCTTCAATGGCAGATACCTCCATCCCACATCCTCTATTGATCGACTACCTGCCTAGACCTAGTATCGAAGACCCAGAAGCAGAAGAAGTATGCTGCGCCGATCTAGGTCCTTCTTGGATGGACCCTATCATCTTGTTCCTGAAAGACGGCATCTTACCAGAAGACAAAAAAGAAGCCAACAGAATCAGAGCAAAGTCGCAGCGATTTTGGCTCTCTCCATCCTTGGCATTATACAAGAAGTCGTTCACAGGACCTTACTTAAAGTGTGTGCACCCCAGCAAAGTGGAAGCATTCCTGTTCGAAATACATGAGGGTGTATGCGGCAGCCATCAAGGAGGACGATCATTGGCATACCGAGCTATTTCACAAGGATACTGGTGGCCGTAAATGCAAGCGGATTCAGAGAAGTATGTCAAAAAATGCGAAAAGTGTCAGAAGTTTGCACATCAAATACACCAACCGGCCAGAGAACTTCTACCTCTCACAAGTCCATGGCCTTTCGCAATGTGGGGCTTAGACATAGTGGGACCGCTCCCAACAGCACCAGGCAACAGGAAGTTCTTTCTTGCGGCAACAGACTACTTCACAAAATGGGTGGAAGCAGAAGCCTTGGCGTCAATCAAGGAAAAAGATGTGAAGAAGTTTGTCTGGCAGAACATCATCACTCGCTTCGGCATACCAAAGGCACTGATCTCAGACAACGGCACGCAGTTCGACGGTAAAATTTTCAGAGGCTTTTGTGAGGAGTACAAGATAGAATTCTACAATTCTACACCGGCGTATCCCCAAGCGAATGGACAAGCAGAAGCTTCAAACAAGGTAGTCTTAGATGGACTAAAGAAAAGACTAGAGAAAGCCAAAGGCAAGTGGGCAGAGGAACTCCCTCATGTTTTATGGGCTTATCGCACCACACCTCGGCGATCGACAGGAGAAACACCATTTTCCTTAGCTTATGGCATGGAAGCAGTCATCCCATTGGAAGTTGGCCTCCCCACAATCCGGAGCGAAAACTTTGATCCAGACTTAAATGGCGAGGCCATAGCATTAGAACTTGACCTTGCGGAAGAAAGAAGAGACAGAGCATTGGTTCACATCGCCTCCTACCAACAAGAGTTGTCTAGAAAGTATAACAAAACAGTGCATCCAAGACAGTTCAAGATCGGCGATTGGGTACTTCGCAAAGTAATGGGGAACACCCTGATTCCAGGAGATGGCAAGTTGGGGCCGAATTGGGAAGGACCTTACAAAGTGGTCGATTTAGCAGGCAAAGGGGCATACCACTTGGAAGATAAGGACGGCAAAGCAATTCCTAGGCCGTGGAACACTGCCAATCTCAAGTTGTTTTATTTTTAGCCTTTTTTTTTTTTATTTTTAAGCAAGTGTAATTTTTTACTTTCTCAATAAAACAAGTCGATTCTTTTTCAGTATATTTGTTTTCAGTAGAGAGTAATTTTAGTAAGTCAGTAGCACTGTAAACATAGTTGGCCGGAATAACCAACTATGACCCCTCCTAAGCCCAGGATAAGGATCCAGGCTGCAGGACGTTTGGTCGGAATAACCAAACACTTTATTCTAAGTTGGCTGGAAAAACCAACTTAGAGGTTGGCTGGATTAAACCAACACTTTGTACTCTTCAGCCGAAGTAAGTGTATGGCTGAAAAGTGGTTGGCTGGATTAAACCAACTATTTTTACTCTTCAGCCGAAGTAAGTTTATGGCTGAAGAGTGGTTGGCTGGATTAAACCAACTCTGTGTACTCCTCAGCCGAAGTGAGTTATATCGGCTGAAAAGTGGTTGGCTGGATTAAACCAACTATTTTTACTCTTCAGCCGAAGTAAGTTTATGGCTGAAGAGTGGTTGGCTGGATTAAACCAACTGTGTACTCCTCAGCCGAAGTGAGTTATATCGGCCGAAGAGTGGTTGGCTGGATTAAACCAACTCTGTGTACTCTTCAGCCGAAGTGATTTATATCGGCTGAAGAGTGGTTGGCTGGATTAAACAAACTCTTTGTACTCTTCAGCCGAAGTAGATATATCGGCTGAAGAGTGGTTGGCTGGATTAAACCAACTCTGTGTACTCTTCAGCCGAAGTGAGTTATATCGGCTGAAGAGTGGTTGGCTAGCAAGTTAGATAATTAGACCGAGATCACAGTTAATGAAAAATTCATCGCAAGTATGAGCATACACACACAAAACCGGAATAAAAGTTCAAGAAATTTTCATTAAAAGTGCAAACGCAGACCAAGTACAAATTTGGGAGCCACAGCCCGGTTACAAAAATTCAGAACAAAAGAAGAGAAATGAAAAATCAGCGGAGAAGATCATCAAGCTCGGCATCGAATTCCGCATCATCACTTGTTGGGAGCCCGGTGTCAACTGGGAGAACGGTTTGATCTGGGAGCCCGGTCACAGCTTGAACTTCGGTTTCTGTTGGCTGTGTGTTGTCAACCAGCAGCTCGTCAGTTAAGTCCTCAATGACCGGCTCCAACCGAACTGCCAGATTGTTCGATTGTTCGTTGACAGCCGGGGTAAGAGCTCGCTCATCTCCATCAGACTCCTCATCATCATCTTCATCAGAGCCTTGGCTTTCGAGAAATTGCCTCTGCAGATCGGCAGCGTACTGCGAGAGCGAGGCCGGAATAACACAAGCCGGAGCATTATAAACCTCGGTCTCAGCCCCGCAGCCGAGCTTCTCCACAGCACTCCTCCAACCGCACTTAAAGAATAAGTCCTTGGCGGCGTTGCACTGGAGGGTGTATGCGTCCTCGGCATCTTTAAAGCCTTGTTTCTTGGCTTCCTTGACGTCCTCCTTCAGCTGGCTTATTTCGGCCCCTTTCTGCTTTTCAATCCTGGCCAGAAGGCGCAGGTACTTGTCCTTCGCTTCGGCAGCAACCTTCTTCTTTTCGGCTTCAACCGAATTTGCAACTTCTGTCAGCCGATCATTTTCTGCCTGGAGTTCGGCCAGTTGCTTTTTGGCCTCCTCCAGCTCGGTCCTTTTTGCTTCGGCCTCCGCCACGGCCTCCCTGGTGTTCCTCCTCAGCTCCAGCACTTTCCTGTGTGTGATGTGGTTTTTCTGGATGGCCTGCAAAGAGGAAGTAACATTAACCGGACTGAAAGTTGGAACAAATTACGCAGAGAAGGACTGTGCTACTTACCAGAATCATGGACTTTGTTGAAGACCGGATTGCCTTCAGCTCGGTGTTTAGCTGATTTTGGTGGTGCTCCATGTCTTTGGGGAGACAGACACTCTTGGCAAGGTTGAATGCCAACAAGTGGTCTTTCTCAGAAACGATTGAGTCAGTTTCTTGGATATCTCGGTCGGCAAAAGTAAGGTTAGGAGCCCATTTGGAGGATGCAGCTCGGTTGGAGTGCTCCGGTTGGATTCTTGGCTGGGGGCTGGGAGGCTGGATTGGTGGTTGAACGATCTCGTCCTCATCAACGAGTTGTTGCTCGGTTTGGCTAGTCCGGGCACGCTTGCGTTGGCGAGATGAGGATGGTTGTTGCGACGGAAGAGCTACCACGGTCTCAGTTGTTCGACCGGTTTGTGGTACCTCGGCTGGTGTTGTCTCGGTTAAAAGGGCTTTCAGCCTGTTCTTCTTTGCCATTTCTTGTTCGGCGGTTAATGGCACCAAGATGATTTGCGGCAAGTTTGGGTCCGGTTCCGGCGCTTCTTCGAGCAGGAAGTCAGTCACCTTTGCTTTTCGGCGACCGGAGTATCGGTAAGTTGGTTCGAATTTGAGAAGTTTAGCCCAACTTCTTTCCCGAACTCGTAGTGCGGCGCGCAAAAGGTCGAGGTTGGGGTAGTTGTAGTTTGAGTGGATATGGGCTTTATCTGCAAATAGAAAACAAGTGTTAGTTCGGTTCAGAGCAGAAAGCCGAAATACAGAAGAGAGGAAAAATATGAAGTGCAACCGAAGTATGTATACCGGGCTCTCCCATCTTCCAGTTTATTCTCCAGCCTGGAATCTGGGCTTGATGGTCTTCAAAGTTCCCAGAGACCCAAAAGAAGTCGTCATCATTTACATCTTTGTCCGGTGTGTGTTTTATTATTTTTTCTCGGCCTCGGCGTATTCTCAAGTAATAGCACCAGCCTTCATTCTTTGATCCTAGTGAGTACTGGTGGAATATTTCGGCTAAGCCTAGGTTTAGTCCGGTTTGACGGTTTAGGGCGTCTATGCCCATTATTATTCGGTATGTGTTGGTGGAGAGTTGGGTTGGGCAAAGTCTGGTCGGCCTAAGGAATTCACAGATTAAAGGCTGGACTGGGAATCGTAGTCCGGTCTCTACTATGGACTGAATGGTAAAAGGGACAAAGCCCTCGTTATTCCATGGGGTAACATCTCGGTCTGCCAGGGAAAGGTATACGTCGTCTGGTATACGGTGGTCCTTTCGGAATTCGGCCAGACCACCTGGGGTTTCTACCAAAAACCTATATTTCCCCATTTATTGTATAAATTATGAATAAGTTATCTCGGTTGATAGAGAGTGCACAGTAGCTCGGTTGAGCGCAGTAGAGTGCCTGGCAACCTAAGTCTGCAAAGTGAAAAACACGGTATTAAGCACAGATCATCGACCGTGCTACAAAAGTAGAACAAGAAAAAAAGACTTATTGCGGCTGCAAAGGGTGCTACGGGATTTACTTCGGTTCCTAAAACGTGTGTTATCTCGGTTCGGCTGGTTGATCACGGTTCTAACTAGGCGTTTGTTACTCCGGTTGGGGTCAAGGGGGAGCTTCCGGTTCGGTATGGAAACTAAAAACTGGCTTAGCCCCTAGGCTTGCCCTGGACAAGGGGCAGCTTCTAGTTCGGTTTGGAAACTAAAAGCTGTCTTAGCCCCTAGGCATACCTCGGTCAGAAGCCGAGATTTTCTAGTTCGGCGCACCTTTGCTTCGGCTAATTGTGAATCACGTGGTGATTTATTGAAGTTACAGAGGTAAGAGCAAGTGCCAGTCCGGTTCCAGTTTTCCTACATCATTGTATAGCACAAACAAATTCCTAGTTCGGTTGGATATATCTTTTGGATCAAATAGGTGTTCTACTGGTTTTTGCTTGAAGATTCATGAAGTTTAAGTGTTCTTACGTAGTTTTTCCAGAAAATATGAAGCTAGTAACTAAAAGGTGTTTTGTAAAAACACACAAAGCAAAGCATGGTGAAACAGAGGAATGCAAAAGCAAGTTTATGATGCTTACCTGGTAGAGAGACTGAGGAGGGAGTGGCAACAACAGTAAGAACACGAGCTCAGAAGTTGAAAGGAATTTGGAAAGCAAAAACACAGAGAGAGAAGACGAACAGTAGGGTGAAAATTTTTTTTGTGAATGATCTGAGGATTGAAGAGGTTTTTTGTTTTGGAGGAAAGGAAAAGAGCGGGAACTGTTCAAAAGGTGTGGAGTACGAGGGCGGCTGTACAGCTGTGGAGAGCCAATCAGAGCATGCCACGTGTCATTGGAAGGACAATCGATTCAGTTTCTGCAAACTGAAGGGACGTTTTGACTGGACGCGCGCAGTACGGCTCAAGTTTAGCTCGGCTGGATAAGCTAAATGGTTTTTAGCTCGGCCGGATAAGTGAACTGGGTCTTAGCTCGGCTGGAGAGGCGTAAAGTTTTAGCTCGGCTGCTGTAATTGAAACTGAAGCTCGGCCAGAAGACAAGTAATCCCTATCATGCTTTGCAGATGGAATTAAGGGGCAATTGAGAGGGTAATTTATACTTAAATTGGGCCGAGCTGGGTAAATGGGTTGTAGTATGAAGGGATGAGCAAATGGGCTTTGAAGTTAGTCCGGATCGATAAACCGCAGTGCGTAGTCCGGCCCTAGAAGCCATGGTAAGTCCGGTCCAAGGTTGATGTTGTTATCTCGGTTCAAAGAAAGTTATGTTTAGCCCGGTTGAGTCTTCTGACCGAAGTAGGAGACATCTTTATGACTGTTCTGTGGTAGTTCGGCAACTGTCTGCTATGGATAGCAAGGCCTTTGTATGTGGAGCCGAGATAGGAGCCAGTATGGAAGAGCCGAACTGGGATCAACGTCAGTGAAACTTTTAGCCCGGTGTTGCGATGTTACTTCGGTTGAAGCGTGTGGAAAACCGAGGTAAGCCATGGGGCTAAGTGTAGTTCGGCTTAACTCCCTTATGTTTAGCTCGGCCTTAGCATGGTAAAGCCGAGGTAAGAGAGAGAAGTAAGGCCGAACTAATAGTTAATCCGGTCATTTGGAGTTCGACCATAGAAGGACCATCTCACTTGGTTTAAGCAGTGAGGGGGGTGTTGGAGGATAAGCATTATCTTCCAGGAATTTGAATCCTAGGAGGACTCTACATGGAAGAGTTAGAGTCCTACTAGGATCGTGCCACTCGAAACCTATATAAGCTCACCAATATCACCTAAGAAGAGGTAATGCAACTTTTGCTCCCTGACTACACTGAGCTTTTGCCTATTTCTTGCTCACTGACTTAGGCATCGGAGAGGTTTCCGGCACACACCCGCCGGCCAGCTCATTTTGTGTTTTCAGGTGTTAAAACGACGACGTGCAGAGGAACATAGGCTTGATCAACAGGATTATACGTGAAGGTGAATCTCTTTCCCGTACATATATCAAGAATGTTACATTTTTTAATTTATCACTCTTCAATCAATTCTAATAATGTGATATTGATGTTGGATCTCATATGTGAGAGATTTGATAAATCAAAATTTAAAACTTATTAGATTATATCATTAAAAATAATTTTTAAAAATAATAAATTAAGTGTTTCGGGCATTTGTGTATATATATATATATATATGTGGGTTTGATTTCCCTTCCTTTGTGTGTATATTCCGATTGAAGGGTTGTGATGGTGGTATGCAGCTGGTGGTGGTGTTGGTGTTGGGGTTGGGGTTGGTGTTGATATTAGAGATGCTGATTGTGAACTGGGGCTGTTTGGGCACGAAGATAAAAGAAAAATAAATTTGTATTTGTATTTGTATTTGTTTTGTTTGGTTACAAATATAATATTATGGAAATTTATTTTTATAAATAAGCGGTGCTACATACATTTTATAGTAGCTAGTTATGACATTATTATTGACCCTATTCATTATACAAATTATAAATATCAAAAATATTTTAAATTATGTCACATCATCAATTGATACACTTGTTAGTGCACTAATTAGTGCATATAGTATTAGTCTTTGTAAATGGGTGAAAAAGTAATTGTACATTTATTGTTAATCTCAATTAACTATAAATTTAACATGAGAGATCAATGTAATTTTAGAAACTATAATAGATTGTTGTATTTAGGTGTATGTAATTAACTCATATTAATAAGCAACACCTTTACTTTGTATTTAACTTTTCCTCTACAAACAAAAAAACAAAAAAAAAAAAAAATCGAAGAAGAAGAAGAGGCTGTTTTTCTAAAATAATTGAGGAGCTCCACAAGTTGTTAGAGATTTAACCGAGTTTCATAATTAATTGCGCAATATTTATTATTATGTTTTGATCAACAAAAGAATACAGAATTAAAAAATAAAAAATTATTGATTATATGGGATGAGTACAAAGTAGGGATGAGTGTGAGTCGGTTGCGATCATGGAACCTCTAATTTGTCATTCATTCGTTAGATTGGCGGATTGAAAAAAATCAATTCGCATCCGCCTGTCAATTCAACAGATGTGGATTGGGCAGATTGACAGATGAAGGTGGATCGATTTAGCAGTTTAAAATTTTATAAATTTTCAACATAATTCAACTTGTGTACTTCCTCAAAAAAGAAAAGAAAAGAAAGTATTACAATCACTGAATATCTCATTCAAAGAAAGAAAGTTTGAAATTTTAGAATATTACAATCACTGCATGTCTTATCTACATATTATAATCACAGCAGGCCCCATCCACATAAAGTATTATAATCTGTGGTTCTTAAAACATAAAAACAATTCAAACCACCAAAACCATGAACATAGTAGTAGCAGAGATTGTATGCCTCTGTATTGTTACGTATATATTTGTTTTTAAAAACAAAAACCAACCAGCATATATCATCTTTTTTATTTATTATTTTTAGAGTTAGATTTAAAAACAAATAAATATAGAAAAATAATATATTTATTTTTTTAATTCAAAAAATATATTCAAGTTGAAAATTGTTTTTCAACAGAATATTTAAATTCTTTTTCAATTAAAAACACAAACAGAATTTCTAAATAAATTGAAAACACAAAATCTTACAAATTATTAGGGTGCTTGCGGTTTGGCGGTTTGGTTGCGCCCAAACGAACCTCAAATCTGCCATTCGTCGAAAATTAGGCGAATTGGAAATCAACAACCGTTCGCTCATCATCACGTATCCGTAAAAAATGCGACGAATCGGTTTAGTTCGATCGATTTGGACAGATCAATATATCCGCTGCTTACCCCTAATACAAAGCAAACAGATCGCAAAAACATCAATAACGAAAAAGAAAAAAAAAAAAAAAATGTAAACCCAATAATTTAACCCCTGCTGAGGGCATCCAACCCAATTCAACCCAACCCAATCCAACGCAACACAACAAAGGAGGCATCCCAAATTCACGCCTGACAAGAACTCAAAGGCATTATTTTAGTGTTATTCATGTTTAGGAATTATATAATTTTGGAGTATTTAAGTTGATTGAGTTTTACTTTTTTTTATTTTATTTTCGGAGTACTTTAATCAATTGAGCTTATTTATTTATTTTTATTTTTTAAGGGTCTGGATTTTCCGTCCTAGATTTGAACTAGAGGGTGTTGTTCCGATTTATGAAACCCATCATGAGTTTAATTTTAATCATCTATATAAGAAATTAAATCAAATTGATAATCATAACTTAATTAATTTATCGTGTTTATCTCTAAAAATAATGAATGATATGTATTTTTAAAAGAGATTGTATTGTACACGGCTGTCCCGTTAATGAAGGATTTACGGACAGCCAATACAAAAGTGCCACATCAGCCTAAATACTCTATTATTATCTGGTTAGTGGATCCCGTCTTCTCCCCAGTCATACCACTGCCAAACGCCTCTTCCTTTTTCCCGCAAGAACAATTATTCAAAGACCATATAATTGATGATAAGTTGAAGGAGATCTTGTACAGGAAACAAAGAGGGCATTCCATTTTTTCACTTTTTTACTAATATTGCAAACCCATCACCATCTACAAGCAACAATCAATCAGTAATTAGAAATTCTAAGAAATACAATTTGATTTGAAAGATTATAACTGATAATTGGTGAGAGAGAAAAGGCAGCAACGGCAGCGATCGGTGAGAGAGGGATGGAGATGGAGAAGGAGAAGGAGGGTCCAGTTGATGGTGGCGGCGGTGGCTGTGAGAGAGAGAGAGAGAGCGATGGTGAAGCCAGAAGGGGAAAAGAGGGCACAGTGGTCGTTGTGGTGGATTGGAAACGGAGGGAAGGAAGCCGACGGTGTTTAGTGGTTTGTTGCTCGGAGTGAGGACATGAGTTGTGATAAAATGAGGGAGAGTGCAAATAAATTTTTGATAGAGTTTGCTGACTTGGCCTCTTTTTGTTGGTTGTCCGTAAATTCTGTATTTACGGCACAGCCGTATAAAACTTAATTTCTTTTTAAAAATATACCATATATTTTTCTGGGTCTATGATTATTATATTAACTAGGGATGTAAATTTGACCTGACCTATATCGGGTCTCGCGGGCTCCTACCAAAATTCGGGTCGAGCTGGGACGTGGAACAAAAAATTAGGCCCAGGCCCAGGGATATTCGGGTCTTGAGCGGGCTGCTGGGTCTGGGCCTGGCCTCGGACTTGGGCGGGCCTGACCATTTTTTTTTTGTTTTTTAATTTTTTCTATCAAAGATTTATTATTTTTTACAAAAAAAGACATTGGGCCTTGGGCGGGCCAGGTTTTAAAATGATGGCCTAGGCCCAGGGACTCGGACTCGGGCCCAAACAGGCCGGGCTCACCTTGGGTCATGGATGGGTTTCGGGCCGCCCATGGGTCGCGGACCATTTTTACACTCCTAATTTTAATTTATTTATTTTTATTATAAATAATATATACAAAAAGTTCAACAAAATAAATAGTTTGAATAATCAAAATGAAACTCGTGATGGATTTCACGAATTCAAAATGAATTGGACAAAAACCAATTATTTATATATATATTTTTGAGATTAGGACGGAGGAGGAGCCTCGCCTTACCCTTGATTGATTTATTTATTTTTGAGAAATTTAACTCTTGCAGCTAAAAGATTTTGATCAAATTGGTTTTCATAGGTATTATTTTGACAATGTACTTTTTTTTGGTTGAATTCCTACATGGTAAACCTCATTCCCAAGCTTGAAATGTTAGAACCGCGTGGAGGTGAATCCATGAAATGGTCACTTTAAATTTTAGATTTGTGAACCACATTATCACAATGGGAACGCAAACAAAAACTCCAAAAAAGATTTAAACACAACAAATCTATGTAAACCGCGTTATATATCATCAACATCACTAACTTGTTTTTCTCAGAAACTTTCATGAATAATCATAATATCTAACTGATATAATTCTGCATACCTTCGAATATTCTCATTCTCTTGCTGATTGATTTCCAACAAGTAAGATTTGTTGGTGTGAATCCAAAACCCGTCCTTTTTGCTACTCGCTAACCCTTTTTCCAAGGAAACTAACATACAATACATCCAACCCACCTTTCTTTTATCTCATCTCAACCCAACTTAGTCTTCGCCTAAATTATGTCTGTCATGACTTTATAGCCTAATCTTTGATCTTTTGCAAATATTTATGCCCCTGTGCTATCTTTTTTCTAAAGAAAAAATAAATTTTATTATCAAGTCAATTCTATCATAAAAAGATATCACATCACATCTATCTTTTTTACACTAAAAAATTTCTCCGTAGAAACCATTGTTTGGTTCATAATTGCATAAATGAAACTTTTCTTTGTTAAACTTGACTAATGTTTATCAAAGGTCCTTTTATGTGGTGGATCCCACATGAAATAGTTGGTTTAGCACAAATGTTGATTTATTAGTCCTTTCAAGGAATAGCAAAGGTAAAAACATAAAATAAATTATAGAATAATTTACGAAAAATATAATGAATGGTTATAATTAAATCAAGGACAAATTTTACTTTAGCTCCTGTAATTTGAACCAGGTACAATTTATCTCCCTGACATTTAAAAATTATCACATAACCCTCATGTGGTTACTGAATTGAAATGCAAACTAACTTCTGTTAATAGAAGTTGTTAATTGATAATTATATCCACATCTTCATCATCCAAACTCAAACATTTTCCTTCCGATTTTCTCTTTCCAAACAAAAAAAACTCACTAATTTTGTTATCCTGAAACGATGAACCCAAATGATGAATCCTGTTTTCTTCCTCAAAAAGCCATTGCAGAATTCCACTTCATAAGGTAACAGAGCGAATGAAGAAAAAGGAATAAAGACAAAAACATAAAAGTAAATGGTCCTTTGAAGCTTCTCTCTCTAAAATTTAGAGAGAGAAACTCCCAACCCACTTTGATTACTAAGTTCTTCTCGATCAATTGCCCTTGCAAGAATTATAATCCAGTTGTTGAAGACGATCAAGAAAAAGAGAATATAAGATAATGAGGAGAGAAAAATTAGAAATGAAAGAAAAAAAAAAAAAAGTGGGTACATACATATATAAATCCAAATCCATTTGTATATATATATACATATTGTTGGCTACATATTTTGTACAAGCCAATTACAATTCGACGCGTGGCGAAATAAGGGTAATATAGGAAGACTATTCAGGTCCTCGATCCTAATCGTACACGTGGCAGTTAGTATTGGTTATTACGAGATCTGAGTAGCAGCAGATCAACAAAGAGATACAAAGTGACGTGGCTTCAACGGTTACTCGCATTTCAGATTCAAATTTAAGAGGGAGGCCTAACTACAAGTAATGGCGTAATGGAGCTAATATTGGGGCAACATGATCGACGATCATGGAGGAGCAGTTCGACGGTTGAAAATGCAATTCGATGGTCATCCTTGAGCAGTATAAATAGTAGAGAAGGCCCCAGAAAAAGCCCCCAGACTCAGATCCAAAAAACCAGTCCTTTATACTTATTTTCCTTTACAGTTTTACATTTACAGTTCTTTACATTACTGTACTTTAAAATTCCTGCACTGCATTTCGTTTCATAGGAGTAGTTCCAAGTAGATTTGCCGTAAACCTCTACGAGGCTGAGTTTGGATCATTGTAAGTCTTTTCATCTTAATGAAATACTTCGACTGTTCTTCAATTCATTGTTATCTGTTTAATTCTCCTAAGTCAAACCACCAGTAAAAGTCCTCTTCATTGAGGTTGAAAGAACTAAAACACAATCGTCTGATAATTGGTTGGCAATTAATTTTCTGTAAGGACTAATTGATCCTTGCTGGCACGCTCGCAATTACAACAATAACCTTCGAAAGCCAAAAAGCCAACATATATTTTTGGCACACCCGGTGGGACTACATTTAAAATGGCTAGACGTAGAAGACAAGGAGAAAATGAACGCTTGGAAGAAGGCGTGGAAGGAGAGGTAGAGATACTTAATCCAGAGGATAATGTGATAACACGTCCTGTGGAAACTCCTATTTTATCAGAACCTATGGTCGAACAGACCAGCACTTCAGAACAAGTACCATATGCTCATAATATTGGACGAGACCAAGGAATTAGACCATCCACTGTTCCATCTACTCAGCCAGTAAATCCATGGGGTGGCCTAGTAGATGCTATGGGACAGCAATTAATGAACACGATAGAAAGGTGGGCAACATCCTTTTTGGATCGAATGAATAACCACCAACCAACAAGTACAAGACACATCGAGGAAATTTCGAATGTCCCTCAGCAAAGATTGGCTAGAGATAAACAGCCTATGCAAGTTAATGGACATTCTAATGGTCAAACTAGTAATCAGAACTATGAAAGACCATCGCCTCAATCTTGGTACGAACCTATTCTGAGGCCTATAGCAGGTCAAAATGCCTCAGTACTTAACAGTGAAGCCATGCAATTTGGTGGATCCGGCCCAGTACAAGAAAATGGCATAAGAATGGTTCCAAATCCTATGTTCGAAGCCATACCTGGCACAAGGGGGTTCACTAATCCCTTATTCGAATTCATACCTGGGGGGTTGGAAGGTTTTCCTACAAATGGAAGAAATACAACACCAGTTCCAGTACCTTTCGCAGGACAGGCTCAAAGGGGTTATTCACACCCCCAACAGCAACCTGCACCACAGGGACAACCAATCCCAAATGTACCACCTTATGGACCAAGAGGACCACAAGCACAAGTTTGCCCACCAAATCCTGTGTTTGCCCCTCTAGTAGTGGTTCAGTAGGCACAAAATATGGTCCATAGGGACCAAATTGCCGACATTGTTAGAGAGATGTGTGGACTAATGGCTCAGGGGGTCCAGACTCCAGTGTACAGGAAACCGTATCCAGAATGGGTAGACAGGGTACATAAATACCCAAGAGGTTTCAGGATACCAGACTTTGCCCTTTTTTATGGGAATGGAAACCAATCAACAGTAGAACATATTGCTAGGTTTGCTGCTCAATGCGGCGAATTTACTAATAATGATTATATGAAATTGAGGTTATTCCCAAATTCCCTAACTGGGGGAGCATTTATATGGTATATTAACCTTACACCTGGCTCTATCCAGACTTGGCAACAAATGGAAGAGATATTTCATGCCCAATTCTTCCAATCAGAGCTAGAGGTTTCCATGGCAGACTTGGCAAGATTAAGTCAAAAGCCTGATGAGAAGGCTACTCAGTTCATTACCAGATTTAAAAGGGCTCGAAATAAATGTAGAGTCATCTTACCAGAGCCAGAATTCGTGAGATTGGCTCAAAATGGTTTAGAGTTTAGGCTTCGAAAGAAGTTTGACTCGACTGAGTTCAGAGACTTGGTAGAACTCACCTATAAGGTGTCTAGATACGAAGCATTATTAGAGGAAGAACAAGATCGAAATAATGCATCGTATAAGACATATTATAGAGATCCTAATTATGAGATCGATGCAGCAGAGATTGTGGGAAAAGAACCTGTAATCTGTGAAGTATTAATTCATAAAGATACAACAATTGACCAACAATTTAAAAAGAAAGACCTTCACAGGAAATACTCTTTCGATTTAACTAAGGCAGATGACATTTTTGATCATTTGCTTGTAGCCAACTTCCTTAAGTTACCAAAAGGAGTCAAAATTCCATCTCCTGATGAACTTAAAGGAAAAATATATTGTAAATGGCATAATTCTTGGTCTCACTCGACTAAGAACTGTATTGTTTTTCGAGACAGGATCCAAGAGCAAATTCGGAAGGGAAGTTTAAAATTCCCAGCCAAAACAGAAAAGGCCATGGGAATCGACAGTAATCCATTCCCAGAAATTGGAGAGACGGCAGCCAATGTCATTGTGCCGGACTTTCAGAACCTGTCTTTGAAAGAATTGGAAGAAGTCAATGTGCAGATGCATGTGGCCAACCAGACAACTACCAAGAAAGACACTGGAAATCTACTAGCTATTGGACAAGGTTTCTCACACCAGGGGGAAGATTTTGATGAGGAAGCACTGGATGACGATTCCTTAGAAGCAGCTGTAATGCAAAGGATGTGTCCCAGGTGCAGACTAAGTTACAAGTGGTTGAAGGGGCTTCCAATTGATGGGAAGAAGTACTACAAGGATGTGCAAAGACGTCCTAAACCAACCAATGCTTACAATAAAAGGCCATATCTGTCTGGTGTTAGGCAGCAGCCATTGATAGTTGAACCAACAGCCGATAGAATGCATTTTAAAGGCAAGCGGCCTTTGTATGAATCCAGATCATCTAATTATTACAGAATGGAAAGCAGTCATTCTGAAAGGAGACTGGAGAAGGGTTCAGTTTATAGGATCAAAGCCAGGGATTAGCCCCATAGATCAATTTCACGCGGGACAGAAAGTGGACACCTTCATCGAAGGCCTGAGTTAGGCCTAAAGCATGAAGTCAGGGCCAAGCAGTGGCCTTCACAGACAGCTTCGAAGGAAGAAAGAAGCAGTTCAACAGTTGGGTCAGTAAGTTCGTGGGTACCTGGGGTCCCAGATTGGTTTGTGATGCAAAACAAACCTAGGGAAGTGTTTACTCAAAAAGAGGTAATTGGAAACCAAGGCAGGATGGTCAAACCTCCTTTGGTGGCTCCCAATAATTGGGTGTTGCTTAAGCACCCAAAAACAAAGGAACCAGACATGGCCCCTGTAATTTCTAAATCACAAAGGAGGAAAATTCAGCGCAGGTACACTCAGTACCAGCAAGACTTAAAAGAGAGTGGAGAGAGTTTCTCATTGGTCCAGACAGAAGGAAAGAAGAATCCAAAGTCAGACCATATTCCAACACCAACTCCACAAAGCAAAATGGGTTGTAGTAGAGAACAGTTGGCCAAAGTTCACTCTGAACTAAAAGCCAGAGAGAAATCTAGTCTAGCCGGATTGGAGAAGGCATTGATGGAGAGTGATAGCGAGGCAGATAAAGAAGTTGGTTTAGGCCAAAAGAAAGAAATGGTTGAAGAAGAAGTGTTCGAAGCCTTCATGGCTGAACAAACATTTTTGGTTGAAAAGCCAGTCGGAAAAGACCATTCAAAAGAATCTGTTAGTAATGAAGTGCCAGAATACAGCATGGAGGATGCTTCTGAAGTGGCTGAACAAGGTAGCCAAGAGGAGAAACAGACACAGCCAGCCATCCAATTTGGCTCGTTTCCTCCAGTATCAGTAAATATGGTACACATACTACCGCATGAATTCCAAGCTGGAGATGAGAACTGAGAAGGGCAGGAAATTGACCCAATTCCAGTCTCTAGTGAAGACTCACAAGTGAGTATGGTGCAAGATGATTCCGGAATGGCTACTCCAATGGAAACCAAATATGAGAGTGAAGAAGAGGTGAGCATTAACCTTTCGTATCCTTTTGAGTATCCCTCAAACTCTATGACACAGCATGTCAAGCCTTTGTATATCAAGGCTTTCTTTGATGGGATACAATTAAACCGAGTCTTGATAGATAATGGGGCAGCGGTGAACTTACTACCAAAATCTTCCTTGAAGAAACTAGGGAAAAGGAATCCCAGGTTAATCCCAACCAGCACAACCATTACTAGTTTCGCTGAAGACAAGCAGATGGCTCAGGGAATTCTGCCCATCAACGTGAGTGTGGGAACCAGAGACTGTATAACAGCATTCTTCGTCATCGACAGCAATGCTAAGTACAATGCTTTACTTGGTAGAGATTGGATCCACACTAACAAATGTGTGCCTTCCTCTTTGCATCAGAAAATAATGATGGCCTTGGGCAATGGGGAGACAGAGGAAATTGATGCAGATCCTTAACCCTTCATAGCCTGTGCAGACTTTGCAGAGGCCAAACTGTATATTGAGGGAGTGACACCACTCAGTATACTAAGGAAACCTGATGGCTCAGCCGAAGTAACGGCTGATGAGGAAGTGACACACCTGAAGCACTTAGTCCAGGAGATTGTTGATGAGGAGGTTGTCATTAAGGATGACAATGATGCCTGGTTGTAGGCAAAGAAATGAAGTTCAAGAAGCCAAGTTTTTTGCTCTAATTAAGTTCTCAATATTGGATGTAAAGTCAATAGTCCAGAGAGTATAAGAGCAAGAGAGAGAAGCCATGATGATTGGCTGCAAGCAGAAGCAACAACAGGCCAGAGTTTTGGCCCTTGACAAATACTGTGCATTGGACATTAAAACAAAAGTCCAGGAGATACAGGAGGAAGAGGCCTTATGGACAGATTTTGTTTATGAGGAGGAGGGTAAGGATGTTGAATTAAAGAACCTGAGAGCAGAACAAAGTAAGAAAATTGTTTCAAAGCCAAAGGGGATCAAAGAAGAAGCTTCAGTAAGTTATCAGATTCTAGACCCCTTAGAAGAAGTAAATTTAGAGGAAGGTTCTATACAACAGCCCACCTATATAAATGCTTGTTTGAATGCTCTGGACAGGGACCAGTTGTTGGTTGTTTTGAAGAAGTATAAAGATTGCTTTGCATGATCTTATAATGAACTACCAGGATTGGAGAGACCATTAGTGGAACATAGGCTCCCTATGAGGCCTAATTTCAAGCCATACAAGCAAAAGCCAAGAAGAATGAGTCCAGAAGTGATTCAGAAAGTTAAGAAAGAAATTCTTAGACTACTCAAGGCAGGCTTTATTAGGATAGCCAGGTATGTTGAGTGGCTATCCAATATTGTGCCTGTGGTAAAAAAGAATGGTAAAATGAGGGTATGCATTGATTTCATAAACTTGAATCTAGCAACTCCAAAAGATGAGTATCCTATACCTATAGTAGACTTGTTGGTAGACAGTTCAGCAGGACATCAAATTTTATCAATGATGGATGGGCACTCTAGTTATAACCAAATCTGCATTGCAGATGAGGATGTTCACAAGACAGCATTCAGATGTCCTGGGAATATTGGGACCTTTGAATGGGTTAAGATGCCATTTGGCCTAAAGAATGCTGGGGCTACATATCAGAGGGCTATGAACACTATCTTTCATGACCTCATTGGAGGGTATTTAGAGTGTTATATTGATGACATTGTAGTTAAATCCCAATCCATGGAGGAGCATCTATTTCACTTAGAAGCAGCCTTTGAAAGAATGAGAAAGTTCAAATTAAAACTCAATCCTCTTAAGTGTGTTTTTGGCGTATCATCTGGAAACTTCTTGGGCTATGTGGTACACAAGAAAGGAATACAGATTGACCAGAATAAAGCCAAAGCCATCATTGAAGCCAGATCTCCATCAAGTAAGAAAGAATTACAAAAGTTCCTTGGACAGGTTAATTTTCTTCGAAGATTCATTTCTAACACTGCAGGAAAAACTAAAGTATTTTCTTCCTTATTAAAGCTGAAAGATGAAGAGGAATTTGTGTGGGCAGCAGAGCATCAAATTGCTTTCGAAGGTATCAAAGCCTACTTGGCCAACCCTCCAGTGCTGATGCCACCAAAGGGTGATAAGCCCTTGAAGTTGTACATAGCTGCAGCAGAAGATTCATTGGGAGCTTTCTTAGCCCAAGACAATGAAGAAGGTAAGGAGCAAGCTGTTTATTACCTTAGTAGGTTTTTAAATTTTTCTGAATGTAAATATTCAGCTGTAGAAAAGTTATGCCTTGCATTGTATTTTGCTGCAATGAAATTAAGATACTATCTTTTGCCTACAACTGTCTTGGTAATTGCAACCACAGATTTGGTTAAGTATATGTTATCTAGACCTATGTTGAGGGGAAGAATTGGCAAATGGATATTAGCCTTATCAGAATTTCATTTAGAATATGTTCCCCAAAGAGCAGTGAAAGGACAAGTTTTAGCCAATTTTTTGGCAAACCATCCATCTTAAACAGAAAGCCAAGAGATAATGGAACTTGGTATGGCTAGTGTTGAGCCATGGCAAATGTGGTTCGATGGATCAAAAGCCAATGGCCTAACCGGAATTGGTATAGTGATTAAGTCACCACAAGGAATAGAAACCACACATGGTTTCAGGGTGGATGAAAGTACTTGTTCTAATAATCAAGCCGAATATGAAGCCTTAATAGTGGGATTGGAAATTCTGATTGGACTATGAGTTCATATAGTTGACATATTTGGAGATTCTCAATTGGTGGTTAACCAAGTGAAAGGAATTTTTAAATGTCAGAGTATAAGCATGTTGCCATACTATGTTGTTGCATTACATCTGCTTTCTCAATTTCAAATAGCAAATGTAACTTATGACCCAAGATTCTTGAATAATAGAGCTAATGATCTGGCTCAGAAACCTTCGAATTTCAAGAGGAGGGATAATACTCAAAGGGACATAAACCAAATAACATACCAAAAATCTGTACCACCCTTAAATAAAAGGAATGTGGTCCTGGAAGTCAATCACAATGATTTACAGAAACAAGATTGGAGGCATCCAATAATGCAGTACTTGACTGGTCCATCCTCGAAGGCCAGCAGGAAAATTAAATTGCAATCCATGCAATACATCATATACGGCAATGCTCTCTACAAAAGGGGAGGAGATGGTTTATTGTTGGAATGTTTGGGCCCAAAAGAAGTATTAACAGCTATGGCTGAGGTTTATGAAGGCATCTATGGTGCTCATCAGCCTGGTGTGAAAATGAGATGGTTGCTTCGAAGGCATTCCTACTATTGGCCAACTATCCTTAAAGATTGCATAGAGTATGCAAGAGGTTGCCAGGCATGTCAAAAGCATGGCACAATAAGGCATGTACCCATAACTGACCTGCATGCAGTGGTAAAGCCTTGGCCATTCAGAGGATGGGCCATGGATATGATGGGAAAAATACACCCACCCTCTTCGAAGCATCATTGTTTCATTTTAGTAGCCACTGATTATTTCACTAAGTGGGTCGAAGCTAAGTCATACAAGGCTGTAGACCAGACTGAGGTCATTGGATTCATCAAGGATTTAATCCATAGATTTGGCATCCCACAAACTATAATTGTTGATAATGGGACTGTGTTCGATGGAAAAAATGGTGAAGTCCTTTGTGGCAGAGTTTGGAATTAGCCTTGTTAATTCTACCCCCTATTATGCACAAGCCAATGGTCAAGCTGAATCATCCAATAAGTCCTTGAAGAAAGGAATACAAAAGGTCGTGGAAGACAATCCTAGGGATTGGCATAACTTATTGTTGGATGTATTGTGGGCTTATAGAACTTCCCCAAGGTCAAGTACATGAGTTACTCCTTATGCCTTGGTGTATGGGTATGATGCAGTGTTACCTGTGGAAATTAATGTTAAATCTTTGAGGGTAAGATGCCAAGACCAGCTAAATCCTAAGCAATACCATCAGAGTATGTGCTTGGAATTAGAAGGCATAAATGAAACCAGAATTCTAGCATTAAATAGTATTCTCTTTCAAAAGAAGAAAGCAGCCAAAAATTATAATAAGAAAGTCAAATACATTGGCTTTGATGAAGGTGATTTGGTATGGAAGACAATACTCCCAATAGGAATTAAAAGCCATAAGTTTGGTAGATGGTCACCTAACTGGGAAGGACCATATCAAATTCATAGAGTCCTGCCTTTTGGAGCATACCATTTGAGAAATTTGAATGGATACATACATCCCAAAAGGATCAATGGCAGGTATTTGAAGCCTTATTTTCCAACTATTTGGGAAACACAAGAAGTAGAATAAATGTCAAGCAAAAGAACACAAGAGTACTCAAATGATAAATCAGAATTTGTTTTTCTTCATAAAGAGTTAAATATATTCTGCCATAAATTGGCCCAAAAATCATTACAATGCCTTAATTGTTCTTTTACAACAGACTTCCTATTCTTAAATGAGGGAACCAACTGAATGGCTGTGGTCATTTCTTGCTTTCGATCGGCCAATTCTTGGTTGGTGATCTGCAGTTTGGTGTCAGTTCGAATTAAGACTTGATTCACTGCAGACAACTCCTCCTCAAGTTGAGCTTTCCTCTCCAGTAGTTGAGTTCGAAAATGGGAGGCAGAGGAATGTTGTTCCTTTAGCACTGAGACTTCAGAATGTACTGAGGAAACAAAGCTCTGATCTCTCACTAATTCTTCCTCTGCAGCCTTGGCAGTATGACAAATGTTGATGTAGAAGTCAATAGTAACTGCTGCCTGAGATAAATGACTTGAGACAGTTATGCTGGATTGCTCAACAACTTTGCAGCACTACAGGAAGCCATTTCTTATTATAGGCCTTTGTAAAGCCTCGAAAGGGATCCTTGAAAAAGATATCAGTAATTTCAGGAAGCTGTCTAAATCCATCAGAGGTGCAGAAGGCTTCCTACTGGAGGAAGAGGAGCTCTCAAGAATTTCTAACAAGGAGTCAGCCAGAACTAACGGCTCAGCCTCATCATTAACTATTGGAGAGGTAGAGGGCATGTCGAAGAGACTGGCTAGTCTTGCTTCGAAGACATCTACTTCGTCCATGGACATGAGGGGTGCAGAAAGAGTAGTGGTGGGAGCCACAGAGGGCTGCATAGGGATAGGAGAAATGGATGGAGCATCCTCAACAGTCTCTATGGTCCTAGCCACCAATAGGTCAAGGGAAGAAGGGCTGGAAGTAGGTAAAGGTAATAAACCATGGATTGGAGAGCTACTAGCACCCTCTTTAGGGGAATCAGCTATCATCAAAGATGGAGTAACAGTTGGAATTTCCTTAGGGGGAGGGGAAAGAGCAAGGCTCGGAAAAGAATTGAATAGAGGTAGATCCAAAGATAAGAAAGGAAGATATGGATTTAATCCAAAGGGAAAAGATGCAGGAATGTTTGGCCTCAAAGGGGGTACATGGAATGTAGGCGTAGGAAGTGGGAGTATTATCTGAATGGTCTTCACATTTTGCATCTGATCAACCTCAATTGAAACTGAGGGAGTCCTCATTGGAAGAATAAGCTCAGGAGTTGTTGCTGCTGCAAAAGAAAAGAAGGACAAAGTGATGTCAAGGCTCAATACCCAAAAATTCAACAAGGGAAAACAGTAGAGGCTTTAAAGAAGTTACTTGTTTCAGAAGTGACAGCAGCAATAGGAGAGTTTCGAAGAGAGTAGTGCTCAGCAATGTGTTGTCTTCTTGCAGCATCCCTTTGAATTGCATCAGCAGCGACAGCTTCATCTCTTAAGAATTGCTGTTGCTGTCTCTTCTCAGCTCTCTCAAAGACAATTATGGCCTTGGAGTGCTCTTGTTCCACTGCCTTAGCAGCTGCCTCATGTACAGGGTCTTCGACAAAATCAGAAGGAGAGACAGTTATCTTCCTTCTCTTTTTTCTTTGTACTGGCATTGAATGTTCTTCCTCAATTTCTTTCTCTCTAATTTGGGATTCAAATTCTTCAGAAGTGAGTTCCTCTACTCTAACAGTTGTCTCATGTGTGGGATCTTGGACCAAGTCAGAAGAAGGGACGGTCACTCTTTTTCTTCTTTTCAGGGGAGACTCTTGCTCTTGAGTTAATTCATCTTCTTCTTCTTCTTCTTCTTCTTGCACCTCAAAAACTTCCTTTTCAAGCTCAAGTAAAAGTCTCATTTTCTTTTGTTGTCGTTTGCTTTTGAGGAGATTTAGAGCCTAAGTCTTCTGAGGAGAGTCTCCCTGTGAGGCACCTGCACCACCTTCACAAAAGAAGAATTAAAGATAAGACTAAAAGCATTATAAAGAAGGTAAAAAGAGAAGAGATGAGGGTATATACATTTCTTCAAGGTGGCCCGAGTAACTCTAGGAAGAGTTGAAGCAGCAGGAGCAGATTGTGTAGAGGCAGGCACAGGAACTGAAGTGGTTAGAACAGTGGAAGAAGTAGTAACTCCAGCTCCTTTGGGCTTGGGCACATCCAACACTGTCAGTAGGTCTTGCGGGGAAATGGCCAAGTACACTTCCATATTGGTCACCCACCAGTTTTGGTATCTCTTCAAAATGTTACCTTGAGGAAGGAAGGGGGTATACTCAAAATCGATCAAGTCCTGTATAAATTTGGAAGTTGCCTCTTCCAGTATGGACCTTCGAACTTTTACATCCCTTGTGGTAAGACTTAGATTGGTGTTACTACAAAGGGATATTGGGACTCCCTGAGAGAAGCCAAATTGTCTAGCAAATTGTGCAGGACAATAGGGCTCAGCAATGCATTTGTAAGCTCTGGGGTTCATGGTCCCAATGAACAATTTTCTGGGGATTAAAATGGAAGCCCATATATCTTTGTGAGCAGGTGAAGCACAGAGCCTATCATTTAGGAAGTTTTTCAACCAAAGTGGGTCAATAGTAGTGGGTTCGAAAGGACGAAAGCAGTAGGAAGGAGGAGAAGCTGGAAGTTGGTGGAAGAAAGAGAAGTAAAAAGCAAAAGTAAAAGGATAAAGTGAAGCATTGGCTAACCTCATGCCATGAGTAGGAGGGTCTGGCTCAAAAAATTTAAGGCATTTAGATTGTAATTCAGTGAAATAAGCAAAAAGCCAAAGCTGAAAAATCCAAATCGGCCCCCCTTGATTGGCATCTAAGGATTCCTCACAGAAAAGAGAGCAGGCTCTATATATGTGACCTAGAACGTATGGAGCTAAAGCCACCCTCTTTGTAAAACAAGGGCTTTGGCAAGAGGGGTAAATTCAGGCATAATTCTTTGAGAGGAAGTACAGAAAAGGAACTTGCAAAGCCAATATAATAAGAAAGCAGAAAGAATTTCCCTATCGGTCACAGGACCCTCCCTTCTATTCTCAGTCTTGACAAAGTCACTGTAGGATGAGTTAAGAGAGAGGAGGGAAAAAGGGACTGCTAGGTCAGGATAGTCTGGTCCAATGGGAGTTCCAATGGGAGATAATCTTAAAAGATGGCAAATGTCAAGAACAGTAGGGGCCATCATCCCACATCTGAATTGGAAGAAATTAAAAAACAGAATTCTAAAAGCACAGAGTAGCAGGAATTAAGAAGGGGTCCTCTGAGATGGTTAACCTGGATAGTCGGAGGGCGTCGAGGAGGCAGAGTTCTTGAAGGTCCAGGGTCCTACTAGGAACAACTCGATCATACCATTCTTGCCACTCCGGTCTCACCGTGGGCCAGCATCGGTGGGGGCGGTTCGTCCTTCAGTTCCTCCAGTCAAGACCACCTTCGTAAAGGAGACAGTGGTCTTCCAGACGAGGATATAGAGCTGGAAGCTCAATAGGAATCTCCTTGAATATGGGGCCAAGCACATAGTCTTGTTGCATATGACGACGAGGGATGAAGATGCGTCCGTCGATGGCACTTTTTTCCCAGCCTTGTACTTTTCACATTCTGCATCAATGAGCCTTTTCAGGGCTACAGATGGGCTCACACGCTCTACAACTGGCACTTTCAATGAAGAGGAAGCCATTGATAGAACGCTTTCCCAAAGGACAGAGTTGGGAAAGGGAGTAGAAAGAAGTGGGAGATGAATAGAGATAAAGGGTTTGTATGTGGAGCGAGTAAGTGATTTCAGAATATGAAATAAAAGGGTTTCAAAAGCCTTTGTATCCGAAAGATACATCGCGTAAATTCGTTAAGTACTGAAAGTACGAATACGAAGAGTTTCCTTCAATATTGATACTCTTGGAGGGAAAAACACATCTCTGATGTTGATACCAGCTTCGAAGTAGAATATTTGGCTTCGAAGCCAGATTTTGGCGCCAAAAGTCAAATAACAACGGCTTCGAAACTAAGAAGCCAGCTTCGAAGCACATTCCATGCTTAAGGATGTAAGAATACTCAAGTATTCATTTACTTCGAAGGGGATTAAAGACCTGTTTTAGGTTTCTTAATGAAAGTAATGTCCTTCCGAAGTGAAACTTGAGATCCTGTGAGGATGAGAATTGGTGTTTGAAACATAACACACCAGATTTTTGGTGCCAAAAGTCCAATGACAACGGCTTCGAAACTAAGAAGCTGGCTTTGAAGCACATTCCGTACCCAATAGATGCAAGAATGTTCAAGTATTCGTTTACTTTAAAGGGATTAAAGACCTGTTTTAGGTTCCTCAATGAAAGTGATGTTCTTCGAAGCAAAACTAGAAATCCCTTAAGAATGGAAATTGGCATTCGAAACATCAAAACCAATAGTTGGTTTATGCATATTCAGAAAAGTTATCTTTTCAAGCTAAAACAGTGCAGCCCTCAAAAGGAGCTTCCATATTTTTGAAAGTGCAGACTGTTGTTCAAGACAAAAAGATCAATTTAAAACTGATTGATCATACTAAATCATTGACCATATGTTGGTTATGATGGAAACAAGTTTTGAAGGGTAAGGTTGTTAGATTCGAAGCATGGATCCTGAATGGAAAACATCAAAAACTATCAACTGCATTCCATAAATTGGAAAAGTTCATGGTCGTTTTTGTTAATATTCATTTAAAATGATTGAATCCAGGTTCGAAGGAAAAGATTGTTCAGTTCGAAGCTCTGAAATTGCTTTTAAAGACAAATGGAGACAAGATCAAACCATATCAAACAAAGAAAAGTCTTAGTGGTATTAAAGCAAAAGCAGTTACATCGAATGACCCTATTTGGGTACAAACTCAAGCTCATAAAAATAAGGAATGGAATAAATAACAAGATCATGAAATTTAGTCCAACTATGATCAATGAATTTCTGTTCTTTCTTTATTCTGTCCTCTATTTCTTCTAACATTGGCTGCATGAGTTGATGTGCTCTCACTTCGTAAAAGAGCTCTTCAGCCTTTATTTCGAAAGCTGTTTCTCTCAATCTTTGTTCCAAGTTGTCTGTATCCAAGTCATCCCAGTACGCAGAATCTTTATTCTTGAAATCATCGAATTCTTCAATAAAGTTTTCTGCTTCGTACTGGGCATGAATTCGAAGAGATGAAAGTTGGTCTAAAGATTGTGTTGTGGTCATAGAGGTCCGATGCCAGTGGAAAAGCAATGGAAGTTGGTCAAAAAACATGTGAAGCTCCGCTTGGGCGAGGGGGTTGAGGACGTGACCCCGTGTCAGAATATCACAAGCCCATCGAAGGTTCTTAAGAGGGACTTCGTCCTCAAGAACGTTGAAGGGCAAGTGGGAGAAAGCCGCAAGTAGAAGTTGAGCTTGCTTCCGCTCAGCCGGAGTAGGGAAAGGTGGAGGTTTGTAAGGTGGAAAGACCTTATCCGTGGAGAGGGCAAGCCTCCGTTTTTCTGTCCAGCAAGGATTTGGCGGAAGAGAAGTTGTGGATGATTCTATCTCAGGAGGTGAAGCAAGGGCAGAAGGAACAAGGGCATTGATATAATCGAGCCAGTCAGAAGAACAAATCTTCGCTTTCTGGGCTAAGAATGATGGATTGTACCCTTGTGCCTCTTTTAGGCATCGGGCAACATGTACTGTCTTTGTAGGCATGGAAGATGTATACCATGCCACAAGCAGATTCTCCTCCAAACTGCGTCGGTGGTCAATGGGCACGTAAGGATAGACCACCAAGTTTCGCGCATAGGAAGGGAATTCTAAAGGGTCAGTAAACTCGACAAAGTGATGGTTGATTCGCTCCCTTAAATCACAGGCCTCAGGTTTTGACCAGTTTGTCCAGTCAGAAGCCCCAGAAGAGGAAGAAGTTGCAGTCTTATCCCATGCAGAGGGATATGAAGGAAAAATTCCCATGTCCATATTTGCAACTTTTTGAATCAAAGGAGTGAGAGCAGTTTGTTCGTAGTCTGAGGATGAGTCAGAAGAAGATCTTCCCATGTCCATATTTGTAAGTTTCTGAATCAAAGGATTAAGGGCAATATGTTCGAAGTCCAAGGGTCGATAATCTGCAAAGGCATCCATGACCTGAATATAGAAGGATGGGTAAAGGTGGCTAATTAATGCATGGAGGTTCTTTCGAGGAGGAACAACATCATCATATGACTCTTCGTGTGCTCGATCAATGAAGGGAATAATTGATTCGGCCATAAAAAGTGTACCAGTCTGTTCGAATACTAAGGTGGTGGAGGTGTTCAAAAGATTGAAGGGAAGTTTAATGCAGATGATGAATGACAGTTGCATTTATGGAAACCATGCACGTTCTAAGACGTGGGAAAAGACTTTGATCCACTAATATCACCAAGTATTGGGTATATTAGTGCGGGAGGTAATGTTGGCTACATATTTTGTACAAGCCAATTACAATTCGACGCGTGGCGAAATAAGGGTAATATAGGAAGACTATTCAGGTCCTCGATCCTGATCGTACAAGTGGCAGTTAGTATTGGTTATTACGAGATCTGAGTAACAGTGGATCAACAAAGAGATACAAAGTGACGTGGCTTCAACGGTTACTCGCATTTCAGATTCAAATTTAGGAGGGAGGCCTAACTGCAAGTAATGGCGTAATGGAGCTAATATTGGGGCAACATGATCGACGATCATGGAGGAGCAGTTCGACGGTTGGAAATGCAATTCGATGGTCATCCTTGAGCAGTATAAATAGTAGAGAAAGCCCCAGAAAAAGCCCCCAGACTCAAATCCAAAAAACCAGTCCGTTATACTTATTTTCCTTTACAGTTTTACATTTACAGTTCTTTACATTACTGTACTTTAAAATTCCTGCACTGCACTTCGTTTCATAGGAGTAGTTCCAAGTAGATTTGCTGTAAACCTCTACGAGGCTGAGTTTGGATCATTGTAAGTCTTTTCATCTTAATGAAATACTTCGACTGTTCTTTAATTCATTGTTATCTGTTTAATTCTTCTAAGTCAAGCCACCAGTAAAAGTCCTCTTCATTGAGGCTGAAAGAACTAAAACACAATCGTCTGATAATTGGTTGGCAATTAATTTTTTGTAAGGCCTAATTGATCCTTGCTGGCACGCTCGCAATTACAATAATAACCTTCGAAAGCCAAAAAGTCAACATATATTTTTGGCACACCCGATGGGACTACATTTAAAATGGCTAGACGTAGAAGACAAGGAGAAAATGAACGCTTGGAAGAAGGCGTGGAAGGAGAGGTAGAGATACCTAATCCAGAGGATAATCTGATAACACGTCCTGTGGAAACTCCTATTTTATCAGAACCTATGGTCGAACAGACCAGCACTTCAGAACAAGTACCATATGCTCATAATATTGGACGAGACCAAGAAATTGGACCATCCACTGTTCCATCTACTCAGCCAGTAAATCCATGGGGTGGCTTAGTAGATGCTATGGGACAGCAATTAATGAACACGATGGAAAGGTGGGCAACATCCTTTTTGGGTCGAATGAATAACCACCAACCAACAAGTGCAAGACACATCGAGGAAATTTCGAATGTCCCTCAGCAAAGATTGGCTAGAGATAAACAGCCTATGCAAGTTAATGGACATTCTAATGGTCAAACTAGTAATCAGAACTATGAAAGACCATCGCCTCAGTCTTGGTATGAACCTATTTCGAGGCCTATAGCAGGTCAAAATGCCTCAGTACTTAACAGTGAAGCCATGCAATTTGGTGGATCCGGCTCAGTACAAGAAAATGGCATAAGAATGGTTCCAAATCCTATGTTCGAAGCCATACCTGGCACAAGGGGATTCACTAATCCCTTATTCGAATTCATACCTGGGGGGTTGGAAGGTTTTCCTACAAATGGAAGAGATACAACACCAGTTCCAGCACCTTTCGCAGGATAGGCTCAAAGGGGTTACCCACACTCCCAACAAATCCATGTAATATTAAATATCTAATATTAAATATTCTAGTAACATTTTGCAAAGCTACTACCACTACTACGAAATGCCACTTATATGTTTTTTTCATTTACACTTTTAAAAACCACAACTAAGCATGCGTAAATACCTGTAAAAATTGAATCGATTTTATAAAAAAATTGAACATTAATTGTCACATCCTATATTAATTTGACATCCATTCATCCTGTAATATTTTCATAATAATAAACAAATATTATCGCCATAGGATCATCACATCAAAAACAAAAAAAAATCAAGCTACAATCATTTTTTTTTCTAAAAATATAAATTTATTTATATTGCAATACAAACATAATAAAAATTATAAAATATTCTCACACTAATAAAGTTAAAGCAAAAAAAAATTAAAAGAAAATTATTCCAACCATAAGTTCTGAAAAGTCACGGTGATATCCATCTTCCGGAGAGGTAAATTATCAAAAAAAAAAAAAAAATCAATTCCCAAATTCTCAACCTCACTTGTATAAATATTCTCGGCTAGCATTCATAATTTGCGAAATCTGCGTCTAAAAGATAAACATATAAAGGTAATTGAAACTATATTAAATTAATATAAATTTGTTAATGAAATTAGTATTTACGAAAGAAATATATCACAAATGGAGCCGGCCACGCAACATGAGCTCCAATTTTTTAACTAATTGTTTTGACAAGTTCATATGATCGGATCAAGCTCTTATTAGGTTTGACTGGCACTTGAATATGTACCTCCTAATGGTTTGGTCCTAGTTTTTTCCCTTCTAGTTCTTTAGATGGGTCTGTACTTTTAAGTACTCTGATTACAACTATTTCTGTTTAACTAATGATACTTTTTAGAACAACTATATCTCCCACCTGTAAATCAAGATTTAACTACTTAAGTAATTATATATTTATAAATAATAAATAATATTTAAAAAACAAACTAGCACAAAGGGCCAGAATGAAGATAATCACAACTAAAAGTGATATGCATTTTTCTAGCAGATAAGCAAGCCACATGATTTAATCACTTAATTAAGACTCAAACAAAATAAAATTAAAAATATGGTGAGTCAGTCCTGCTTAAAAAGTTAGTAAGACCCGCCATATGTAAAAAATAAAATAAAATTAGTATAATTTAATTATAAGTAAATTGCAGAAGAAGTATAAAAATACACTATTTCATACTTAAATCATTTGAATTGACTAAAACTCAAAGAACAAAAGTTGTACAGCAATTTGACCAAAAAATCTAAAACTGAAAATGAAAAGAAACTACCATAAGATGATTTTTTTTTAGAAAAGTTCAAAATAGAAAAAGTGTTTAAAATAATTTTTTACTTCAGTGTACGCAAAATCAATAAAAATGAGCTCGTTTCGTAGGTTAGAACAGTATCTAAAATCTGCATTGGTAAAATGAATAAAAACTATTGTAACCAAGATATCTAATTACAAGTTCTAATCAATCTTTTTAGTAAAAAGTTAAAATACAAAAGTTGTCTAGAATTACGTATACATGCCTCTGCCTAAATTTTGTACTTTAACGAGGTCGCTTACTATTTTTTAAGATGTACAAATCAATACAATTCAAACTATACCAATAAGTTCATAATTAAATTTTTGTACGTCAATTCCACCACTTTGGCATTTCACTTCCGGTCTACACATATCCCATGTGCCTCCCGTATACCTAACACCGCTCCGAAGCCAAATTTGCACAAGGATATTGTCTCGAGTTTGACCCACACTCCACGAACAGTTAGTATATACGTATGTGCGTAAATCAAAATACGTGTCTACTCCTAAGAACGAGACAACAATATATATATACACAACCCCTCATTTACTTATGAAAATAAACACAACAATACCGAGCCTAAGACATTCGAATAAATCTCATAATCCTCACTTTTTTCTATACACTCTTTCTTACCAACACTCAAATAAAATAACAATCCATAGAGTCATGGTAGAGTATTCGGAATTTATCTATGGGTTCCTAATTTATTTTAATTTCATATATCCATGAGTGCGATTATAACCATAAAATAAATACATATAAAAACCCTAAACCTTGCATACATCACTAGCCAAAATAATTGAAATCAATATATCATTCACATGCAAGTACAATATCAAATAACATCAAATAAATAAAAATAAATACATAAAACAATAAAATAAACATAAGTCAAGGAAAGTGGATTTTACACTCACAATTATTTTTCAAAGATCAAAAAATTACTTAAAAAATTAATAAGACCCCTAAAATAAAACCCTGATCCTTTCCTCCTCTCTTCTGCCGTCTCTCTTTTCTTTCTCTCTCGGCTTGTACTCTCTCCCTCTCTCTCGGCTGCACTCTCTCTCTCTCTCGGTTGGCCACATAGGCACAACCCTCTCTCTTTTTTGTTTTCTCTCTCTTTTTTTATTTTTATTTTTTTTATTTTTTTTCTTTCCTTTTCTTTTCTTCTCTTTCCTTTTCTAATGGCAGCTACTATGATTGTAACCTAATAATTATTATATTATATTATACCAATATAACATAAATACAACTTTCATAAATATGAAATATATTTTATCAATATATAAAACACTTTTTTATATATAAAATATATAAATATTTGAATTAATTATATGTAATTAAATATCAAATTAAATTAATTAAATATCACATTAAATTCTTATGTATCCAATAAAGCCAAAAAAAGAAGAAGAAGTAATAGTAATAATAATAATAAATAATGACTTAAGAAAAAATTAGGGTCATTACAGTTTGTTTCCTTTGAACTTCTTTATTTCCTTTGTTATATATATATATATATATATAAACGGTGGAGAATGAGACCAAATGCATTATATGGATTAAGTTTATTCATATTTTAAATTAAAAAAATAAATATTAATTTTGGTCTTTATATTTTTAATTAAATCAATTGTATCCTATAATTTTTAATTTTGTGTCAATTTAGTGTAATTAATAATATTGTAAATTCAGAGTTAAAATCAATTTGATTGAAACTACATGGACTAAAATTTAAAAAACTTTATCATTGTACAGGAGAGCAATTTGAAATTTTATTTTTCCTGTTAAGTCATATAAAGTCGTTAATCAATTTTGTATGTGGCAAGTACAGTTAAAAAAATATGTTACATTAAGTTTAATTTATTTATTTTGTGCATTTTAAAAATTTTGAAAATATTCAAAAAATGCCATTAGATAGCTTGGAAAGTTTTTGGCTTAATGGCATTTTTCAAAATACTATAAAATATTTGTTTATGACACTTTTGACATAATGCCATAAAAAGTAACTTGCACCTACCTAGTTTAGTGGCATTTTTTTAAAAATGTCATTACTACTAAAGTTTAGTGACATCTGTTACTAAATGCCACTATAACAATTTCTTATATCATTCTTTTATAAAATGCCATAAAATTGATGTGACATTTCTTTATTAAAATGCCACTAGAGCCTTATATGTTTGTGGTTCTGTAGCATTTTTTTAAAATGTGTTACCAAATATTATTTTTGTGGTATTTTCTAAAAACATGCCACTGATGTAGTGCCACTAAAGTGTGTTTTTGTTGTAATGGCTACAATGTATTGGTAACTGTCAGTAAATAATCCTATGCACATATTATTTTAATATTATATCAAATTTATGTATGATTAATTAGATTCATTGTATAGAACAAAATGTGCAAGTTATATCTGTTGGTTACGTTCATTACCATGCGAAATATGCATTTCTTTACATTAACTAGATGATGAAGAAGATGTACGGTGAGAAATTCCTAAGTAATAACAGGTGTAATGAGGATTGTAAAGTTTCTTATCAATTTGGCGTCGAGTTATTTTTTCGCGAGACTTTCTCTACAGTATTATCACCGCAGTAGAGTTTAACCATGAAGTTGAAGGATGGATTGGTGCGATTCCTCTATGCCTATGACACCAGAATATCTAACCATGAAGGCAAAAAGGCATGAGAAAACTTTATAGCTATTCTAATTGTGATCATTCTATTCATATAATGATTAATTGGTGTAATTACTCTCAACTATTCGTATGATTCGTTTTGTGTATATATAATGGTATTGTTTCAGCTATGTACACATGGAGAAGTTTTTTTTGATTGGCGGAAGTTTAGCGATTAATTATGGATGTCCTGTTGGATTTATTTTTTGGTGTGGCCCAATAGCCTACATATTTTTTACATGTTTCATTTTATTTGGACTCCATAATTAGATAAATCCAATATTTGAGATAAAGTTCAGTAATCAGAATTTTAATATAATTACTCTTCTAAGATACGAAAGAAACATTGATGGATAGAAATTCTTCTGATAGAGTTTATCTGGCCCTCTTCTCTCCTCTATCTAAGGATGGGTGACTTCCCTTTGTTGAAATAAGTATTTTTCCATTAGTCTAAGTTCTATAATCATCCTAATTAAGAGAGACAGAGAGAAAAATGTAAGCCAAGAATTCAAGGTTCAACTATTACGGGTATTTCCTCAATTTCTTTAATTCAATGGCTGACAAAGGTATGTTCGTTTTATTCTTGAGTTGTATTGAATTCAAGATCCTGCAAGGTTCAATTCCGCATTACTATTATGGTTACATGTATTTTTATTATTTACATGTGGTATCACTATAGCGATTCCGGTTTTGACCCGTCACTTGTTGTATCCCGGACTCGAGTTTAATGCTTTCATATTGTTGTTTACCTCTTGTTCCCCTTGCATTTCTTTAGAATTGGCTTTCGGATTGTAGTTGTGCATTTGGAACATGTTGGTTGCTTGTTTTTCCAAATCTTTGTTGCTCAGATTTTTGCTCCTCCACTCGAGCGGCCATTATTCTTGCGCTCGAGTGGGCTTTGTAAATTTTGCTCCTCTGCTCGAGCAGCACTTCTCGCGCTCGAGTGGGACTTGCGAACTCTCAGTACTTTGCAGGTCTGCAAAACTATTGGGAGAGTGTTTTATACGCTCGAGCAGGTGGGAGCTCAAGTAGCCTTTCCTGTGCTCGAGCATTGGCTTGTTGTTTGCAAAACTTCTGATTATGTGTTTTCTACGCTCGAGCGGAGAAATTCTTGCGCTCGAGCGGGTAGCATTCGTTGTGTGTTGGCGCTCGAGTGGCCTTTATTGTGTTCAAGCGGAACAACTTTTTTGTGTCTGACGCTCGAGCGTCAACTCCTCTGCTTGAACGGACTGTGCGTATATCAAATTGCGAAAGTGACATTTTATATCACTTTTTCATTCTTTTCTCTGTCTAAAACTTTCTAAAAGCCTAGATCTTGACTCTCTCTCTCTCTCTCTAAAACACACTCTCTCTACATTTTGGCCTAGATCCTTTGATCTCTTCACCCTAGTGTCTTTGGAAAAAAGTTAGAGCATCTTGAAGGCTCCATTTTGACTAGGGGTATACACGGTCCGGATTGGTTCGGTTTTGAGAAAATCCAAGAACCAAACCGATCCTAACGGTTTTGTGATTTTAAGAACCAGACCAGACCATTACACTTGTAAAATCGGACCAGAACCAAACCAAAAATAACGGTTCGGTTTCGGTTTGATTCACGGTTCCAAAAATTTCTATTTACAAGAATAAATTGTTAATATTAGCAAAATAATTACTCAAACTAATTATATTTAACTCATGATAAAAACTAATAATATTAAGGCATTACTCAATATTACATATCTATATCATCATAATATCATTAAAATTACAAAAAATCAATTAACAAAAATAAAACTTGATATTGTATATATCTATATCTCTATATATATATATCTTTTAAAATTCGGTTCAGTTCGAGCCGTGATTTTTTCATAAAATCCATTAACCGAACCGTTTTTACTTCTCCTTCCTCCCTTTTTTTTTCCTTTCCTTTCCTTCACTTCTTTCTTTCTTTCTTTCTTTTCCTTTCCTTTCTTTCTTTTTTTCTTTCTTTTCCTTTCTTCCCCTGAGCTGATCAACTCCTCCCTATTTATAGGGAGGTAAAAGCTTCATTCGGCCAACACGTGGCCAGGCGCGAATCTTCTCACAGATTCGATTAGATTTATACTTATCTTTAATAAATATTTAAGATAATTACATTTTAGTCCAATTTTTTAATATAATTATATAAATAAATTAATCCCTAATTAAATTACACTCTATCGTATACCAACAGAAAATTAATTATTTATTTTACTACCACACCTATTATTATTATTATTATTATTATTATTATTATTTATTTACTCTTACTTTTATATTTATTTATTTACTATCTTTAACTTTAATTTGACCCAACTAGTATTATAATTCCATATTTCTATTAATTTGGCCCCAAATAATAATCCTTAATTAATCGCATATTTGATAATCCAATGCCAAATTAGATTTTGTATTTATTATTATTTATTTAATAATATATCATCACATACAACCATAATACTAGTATAAAATTTAAGGGACAACTTAAATTTTCGGGTTGTTACAACTTGGTATCAGAGCTACCGGGTTTGAATACTTGGAGCTCGCGAGGAGTGGTTGTTAAACCACAATGGGTTTATTTCGCATGATTAGGAAATGTTTTGTTAAGTTGTGATTATGTGATAGCATACTTATGTGACTATGTGAGTATGAGATTGGACTTTTGGGATGTTATTTGTGCCTATTAGATTCCTTGAAGTCTTCATTTCATTATACTTTAAATCAATAAAACTAATATTTAATATCACTTCATTATTGTTAAATATCACCTCACTTCATATTTAATAATAAAATTATAAATTTGTTTTAATTATGACTTTTAAATTTGTATATTTTCCTAACAAGAAGAGGTATGTCATAACTCAATTAATCTCATTTAATCACGTTTAACTTTTTTAATATAAACTATCAAAATTGCACTAAATATGTATATATATATTTTTAAATTTTTTTAAACTAATAATTTAAAAAGTTATAAATATAAAAGTTACCTTATAAAGTTCATGTATATTGCAAGATAAAATATTAAATTATTTTAAAATAATCATAATGATTTTTTTTTTTTAAATTTATAAAATTCTGTGCATGATATGGGTTACCACTAGTATGGAATGAGTACAAAGTAAACAAATCGCAAAAACATCAATAAAAAACAGAAAAAAGAAAAAAAAGAAAAAGAAAAAGAAAAAAAAGGGTAAATGTAAACCCAATAATTTGACCCCTTGCTGGGGCACCCAACCCAACCCAACCCAACCCAACCCAACCCATCAAAGGAGGTGTCCCAAATTCACGCCTAACAAGAATAACTCAAAGGCATTATTTTAGTGTTATTCATGTTTAGAAATTATATAATTTTGGAGTATTTAAGTTGATTGAGTTTTATTTATTTTTTATTTTTGGAGTGCTTTAATCAATTGAGCTTTTTATTTATTTATTTATTTTTATTTTTTAAGGGTCTGGATTTTCTGTCTCTGATTTGGACTAGAGGGTGTTGTCCCAGTTTATGAAGCCCATCATGGGTTTAGTTTTGATCATCTATATAAGAAATTAAATCAAATTGATAATCGTAACTTAATTAATTTATCGCGTTTGTCTTTAAAAATAATGAATGATAATGTATTTTTAAAAATAAACCATATATTTTTTTGGGTCTATGATTATCATATTAACTTATTTTTTATAAATAATATATACAAAAAGTCCAACAAAATAGATAGTTCGAATTATCAAAATGAAACTGGTGATGGATCTCACAAGTTCGAAATGAATCAGAAGGAAACAAATTATTTATATATATATATATATATATTTCTGAGATTAGGAGGGAGGAGGAGCCTCGCCCTACCCTTCATTTATTTATTTATTTTTGAGAAATGTAACTCCTGGCTTTTTAATGAGCTAAAAGATTTCGATCAAATTGGTTTTCTTACGTATTATTTTGACAATACACTTTTTTTTTTGTTGAATTCCTACATGGTAAACCTCATTCCCAAGCATGAAATATCAGAACCGCGTGAAGGTGAATCCATAAAATTGTCACTTTAAATTTGAGATTTGTGAACCGCGTCATCACAATGGGAACGCAAACAAAGACTCCAAAAAAGATTTAAACACAACAAATCTATGTAAACCGCGTTATATATCATCAACATCACTAACTTGTTTTTCTCAGAAACTTGAATGAATAATCATACTATCTAACTGATATAATACTACGTACCTTCGAATATTCTCATTCTCTTGCTGATTGATTTCCAACAATTAATATTTGTTGGTGTGAATCCAAAACACATCACCCTTTTTTGCTGCTCACCAACCCTTTTCCCCAAGGAAACTAATACATCCAACCCACTTTTTCTTTTATCTCATCTCAACCCAACTTTAGTCTTGGTCTAAATTATTGTCTGTCATGACTTTAGAGCCCAATCTTTGATCTTTCGCAGATATTTATGCCCCTGTGCTATCTTTTTTCTAAAAAATAAATAAATAAAATAAATTTTATTATCAAGTCAATGACATCATAAAAAGATACATCTATCTTTTTTACACTAAAAAATTACTCCATAAAAACCATTGTTTGGTTCATAAATACATAAATGAAACTTTTCTTTGTTGAAACTTGACTAATGTTTATCAAAGGTCCTTTTTTATGTGGTGGATCCCACATGAAATAGTTGGTTTAGCACAAATGTTGATTAATTAGTCCTTTCAAGAAATAGCAAAGGTAAAAACATAAAATAAATTATAGAATAATTTACAGAAAATATAATGAATGGTTATAATTAAATCAATTATAGTAAAGTTTATATTCAAATAAAATTATTAATATACTTTTGTAATTAGTTATACATTTTCATTTTGTATTCTTAGCATTAATATTCAAGAAGACGGAGGAGGAGCCAACCCATTTCTTGGACCTTGATGTTAAAAAGTTTAGCCACTCATGTGGGTCATTGCTTTCAAGTTTGTGTAGATGTTGCTATATGGAGAATTTACAAATCAGTGGTACTATTTTAAAATAATTATAAATTTATAAAAAAATATTATAATTTTAATTATTAAAGTGTATAAAATTTATCATGAATTTATAATTATTTTTTAAAGCTTATACTGATTTGTTATTTCTCCTTATTGTAACATGTGGTGTAGGGCAAATCACCAATTTGATATTCATTGATTAAGGCCTCGTTTTAGAATAAACTATTTTAGTACTTTTTTAGTTTTTTAGCTAAAATATGAGGGGTTTGGTTATGGTGTGCAACTTACACCTTACACTTTTTGTGTTCAACTTACACCTTATACTTACACCTTTTTTACCTTGCACTTATACCTTTTGTGTAAGGTTGCACATGGTGTGCAACCCACTTACACCTTACACTTACACCTTACACTTACACTTACACCTTACACTTACACCTTTTGTGTAAGTGACACATGGTGTGCAACCCACTTACACCTTTTGTGGGTTGCACACCTAAGAAAACTCCAAATATGAGATAAAAAAATTAGTATGTTTAGAATGAATTTTTGATTTTTTACGAAAGATGTGCAAGAAGTAGAGAGAAAGGTGAATATTTGACTTTTTAGTATAAGTTAAAGACTTTTTGATTTTTTTAGTAACTTTTTTACTTTTAGACTAAAATAAGCACTTGCCAAATGAGGCTTAAGAGAGTAGGACTCAATACCTTTTGTTGGCATTTGGGAGATAATTTTATAAGTTTCAAGTGATAAATGGTATGAAGTAATACTCTAAGATTACAAAATAATCTCTCCTAGTAATATTGCTTTTGGGCCACATTAACATCCAGTTTTGGCGGACTTCTCTTGAAAGCCCATGAGTTTTTGGGCTGGACTTGCCTCGGCGGGAACAGAAGGATTTTTGGAAATGGAAGATAGGGCAAATTTGTAAAAGAAGTTGATCAAAATGGCAAGACAACGGAGACAACAAAATAAAATAAAAAAATAAAAACTTAAGAGTAGTTATTATGAAAGTAGCTAAAATTTACTTGATTTATTTATTTATTTTTTTGTAAATTTTAAAGCTATTTCTAAGTAGTGCTTAATTTTATAAATTAATTTGTAATTATTTATATAAAACTTGTGAAGAGCGCAAGTATTCTGCAAGCAGTATAGATATGCCAACTTGACAAATACTGGAAAGATTCATATCAATGAATTAATATTTTTCCTAGAGGTGTTGACATTCAATTGAAATTGTTTATTCCCTTCTCTTCTTTTTTTTTCTTTTTTTAATTTCTTAACTAATGTTATCAATTTAACTAAATTGATACATTGTAAAAAATTAAAAGAGAAAATTAATAAAATTAAAACTAAAAAGAATTAAATTGACACAGGTAACAAATGATAAAAATTGCAGGAATAATTAGCCATTTATTTTTCATTTTTATCACAAATAAATATCCAAACACAATTAAAGGCCCTGTTTGGTAGAGCTATGAAAAAGTGATTATAACTTATAACCTAACAGCTTATACTTTATAGCTGTGAACATGAGCTGATTTTTGACTTATGAATTAAGCTTCTCCTCCCCACTCAAAGAATAAGTTGATTTTGATTTACAAAAAGTTATAAACTGTATTATTAAGCTGAACCAAACACATCAAAAAATTTAAATTAAACTAAAAATTAAAATAAACTGAAAATAAGTCTTATCGAACAAGTCCAAAGGGTTTATCAACTTATCAAACAGTTATATGGTCAAGATGATTGGTTTGGTCAAATGCAACGGCACGTGACTTGTTATTTTCTGACAAAATTGCCAATTTTTCAACATTTTGCAAGAAAACTGACAACATGATAGCAAATTCATAAACCATTGTCTAGTTTTTCTCTCGTGTCGCTCTTCCACGCAATTTCCTTTCCTTTTCTTTTTCTTCTTCTTTTTCTTTTTATTTAATTTATTGGCAAAACAGTAACATCTTATTAATAAAAAAATATATATTACCGAAAGATTTAAATAGTTGGGAAGATACCAACTACCCACCAAACCTAAACAAGATAAAAATAGCTACACAATTTCCTTCTTATTAAATTTGAATTTGAACATGGAAAAATGTTTCAAACCCCCTTTCCCTCCCACCCCTTATGACCCCCTTTTCTCTCCCATTGGCCAGTTTTTCTTTTGTTTTTTTTTTTTTTTTTTTCCTTTTCCTCCAATCACCACCCGCCACGTGTGTGTGGGGGGTGATGGGAGTGGTGATTGAAGGGGGTCTCTATCAATGCTGTTTGAACATGTGTCCGTGTAACTTCGACATCCTTTCTTTCTCCTTTGTTGTTTTCTTCTTTTCAACATCATCTTCTAAGGCCTAAATTTATTAGATTAGAATTCTCTATAATAATTTTTTTTATATAATAATTTTGTAATGGTGATTAAAGTGGTGAATTAAACTCTTAGTTTTACTTTTAACTAATTTAATTTTAATATTTTCTTAAAATGAAAAATATTTTCCACTTACAAAACAGTTCCAATTATTATTGTTATTTTTAATTTTTACTAAGTTGATACACACTATGGTCTTGTTTGGCAAGAGGGTTGGAGGATAAAATAAATATTATATCAAAATCATAATTATTTTACTTTTTTTTTTTTACAATCATCAAATCAACTTTAGAAAAAGCCAACTATCTTCTCAAATGTAATTTTTTTTAATCAAGTTAAAATAATTTAAAATAAAAAGCAAACTAAAATAATCAAGTTCCCAAATGGGGCCATATGTATCTCCATCTAATATTAAATATATAAAAATATTTAATAAATATAAACTGTCATCTGTGACTAATTTGTGTGAAAGGACATGATGGTTTAGGATCCTTCTTTCACTTTTTGAACATGGATTAAAAAGAAAATTTAAAATCAAATTCCTTTTCAGTAATGGTAGAGGGTCTTAATTTTTGTGGCTCAAATGGCTCGAATTTGTCAAAACGACGTCGTTTTGAGTACAAAACAACATCAAAATTGCCAAAACAACGTTGTTTTGGCAATTTTGAGCCATTTGAGCCACAAAAATTAGGGCCCCAAACATTTTTCATTCCTTTTACCATTCATAACTGCTGGACCAAAGTTAAGGATTTGGCCTAGTAGATGAGGTTTCCCAATTGGGAATTTTGCTCACTTTGTTTAGTTGAGAGATTTGATGAGGAATTTTAAAAAAAAATAAAAAAAAAAGTAAAATGTGAATAAAATATACTTACTTTTTATCTAGTTTCACACACCTTTTTCTTTTTTCCTTTTTCTTTTCAAATTTTTCTCTAAATCTCTCAACTAAATATAACATTAAAGTTACATATTCAATTATCTTCACTAATAAAACTCTTGACATCACTGATTGTAGAGGATAAATTTCTTTCAGAATGTGTACTAAAACTGACCCAAAATACCTAACCTATCAAAAAAAAAAAAAAAAAACTGCTGAACCATAGTCGAACTGCTATGTTGTTTTGTTTTAGGTTGACCACATAATGCAATAAAAATATAATATATATATATATATATATTTTAGGTGTGAAAAATTATAATAAATTGGATAAATTGCTTTTGAAGAAATTTCTTGAAAGCTACCTCGAAGGGCGGTGGCTAATGAAACGGAAGTGATCACCAATTTCATTCCGGAAGACGCGCTTGACATTCAAGTGGGCCCCGCCTGCCTCCGTTTTACAACAGAAAAAACAAAAATGCGAAACATTGTTTGGTTTGTTTCTCAGAAAAATTTTTAAAAAAAATTTTTTACAAATAAATTTTTAGGAGTAATTAAATTAAATAAATTTTTTTTAAAAAAATCTCAAAATTTTGTTTGATTACCTACTTTTTAAAATCACTCTCTCTCATACATATCAAATCAATCACTATTTTTAAAACTCTTTTTCCAAAATAATTGTTCAAAATCATTTCTAAAAAAAGACAAACCAAACAAATTTTCGTACCTTTTATCTCAAAAATTACTCTACAAACACAAACCAAACACTTTCTTTGGAAAAATTAATCACAACAGTTTCCTTGGAAAAATTAACCCCCCACAAAAAAATGATTCTTCTTATAAAATAATTTTTTAATTTTTCATTTTATTAAATTAAAATTTTTAATTTATTTTCAATTTAAACAAGTTATTTTTATTAAACAAAACTAAAAGTAAAAATAATATTTTAATTATTAAATTCAATAATTTTTTTTATAAATATTTTATATAGACACGTACATCGAGTTTAAAATGAATAAAATACTTAATTTTTTATCCGTTTTATGTAATAAAAATAGACTGATGGTTTAAATTGAAAATAAATAAAATATTAATATTTAAAAAAATTAAAAATTTATTTTGTTATAATGATCAAATTCTAGTTTTTTCTTTTCCCAAGTGTCTTTTGTTTGGTTGAATTTTCAGATTTTTTTAAATTGCAAATTAATTTGATGACAAAAAATTTAAAAACACTCATTATTTTTATATTGTATTATTATTATTATTTTTGACAGGAGTAACAATTTTTGAAATTTTAAAAATATAATTTGTTTGTTTGGCCTTCCACTCTTGAGATTCATTTTCGTTGGAGTCAACAATAGAAATTATTCAATATTTCTGAAATAAATTCAGACAGTGCTTTTAAGTAATAATTATTGATCTAAATTGTAAAACACATCATTTTATATTAAAATTTTAAGGATTAATTTATAAGATGTCAATCAACAAAATAAAAAAAATAGAGTAAATTATCAACAGATCCTAATAGTTTGACTTAATTCTTATCAAGTCTTATTTTTTTGTGACGATTTTTTAAATATGTTGCTAAAAATTGATAATTAGTGATTTTTTTTGTCACGATTTTTATAATTATTGCTAAAACTTACAATTAGTTACGTTTTTCTGTGAAAAAATTTCAAACTGTAATTAAAAGTTATAAATTAGCGACTTTTTTGTGACCATTTTTTTAAACTATCGCTAAAACTTATAAGTAGTGATATTTTTTATGACAAAATTTATAAACTATCACTGATAATTAACAATTAATGACTTTTTTAATAATGATTAATAAAAAATATCATTAATTATTATAGGACGTATGAAATAATAAATTCACTGTAAGTCCAAAAAAATATTACTCCGAGTCGCTAGTTAACTCAGGATTCATTTGGGATGTGGATTGACTTTTTGACTATTTTAACTTGGGCCTAAAAAGTTTTATTTGGAATAATTTTTTGATTTTTTTAATTTTTATAAAAAAATAAATTAATTATAAATTAGATATGACATTTTATTATATTTAATTAAAATAATATATTTTGTTTTATATAACTATTTAAGTCCGGATGAGCATTCCAAACGAGGCTTCAGACAACTCGGTTAAGATAGCTCTGTTGATTCGTTCAAACAAAAAAACAGAAAAGAAAAAAGGATAGCCGTGTTGATTTTAAAAAAAAATAAAAATCTTCCTGTATCTATTGCTAATCATCTTAGTTCTCAAACCTGACCTGTCAATCCCATGACTTTTCTATGGGAAAATTGTAAATACGTAGTGCAGTGAGAACAAAATAATAGAGAACTTTTTTTTTTTTTTTGTGGCAACTCTAACATGTAATAAGAGTTGCACTAAGCATAAAAATAAATTTACATTATGTACACAATAAAATTGTAACATCATAAAAATATAATTTTTTTCATACCACTCCACCGAAATACAATTTTTTTTTTTTTTTTTTTTCATGAATAAGTCAATTTGGACAATTCAATTGGTTAAGGTAAAAGTGTTGATTAATCAAAATATATGCATATATATATATAATAAAAATAAAATTATTTTTACTTGTGTGGGGGTAGATATGGAATACTCCTTTAATCTAAACAAGCCTCCCTGAATAATATTCCTAGATGTCACCTGAAATAGAAATAAAATTCTGGACAATAGTGTCAAAATTAGCACTTCAGTAGACAAGTTAGTCTCCGTAAAAAGGTTAGTGTTTTATGATTTTTTGAGGTTCAAAGTTCTTAACCTAGACCTCATTCTTGGGCTTCCCTCCTTTTATATGGTTATTCTTCTTGCTATAATATCTGATGAAATTGAGTTTTATTCAACCCATTTCAGATAAATTTAAACTAGCCTATCACCCGTGCTATGTACGGGATAATTATAGATATTTATATTTGTTTCATTTTTTTTAATATATAAATTAAATATATGGGTTTGACCGAGGAGTTTGAAAGAATTTAATAAGTGTTTATTTATTTATTTAAGAGGCATTTACACAATAATTACATAATATATAAATTAAATACATGGGGTTTGACCGAGGAGTTTGAAAGAATTTAATAAGTGTTTATTTATTTATTTAAGAGGCATTTACACAATAATTACATGGGTCTCTTGGGGATGCAAAAAGTAAGGAAATTAGGATTTCATTTACTGCGTTATTCATTTAATAAGTGTAATTATTATAAATTAAGTGTTTATTGTAATCAATAGTGTAATTATTACAATCTTTGAATTTATTGTAATCAATAGTGTAATTATTACAATCTTTGAACCAATCACCAATCACCAAGTAAATTTTTTTAAAAAAAATATTAAAAAATCAAGAAATTAGGATTGACATGTTGGAGGTTCCACAAGCCTTGGATTTTAAAAGACCCTTTTCCTTAATATATAGATTTACTGCGTTATTCATTTAATAAGTGTAATTATTATAAATTAAGTGTTTATTGTAATCAATAGTGTAATTATTACAATCTTTGAATTTATTGTAATCAATAGTGTAATTATTACAATCTTTGAACCAATCACCAATCACCAAGTCAATTTTTTTTTAAAAAAATATTAAAAAATCAAGAAATTAGAATTGACATGTTAGAAGTTTCACAAGCCTTGAGTTTTAAAAGACCCTTTTCCTTAATATATGGAGATGTACTCTATGTGCCGTTCTTAATAATCATCTTCTCGAACCCCACATTACTCAATCTCTATCAAACTGTCTTAATTTGTTCTCGTCAAAAACGTACGGGACAAGCAAGTTGATAAAGATAGATAACCTTCAGGAATTTTCGTGCACATGGGACAAGCAAGTTCATAAAGATAAATAACCTTCAGGAATTTTCGTGCGTTTCTGTGTCTCCTTGAGTAGTCCACACGCCAATAGATGGAATTTTTTGTTTTATTTTATTTATTTATTTATTTTTTTTGGGGGGGGGGGGGGGCGGGGGGGAGAGGGATCCATGAAAATTAGGTTTTGAAGAATATTTGCGATAATAATTTTGTAATAGTAATATAAGGATTTTGAATTACAAATCATCATCACAACAAGATTATTTTACTAAAAATTATTACTACTAATCTTAATATTAAATAAATACATGACAAAATAAACTTCATATTTTATATTCTTTGTTACCAAATGTCTTTTATAAAAATTAAAAAAAAAAGATCTAAGCAAATATTGTGATTAGGATTTGATATATTTTATTTTTAATATTTTTTATAACACTTTAAGGTTCAAAGGGACAAGTAAATTTGGACAAGGAGGAGCCAAGTCCATTTCTTTGACCTTAATGAGCAATATATAAACCACTTCTATACATGTAACAAAGTTTTCTAGCCACCCATATGTTTGAGTTCATATAATGAAATGGCAAAACTTGATCATCTATACACCACCAACCCTCTAAAAACTAGTAGTCCTCTGTATCTGTTGCGGCCAATCCCAGGCACCATATTGGAGTCCATTTTGGTGATTTCCTTCACAATTGCAACAATTCTCATCATAGTACCAAGTGACTACGTCGACGGAAGCCCAGTCCCAACTATTATCTTCAAAGGCCTCTCTTCAACCTTCCATTGGTTCGTAATTTCAATCATCTTCGCATTCGCCTTTGCGTTAAGCTCGCTGTTGATCCATGACTGCTCATTGCTTGCAAGGTTGTTTGCATGCTGTAGTGTGGCTTCCATTGCCTCAGCTTTAGTAATATTGCTTTGGTCCTCCTTATTTACTTGGTTTTTGGCAGACTCCTCAGGTGCTCGCAAGTCTACAATCACAATTCAGTAGCTTATATTTTTATGTTTTTATCATGGCTGAACTCTTGTGTGTAAACCCATATACATTAAAAATACAGCATTGCTAGGTATCATGAAAAGTCTTTCATGAAAATGGTCATGAAAGATTTGTGACCTTTGGATTATACTTACAATAAAGCACCACACACTAATCAAGGTAATCTAAGGGTCATAAATTTTTCATGATCATTTTCATGAAAAAATTTTCATGATCCCTAACATTTCTCTTAAAAATAAATGTCAAATAATCGATATGTATTAAACAATAATACAATAATAATTAGGATGACTATCTTTTTTACCGCATTTTTTTTATAGTGGTAAAAGGATATGGTAATCCTAGTATTATTGTCAAAAAAATAAATGAATAAATAAATGAGTTATGATCCTTTACATTTTGGAACTATGTTGCAAAATGTAAAATTTGAAATTTACAAAACATAAGAACTCTAAGATCATGTTTGTTTGGGCGGATTAAATTATGTTGGATTAGCATTCCCATGACTAATAATCTTAGGACTACGAATCCTTTGAATTGTATATCCTATCCTATGTTTGGATTGAGTTAGGATTAGAAAAAGGGACTAATAATTCAGACTTTGGCTTAATCCTTCAATTTATATCCCACCCCCCCTCTGTGGGATTGAATAGTCCATCATATATGGGATACCATATCCGGATAGATTGTTAGTCCTAGGGGTGGGCAACGGTTTATCCGATCCGCAAAAACCGCCCAACCCGCCCAACCCACATACAAATGGACGGTTTCGCAAACACAGTGCGGGTGGATGCGATTTGAAATATGACATGTTTGCGGGTTGCGGGCGAGTTGCGGGTTTAACCCGCACCCGCAAGAAACCGCCCTCACTTTCATTTATTTTTTTATTTTTTTATCTTAACCGTTGATTTCATTCCTATATCCTACTTCGATATTTTTCCCCAAAACAAAACACCTTTTATTCTTTAAACTAACTCTAGCATTACATTTGCTAATAGTATTATATCAACTGAAACTGAATAAATACTGGTCATATTATTATTGTTACATAATTGAACTTGTCTCGGATGAAGTCTGATTTAGAATTTTAAATTCCTTAATGAATATGCAGTTATAGTTTAAGATTTTGAAATATGTGCTTATATTAGTTTATGATTTGATTTAAGATTTTGAATGATTTTTTGTGTTACGAATTGATTTTGTTGTGTTTTTAATTTTATAAGTTTTAATTCATTAATTATTAATGTTGGAGCATTTTAGAAAATGGGGAGAAAAGGGACCAAAATAAATATTTACAAAATGGGAAAAAAAATAAGGCTCAAAAATAATTTTTTTTTAAAAAAAGTCCAATCTGCAAACTGCTCGCAATTGCCCGCACATCCACAAACCCTATCCGCACAAACCGCAAAGCGCACTGCGGGCGGTTGCGGGTTGTCTTTTCCCCAAACCGCATAGATGCGGACGGGTCCAAACCGATCCGCAAACCGTCCAAATCTGAACCGCGAACACTCCTAGTTAGTCCATATTTCAATTGTTTAACCAAACATCGAATTAATAATTTTATTGGACTATTAGTCCAATCTCAAGCTCATGTCTACCCAAACAAACATGGCCTAAGGATTATGTAAAATTTGTGCTATAAGGATCATGTGAAATTTGTGCTCACTACAACATTTTCTTAGTTTAGTGACATCTGAAAGTGTCACAAAACTATTCTTTTAATGGCATTTTTTAGTCTTGTGACATTTTAAACAAATGCCATTTATATCTGTGCCACAGTAGATACTAGTCGCACCTCAGTGACACTTGCAAGTGCCACTACACCATCATGACTAAAGACTTTCAATAACACTTTGATGTCATGAAGACACTATTTGTGACACTATCAAGCGCTATTAAAAAAAGATTTAATGTCATTTCAGTGACACTTGTAAGTGTCATTACACCATCAAGACTAAATACTTTCAATGACATTTTAATATCATGGTAGACACTATTCATAACACTATCAAATGCCATTAAAAAAGACTTACAATCTAAAAGCCACAAGGCTAAATTGTTATGTCACGATTGATATTTTTAAAATTTTCATAAATGTCACTAAATCCAATTCATTTGTGCCATCAAATAGATATAAGTGTCATTGGAGTTTATTCTAGTGACACTTTGCAAAGCTACTATCACTACTACAAAATGCCACTTATATGTTCTTTTCATTGACACTTTTAAAAACCACAACTAAGCATGCGTAAATACCTGTAAAAATTAAATCGATTTTATAAAAAAATTGAATATTAAGGTGTCGTTTGGTAACACTTACATTTTCAGTTTTCTATTTATATTTACAAAAATTTAAAAAACTCAAATAAAAACTTGTTTGGTAAAATTTTTGATTTATAAATCAGTGGTCTCAGTTTATAAATTTGGCCAAAAAATGAAAACACAAAAAATGTGTTTCCATTTTGAGTTTTCAGTTTTTTTTTTTTTTTAGCATCCAACACTAGCCACCACCCGCCACCATTTTCCACCACCGTCTTCCGCCATCACCACCCACCCGCCACCCACCTGCCATCCACTCGCCACCACCACCCACCCTTCGCCGCCGCCACCACCACCACCCACCACCCACCTGCCATCCACCCGCCACTACCATTCACCGCCCGCCACCTACTTGCCACTACCACTCACCAGCCACCTGCCACCACCATCCACCCATCACCACCAGCCACCTGCCACCTACCTGCCACCGCCACCACCACCCACCACCCACCACAACCACCACCATCACCCACCACCCACCTGCCACTACCACCCACCACCTACCACTACCACCACCACCACCACCCACTCGCTACTACCTACCACCCACCACCGTCACCCACCCACCCACCACCAGCACCACCTGCCACCTACCCGCCACCACCCATCACCACCCGCCATCCACCACCCACCTGCCGCCACCACCTACCACCCGCCACCACCACCACCACCACCACCACCACCACCACCACCACCACCTACTCACACCCACCCACCCACCCACCATCACCACCCACCACCCACCCACCACCACCCGTCATCCGCCACCCACTTACCACCACTACGCACCACCACCACCCATCACCAGCCACCGTCACCCACCCACCAATCCCCACCACCCGTCACCTACCCACCATCACCACCCACCCGCCACTTACCTGCCACCACCCACCACCCGCCACCCCACTTGCCACCACCACTCACCACCCGCCACCACCACTACTACCACTCATTCGCTACCACCTGCCACTGTCACCCACCCACCCACCACCACCACCCGCCATCCGCTACTCACCTGCCAGCACCACCCGCCACCACCACTACTACCACTCATTCGCTACCACCTGCCATCGTCACCCACCCACCCGCCACCACCCGCCATCCGCCACTCACCTGCCACCACCACCCGCCACCACCGCCACCACCACTACCCACTCGTTACCACCCGCCACTGTCACCCACCCACCCACCCACCCACCCACCACCACCACCCACCCGCCACCACCCACCACCACCAGCTACCCACCACCCACCGTCATCACTTTCCACCACCGTCTTCCGCTGCTACTTACCACCACTTGCCATTTCTCATTCTTTTTTATATTTTAAATTTTTTTAAAACATTTTGTCAATTACCAAACGCGTTTGTAGTTTATGTTTTTCTAAAAATAAACAAAAAAATAAACAAAAACCAATTTATAAAATTTTTGTAAATATAAACTGAAAACGTAAACGTTACCAAACACATGCCACATCCTATATTAATTTAACATCTATTCATCCTGTAATATTTTCATAATAATAAACAAATATTATCACCATAGGATCATCACATCAAAAACAAAAAAAATTCAAACTATAGTCATTTTTTTTAATCTAAAAATATGAATTTATTTATATTGCAATACAAATCATAATAAAAATTATAAAATATTCTACCACACTAACAAAGTTAAAGCAAAAAAAATTTAAAAGAAAATTGTTCCAACCATAAGTTTTGAAAAGTCATGGTGATATCCATCTTTCGGAGAGACAAATTATCAACAACAACAAAAAAAAAAAAATCAGTTCCCAAATTCTCAACCTCGTATAAATATTCTCGACTAGCATTCATAACTTGCGAAATCTGCGTCTAAAAGATAAATATATAAAGGTAATTGAAATTATATTAAGTTAATATAAATTTGTTAATAAAATTAGTATTTACGAAAGAAATATACCACAAATAAAGCAGGCCAAGCAACATGAGCTCCAATAGCGCTTCCAATTGTTTTGACAAGTCCATATGATCGGATCAAGCTCTCATTAAGTTTGACTAGTACTTGAACATGTACCTTATAATAGTCAGGTCCTAGTTTTTCCCCTTCTACTTCTTTAGATGGGTCTATGCTTTTAAGTACTCCGATTACAACTATTTATGTTTGACTAACGATACTTTTTAGAACAACTATATCTCCCACCTGTAAATCAAGATTTAACTACTTAAGTAATTATATATTTATAATTAATAAATAATATTCAAAAAATAAACTAGTACAGAGGACCGGAATGAAGATAATCACAACTGAAAGTGATATGCATTTTTCTAGTAGATAAGTAAGCCACATGATTTAATCACTTAATTGAGACTCAAACAAAACAAAATTAAAAATATGATGAGTCAGCTCTGCATAGAAAGTTAGTAAGACCCACCATATGTAAAAAAAATAAAATTAGTATAATTTAATCATAAGTAAATTGTAGAAGAAGTATAAAAATGTACCATTTCATACTTAAATCATTCAAATTAACCAAAACTCAAAGAACAAAAGTTGTACAGCAATTTGACCAAAAAATCTAAAACTGAAAACGAAAAGAAACTAACCTAAGATGATTTTTTTTCGGAAAAGTTCAAAATACGAAAAGTGTTGATAATAATTTTTTATTTCAGTTTACGCGAAATCAATAAAAATGAACTTGTTTCGTGGGTCAGAACAATATCTAAAATCTGCATTAGTAAAATGAATAAAAACTATTGTAACAAAGATCATCTAATTACAAGTTCTAATCAATCTTTTTAGTAAAAAGTTAAAATACAAAAGTTGTCTAGAATTACGTATACATGCCTCTGCCCAAATTTTGTAATTTAACGAGATCGCTTACTATTTTTCAAGATGTACGAATCAATACAATTCAAACTATACCAATAAGTTCATAATTAAATCTTTGTACCTCAATTCCACCACTTCGGCCTTTCACTTCCGGTCTACACATATATCCCATATGCCTCCCGTATACCTAATACCGCTCCGAAGCCAAACTTACACAGGGATATTGTCTTGAGTTTGACCCACGCTCCACGGACAGTTAGTATATACGTACGCGCGTAAATCAAAATAAATGTCTACTTCTGAGAACGAGGCAGCAATATATATATACACAACCCCTCATCTACTCATGAAAATAGACACAACAATATCGAGCCTAAGACATTCAAATAAATCTCATACTCTTCAGTTTTTTCTATACACTCTTTCTCACCAGCACTCAAATAAAATAACAATCCATGGAGTCATGGCAGAGTATTCAGAATTTACCTATGGGTTCCTAATTTATTTTAAATTCATATATCCATGAGTACGATTATAGTCATAAAATAAATACATATAAAAACCTTAAGCCTTGCATACACCACTAACCAAAATAATTGAAATCAATATATCATTCACATGCAAGTACAATGTCAAACAACATCAAATAAATAAAAATAAATAAATAAAACAACGAAATAAACATAAGTCAAGAAAAGTAGATTTTACACTCACAATTATTTTTCAAAGATCAAAGAATTACTTAAAAAATTAATAACACCCCTAAAATAAAACCCTAATCCTTTCTTTTCCCCATCTCTTCTGTCGTCTCTCTTTTCTTTCTCTCGGCTTGTACTCGCTCCCTCTCTCTCGGTTGCTCTCTCTCTCTCTCTTTCTCGGTTGGCCACACAGGCACATCACTCTCTCTTTTTTGTTTTCTCTCTCTTTTTTTATTTTTATTTTATTTTATTTTCTTTATTTTCTAATGGCAGCTACTATGATTGTAACCTAATAATTATTATATTATATTATACTAATATAACATAAATACAACTTCCATAAATATGAAATATATTTTATCAATATATAAAATACTTTTTTTATATATAAAACATATAAATATTCGAATTAATTATATATAATTAAATATCAAATTAAATTAATTAAATATCACATTAAATTCTCATGTATCCAATAAAGCCAAAAAAAAAAGAAGTAATAGTAATAATAATAATAATGACTTAAGAAAAAATTAGGGTCACTATAAGAATCTGCACTTTTAGCGACCACTTTTCGCGACCAATATAAAAGTTGGTAGCTAAAAGTTACCTTTTGGCGACCAAATATTAATTAGTCGCGAATGATCATTATTTTTGGCGACCAAATATGAGTTGGTCGTAGAAGGTCATATTTTGGCGACCAAAAAATGAGTTGGTCGCAGAAAGTGGTATGCTTTTGGCGACCAACTACAAATTTGGTCGCGGAATGTCACATTTTGGCGACTAAAAAATAAGTTAGTCGCGAAAGATCAAAAATAAGTTGGTTGTGGAATTGGTGACCAAAATTTTAGTCACCAAAAACTTATTTTTCCCGACCAAAAATATTTTATTTGCCGTATATTGAGTTTTGGCTACTAAAACAATTTTAGTCGCCGAATGGAAAATAAAAAATTATTTTTTTCTTTGGCGACCAAAAATTTGGTCGCCAAAAACTTATTTTCAACAACAAAAAAAAAATAGTCGCCAAATTAGTACTTTTAGTGACTAATATTTTAGTCGCCGTTGATTGAGATTTGGCGACTAAAAAAGTTTGTTGGCGAAGGTACGTTTTCCGCGACTAATCTGGTCTTTTGGTCGCCAAAAGTTTGGGAGGGAAATTTGAAAGGTGGAAGCGGGAATTGAAATTTTTTTGCGACAAAAAAATTTGGTTACCGATTGTAAAACGACGTCGTTTTGTACCAGGAAAACATAATTTTTTTTTTTTTATAAAAAAAAGCCCTAATCTCCCCTCTGTTTTGATAATATTTATTTTTTATATCACTTTTCAATTAAGTGTGATTATATATATATATATTTTAATCACACTTTTTAATTAACATGTGATTAAAGATCATATAAGAAAAATTAAAAATATCTCACACTTAATTTTTAATATTTTTAATCACACTTAATTTAATAAGCGAGATAATATTTTTTTTTTAATCACAAATTTTAAATAAGTGTGATTATATATTTTCATCACAATTTCAGGTGTGATGGTATATATATAATTTTTCAATTTAATTTAGACGACTTTTGAAACACCCACCTAGATTGAATTTACGAAACAGGGTCTCTTCTCCAATTAATTTGTGCTGCCTTTTCTTTTTGAAACAAAGCCCTCGTTAATTCGTTCTTATTCACATCTCTCTCTCTCTTTCACAAACCCTCATCCTATGGGTCCAAAAGCCCTTCATCTTCGACATCCGAACTCGCCCCCACACTTTCTCCTCCATCTCCGGCACCAAGGACCTCCAAACGGTTAACCTAACCCTCTGTGTCCTCTCTCGCCCCGAGGTCTCTCAAATCTCCCAATCTTCCCAACCCTAGGCCTCGAATACAACGAGAAAGTACTTCATTCGATTGGCAATGAAGTCCTCAAGGCCATCGTCGCTCAATTCAACGCCGATTAGCTCCTCATCGGGCATCCCAGCGTCTCCGCACTGGTCCGCAAAAGCTTGGTTCATCGTGCTAAGGATTTCAACATCGTTCTTGATGATGTTGCGATCATGCACTTGTCGTATGGGGCTGAGTTGTCCAAGGCCGTGGAGCAGAAGTAGGTGGCACAGTAGGAGGCGGAGAGGTTGAAATTCATGGTGGCCAAAGCGGAGCAGGAGAGGCGAGCGGTGATTATTAGGGCGGAATGTGAGAGTGAGGCTGCGAAATTGATTTCGGATGTGACTGTGGCTCTTAGAATGGGTTTGATCGAGCTCAGGAAGATTGAGGCTTCGAGGGAGATAGCGGCGACGTTGGTGAAGACTCTGAATGTGGCCTACTTGCCTAATGCAAACAACATGTTGTTGGGGCTCAATCCTTCCGTGGCTGGCTGTTGATTTGGTGATTTCAGTGACCTTACACTGTTTTCTATTTCAATTCATGAATTCTTGAAATTGGGCTTTAGGAGCTTACTATATTGATTATAATTGTTCTAAGATCAACAATTGACCCATGCCTTGATATCCAAAGATTTGGGAATCGGATAGATCACACTTAAACACACCTGGCCAAGGCATTTACTTTGATGTATGTGATTAACTAAGAACCATGATCAGATAATTTTAGATAATCAGATTGTTATAACATGTCAACAGCTGTTAAAAAATTAACTAATGTAACAAAACAATAATTAGTTGATTGGGATACTTCATTGGCTATTGATTGGGATACTTCATTTCTTTCTTAGACGGCCCCATCATGAAAAATAATATGAATGACTGTGTTACAATTCATAATAATTATCAGAAAGTAGATATGGGAAATATTGTGCTTGCACACATTTTTCTTACAGAAGAATCAAATTTCTAACAAGAGTTCTAGTCATGTTTGCCTGAGATACTTCATTCATTTTTTAGTTGTCCATGTAATATATGTAATAATACCCCCATGTGAATAATGTAATGACTATTCTACAATCCATTAATGACAATTAGTGAGTAGAACATGGGAAATATGGTGCTTAGAGACATAATGCCTATGGAGTAATTAGTTTCTGAGAAGCGTATCCTAATTTCCTTTTCCTAAAAGAATAAGCTGATGAGTGGATTTTGTAATCAAGTTCTAAAGTGTGTGCATTGTTTGTCATTTTATTTTATTTTTTTGAATGCCCCTTGTGTCTTTTTTAAATTTTTGCTAGGTTCAACTGTAAGGGAAATTAAGAAAATCTATCCTAGGTTCAACTGTGAAAGTGTAAAATCAACTCCTATCATGATGTTTAAGATTAGTGAGTAATTTTCTGCTTATGTTTCAGGCTGCAGATGTAGTTTTTATTGCAGAACCTTGGATAGTGCCATGGACAACAAAGACCATTTTGCAGGTAAATCATTTTTTTCATTTAATAACAATTAAGTTCGAATAGATTTGTTTCTGTTTGATTTCAATCTTCATGGAAGTGTCATTTAGTGAATTTGGTTTTTGATTTTGAGATTTATGTTGGTGTTAAATATGATAATTAGGCGTTGCTTTTTTGTTCTTTTTTATTTTAAATGATCATTTTGATTCATTGATCTTAACTTGTGTTTTTGTTTGTTTTGGTACTAATAGGTTATTGAGCAAGTTGAAGTTGAGTATGTACTAGAAAAAGCTGAATTTGATGGTCATTTGGATGAGGAGTTTAGGAAGGATTCTCTGGATTCTCTGGTGTTTACATATACACAAAAGAAGATGGATAGATCTGCCTATTATAACCCATGTATCTGGGGTTTTTTTTTTATATTTATTTTAATGTCCTGTAATAGTTGTTCACTTTGAAAAATGGTACCAATTTTATATCGTTTATAAATTGTCCTTTTCTACATTGAAGTACAATGAAGTATTACTGAAATTCAAGGACCTAGGTAAGCAGAGATGGAACTAGGAGAACACTATGGCCCCCCAGTTTCTGTGAAAAATATGATTTGTCATAGTATTTTAAAAATATATTTCATTTTATACATAAAATGACCCCTAATATAAAAAATATATATCTCATTTTTCTCTTATCTTGCGCTCTCTTTTATTTTGTACCAAAAAAACTTTATCCTATTAGAAATTACTTCTGTAGTATTTGAATTTTTTTGTGTATATACATAATTTATATATCATATTGTACATACATGCGTGCATATGTATATAGTACAAAAAATTTATTTGTCTTTTGGCCCCTCCGGTGATGAAATCCTGGTTCCGTCCCTGTAGGTAAGTAAGTGTGAATGGGGGAGCAGTTTTGAAAAGTGATGATTTTATCTTTCTCGGAAATTCAAGGACCTTGGCATAGATAGATAGATAGATAGATAGATATATGAACCAATGCTGTTGTGACTATGTATATTCATTATACATATATGCCAAGGACTGGCACTTAATTGTGGTTGGGTTGAATGAATTTTGTTTGATATTGGATTGAATGTTTATAAACAAAAAATGATTGTTCTAAAAAAAATAAAAAATAAATAAAAAAAAAAGAGATTTGGCGACTAAAACGTTGGTCGGCAAATTCTACACTTTTGCGACTAAAATCATTGGTCGGCAATTCCTTACCTTTTGGCGACTAAATTGTTAGTTGGCAATTCCTTGACTTTTGGCAACTAATCTGTTTGGTCGTGGAATGTGACAATTGGCGACTAAGATATTTGGTCCGGAAAATATCACTTTTCGCGACCAAAGTGTTTTAGCGACAAAATGGATTAGTCGCAGTAATAATATATTTAGCGACCAAAAATTTAGTCGGCAAATCGAACTTTTCCCGACCAACAAAAATTTTGGTCGCAAATTACTTTTGCCGACCCTCAATTGGCGAACAAAGTAGCGACCAAAAAAATTGGTCGCGGATAATTTTTGCCGACTAAAAATAAACTTTTAGTGACCAATTTTTTGGTCAGCAAATGTGTTATTTCTTGTAATGGGTCATTACAGTTTGTTTCCTTTGAACTTCCTTATTTCCTTTGTTATATATATATATATATATATAAACGGTGGAGAATGAGACCAGATGCATCATATGGATTAAGTTTGTTCATATTTTAAATTAAAAAAATAAATATTAATTTTGGTCCTTATATTTTAATTAAATCAATGGTATCCTGTAATTTTTAATTTTGTGTCAATTTAGTCTAATTAATAATACCGTAAATTCAGAGTCAAAATCAATTTGATTGAAACTACATGGACTAAAATTTAAGAAACTTTATCATTGTACAGGAGAGCAATTTGAAATTTTATTTTTCTTGTTAAGTCATATAAAGTCATTGATTAATTTTGTATGCGGCAAGGACAGTTAAAAAAACATGTTATATTGAGTTTTATTTATTTATTTTGTGCATTTTAAAAATTTTGAAAATATATTGGCATTTTTTGTTTTTTCAAAAATTGCCATTAGATAACTTGGAAAGTTTTTGGCTTAGTGGCATTTCTCAAAATGCTATAAAATAATTATTTATGACACTTTTCACCTAATGCCATAAAAAGTAATTTGCACCTACATAGTTTAGTGACATCTGTTAATAAATGCCACTATAACATTTTCTTATATCATTTTTTTTTATAAAATGCCATAAAATTGATGTGACATTTTTTTTATTAAAATGCCACTAGAGCCTCATATGTTTGTAGTTCTATGGCATTTTTCTAAAATGTGTCACCAAATATTATTTTTGTAGTATTTTCTAAAAACATGCCACTAATGTGGTGCCACAGAAGTGTGCTTTTGTTGTAGTGGCTACAATGTATTGGTAACTGTCAATGAATAATCCTATCCACATATTGTTTTAATATTATATCAAATTTATGTATGATTAATTAGATTCATTGGATAGAACAAAATGTGCAAGTCGTATATGTTGGTTACATTCATTACGATGTGAAATATGCATGGATTTACAATCACTAGATGATGAAGAAGATATACGGTGAGAAATTCCTGAGTAATAACAGGTGTAATGAGGGTTGTAAAGTTTTTTATCAATTTGGCGTCGAGTTATTTTTTCGCAAGACCTTCTCTACAGTATTATCACCACAGTAGAGTTTAACCACGAAGTTGGAGGATGGATTGGTGTGATTCCTCTGTGCCTGTGACACCAGAATATCGAACCATGAAGGCAAAAAGGCATGAGAAAACTTTATAGCTACTCTAATTGTGATCATTCTATTCATATAATGATTAATTGGTGTAATTACTCTCAACTATTCATATGATTCGTTCTGTATATATATAATGGTATTGTTTCAGCTATGTACACATGGAGATGTTTTTTTTGATTGGCGGAAGTTAGCAATTAATTATGGATGTCTTGTTGGATGTATTTTCTGGTGTGGCCCAATAGCCTACATATTTTTTACATGTTTCATTTTATTTGGACTCCATAATTAGATAAAGCCAATATTTGAGATAAAGTTCAGTAATTAGATTTTTAATATAATTACTCTTCTAAGACAAGAAGGAAACCTTGAAGGATAGGAATTCTTCTGATAGAGTTTATCTAGCCCTCTTCTCTCCTCTATCTAAGGATGGGTGACTCCCCTTTGTTGAAATAAGTATTTTTCCATCTGTCTAAGTTCTATAATCATCCTAATTAAGAGAGACAGAGAGAAGAAGATGAGCCAAGAATTCAAGGTTCAACTATTTGGGGTATTTCCTCAATTTCTTTAATTCAATGGCTGACAAAGGTATGTTCGTTTTATTCTTGAGTTATATTGAATTCAAGATCCTGCAAGGTTCAATTCCGCATTACTATTATGGTTACATGTATTTTTATTATTTACATGTGGTATCAGTATAGTGATTCCGATTTTGACCCGTCACTTGTTGTATCCCGGACTCGGGTTTAATGCTTTCATATTGTTGTTTACCTCTTGTTTCCCTTGTATCTCTTTAGAATTAGGTTTCGAATTGTAGTTGTGCGTTTGGAACAGGTTGGTTGCTTGTTTTTCCAAACCTTTGTTGCTTAGATTTTTGCTCCTCCGTTCAAGCGGCTATTCTTGCACTCGAGTGGGCTTTGTAAATTTTGCTCCTCTACTCGAGCGGCACTTCTCGCGCTCGAGTGGGACTTGAACTCTCAGTACTTTGTAGGTCTGCAAAACTACTGGAAGAGTGTTTTATACGCTCAAGCGGCATTTTCTACGCTCGAGCGGGTGGGAGCTCGAACGGCCTTTTCTGCGCTCGAGCGTTGGCTTGTTGTCTGCAAAACTTCTGATTATATGTTTTCTATGCTTGAGTGGAGAAATTCTTGCGCTCGAGCGGGTAGCGTTCGTTGTGTCTTGGTGCTCGAGCGGAATAACTTTTTTGTGTCTGACACTCGAGTGTCAACTCCTCCGTTCGAGCGGATTGTGCGTATATCAAATCACAAAAGTGATGTTTTATATCACTTTTTCATTCTTCTCTCTCTCTAAAACTTTTTAAAAACCTAGATCTTGACTCTCTCTTTCTAAAACACACTCTCTCCCTACATTTTGGCCTAGATCTTTTGATCTCTTCACCCTAGTGTCCTTGGAAAAAAAGTTAGAGCATCTTGAAGGCTCCATTTTGACCCTATTGGAGTTGGGTTTCGGCGTCATTGAAGTTTCACCTTTGCTCCATTGATCTTCTAGACTTGAGGTAGGGATTTTCTACACTCTGTTATGGTTTTTAACTTAGTTATTTGTAGTTGTATGACAATGGTGGATTTTGGGGGCATTTTAAACAAACCTAGGGTTTGGGGGGTAAATGGAAAAAGGGGTTTTTGATGAATGAGGGACAAATGGTTGTGGGGTTTGAAAATGGTGTAGTGTGCGATCAAAATTGTTGATTTTGGTGTTTGGTTGGTATCTGGGAAAAGATGAGGGGTTGCCCTAAAAAGATTATTATATTTATTTTGTATAAATAAATGAAATTGGTGTTGTAAATATGAGATTGAATGAGTATTAAAACAAATGGTGGAATTAAGTAGATGATATGTCTCATCTTTGGAAATTTTGAATAAATTATCTGTCTTGAGAATATATACCTATTTAGAAATATCTGTATTGGGCTATCGGTGGAGAATAACTTTGATTGTTGTAGAAATTGGATGTGGATTAGGTGAATTGAAACTAATTTTTTGTTGGTTGTCATTGAATATGATTATATTGATATACATTGCATACGTATGATTATTTGGAAGGAGAAAAGGGGATGTACTCCATTGTTTGGGAGGAGAAAGGGGATGGACTCCATTATAATTAAGTTAGCCGGAGTGTCCTGAGTGAAAATCCTGAAATTATACATAGGTGCCGATCCCGCAGACGAAATATCCGTAAAATAGCAGTTTGAAGTGTTTGTATGTTGATGATGTGATTGTGGAACCATTGAGTTGTAGTCTCATTTAGTTTATTAAAAAAATAATGAAATTGGCTTATATATATTGAAATGAATTGGAGGAAAATGAAACGGAACATGGGATTGGTATCCTATGGCAATATAAAAGTATGAAAGTTTTATCCTGGGCATTGTATCTGCACATGCGCTTATATCTTTGTTAAGTCTCATATATTGTGTTAGATCTTTCCTGCTGGGCTATGGCTCACCATATTTGGGAACAACATTTTTAGGTAATGATGGCATGCCTCCACCAAGGCAATAGCATTTTTGGGAAGTAAGAGCTTCTTGTTTTGTTTCTTTTTTATAGCCTCGGGCTTAAATTGTATGAGCTAGTCTCACTTTTGTTGTAATCAAGCTAAGACTTGGAAAAATGTAAGCCTGTAGGGAATTTATTTATGTTAAACTTTTTTATACTATTTATGTTATGAAATGAAAGAACACTATACTCTGATTTACGCTGTCATTCATGTATGGTTTCGGTTATATTTATTGTGTAATTTTAGGGGCGTCACAATCAGAGCCTTAGTTTTGTGAATCAATACACCTTGGAATATTAAATATTTAATTTTTATAATTATTATTATCATCAATTGTATATATTATTGATGAAAACTCCGTAGTAAAACTTTTACATTAATCGTGAGTCGTTATTCCATTATGTTTGTTGCTTCTTGGTTACTTGTAAAGGAGCTTTTCAAATATTTTAAACTAATTTGAATTTCTGATCCTATACACCACCGCATCGCGATCCTCGAATATTTTGTTAAATATTAATATTTTATGAGATTTGATTTAAAAGCAATCTCTTTTGATATAAAAATAGGAGACTTCAAAATTTCTAAAAGGTTTTTAAGTTTTGACATTGTGGACCATCATGTGATTGGTAACTATTATTCATAAGTAAAGTGATTACCGAGTAAACTTTGTTGTATATATACTTTATAATTGTTAGAAATTTTATATGACATTGAATATTAAATATTGAAGTGGCTAATTCATATTAGGTGTAATTCTTATTTATCATTATATAAGATGTTCATGATTGTCATATTGAATAATTTGATATATATATATATTCATGTTCATCTAGAGTTATTATCATTATCATATTGGTAATTGCAATCACATAAAAGAAACTCTAGAAATCAAAAAATAGTGATTTTATTAAAATAGTCATTGAATTAATGATAATTAAATAACTCAAATTAATAGAGAATATTGTTGGTTAGTTTTGTATTCATAGGGTTTACTAATTTAGTAGCTGCTAAAGTGGCCTAAATTTGTAAAACTTATGAATATAGAACTACATAAAAGAATTGTTAAAAGGGTAACATTAAGCTCGATAATATTCTCAACTGCAGTTATAATTAGGAGATTGAGACTAGCCCAAAGGAGAGTCACTTTCAAATAATTATGAACTAGGTAGGGTAATGTAACTTATGTAATTTGACAGATTAGAATTGAATACCTAAAGGTAACATGACTAACTGAAAAGTTGCATAAATTACTTTAGACCTACATAAGTGTTTCTTGACGAGTGAACAATAGATATACCTAAGTTTTGCCCAAAGGAGACTTATGTGATATCAATAGTTCATCATTATAATTCTCAAAACTTTAATATATATATATTGTTTATGGTATATTGTTTATGCCTATTTTTTTGGGTAAGTATTGTTTATGCCTATTTCCTCGTTACTTATAAGACTTTGTGTTAATACCTCTTAAGATCTGTCAAAAAGATAGTTTGCTATCTAAGGTGATTGGACTTAGAAGGGAGGCTATATTGACTCCTCTGACTTTCCTGGGAACTTAGTTGGTTATTGACCAAAGGACTCTTTAATGACATTACCCTAACACTTAAAGTAAAATTTGGGGCGTCATATGTTTTATCTTATTTTAGTGACAGTTCCCATCTTATTACACTCTCTTGCATCGGGCGTCCCTCTACTTACTAGCTCGAATTTTTCGGAATGGTATGAACATGTTCAGTTTACACTAGGTGTGTTGGACCTCGATATGGCATTGCTTGAAGATAAACCTGCAGACATTAATGAATATAGTACTGCAGAACAAGTTGCCCTTTCTGAATCTTGGAAAAGGTCCAATAGACTCAGTTTAATGTTCATGAAGATAACCATTGCAAATAACATCAAGACCTCCTTACCTCAGACTGTTAATGTATTAGAATACTTAAAAACTGTTGAAGATCGATTTAGATCTGCTGACAAGTCACTTGTTGGCACTATTATGGATGAATTGACAACAATGAAATATGATGGCAACCGAGGAGTTCAGGATCACATCCTCAATATGGCTGACAAAGTTGCTAAGCTTAAACCTTTAGGGATGCAAGTTGATGCAACTTTCCTCGTGCAATTTATTCTCAACTCACTTCCATCACAGTTTGGCGCATTCAAAATTCATTATAACACCAGTAAAGATAAGTGGAGTTTGAATGAGCTGACTAATATGTGTGTTTAGGAGGAAGTGAGGTTGAGGGAGGAAGGACGTTAAACTGCATTGGTTGTAACTCATAGAGCTCTAAAAAAAAAAGAGGGTAAGTTTGTAAAATTAAAGAAAAATCAACCCAAGAAAAAAAATGGACCTGGGGAAGAAAATCAGGCTCAGAATAGTTTCACTGTCAAGTGCTACTTTTGTGGCAAGAAGGGACATATGAAGAAAGATTGCAACAAGCGAAAGGCTTGATTCGAAAAGAAAAGGATACCTCTCAACCAAGAAACCGAATGAAAGTGAAAGATTTGTCTATATGGGGAACCGTCTCAAAGCTGAAGTCGTGGCTATAGGAACCTATCGACTGATCTTAGAGACGGGTCATCAGATGGATCTAGAAGACACTTTTTATGTTCCTTTAATTTCTAGGAATTTAGTTTCGTTATCCAAATTAGATCATGTTGGATAATTTAATGTTTAATTCAATAATGATTAGTTCTGGTAATTTATGTGATGGTTTATATAAAATTACCTTAAATCATGAGTTTGCACAGTCATTTGTAACTCTGCATTCGAATATTGGTTTAAAACGTGATCTAATTGATGAAAAATCATCAATCTTGTGGCATAGACGGTCGGGGCATATCTCTAGAAATAGAATTGAAAAGTTGGTGAATAATGGGATTTTGGAAAAAACTAGACTTCACTGATTTTGAGATATGTGTGGATTGCATTAAAGGAAATCAAACCAAACACACCAAGAAAGGTGCCACAAGAAGTAATGAGTTTCTTAAGATAATTTATATAGATATTTGTGGACCACTCAACATCCCATGTCTTAATGGTGAAAAATATTTCATCACATTTATAGATGATTTCTCACCTTATGGATATGTGTATCTAATTCATAAAAAGTCTCAGGCTGTTGACATCCTTGAGGTGTACATAACTAAAGTTGAGAGACAATTAGATGGAAAGGTTAAAATAGTGAGATCAGATAGTGGTGATGAGTATTATGGTAAATATGATGAGTCAAGCCAAAATCCTGATCCATTTGCCAAATTCTTAGAAAGGAAAGGCATTCGTGCTCAATATACAATGTCTGGTACGCCACAGCAGAATGGAGTTGCTGAAAGGCATAATCATACACTTAAAGATATGGTTAGGAATATGTTAAGTTACTCAATTGTACCTTCACTGTGGGGTAAAGCTTTAAAGACTACAATGTATATCTTAAATAGGGTTTCTAGTAAGGCAGTCCCAACAACTTTTTTGTGTTGTGGACTGGTAGGAAACCTAGTTTGAGACACTTACATATTTGGGGTTGTCCAGCAGAGGTAAGAATCTTCAACCCACAAGAGAAAAAGTTAGACTCAAGAACAATATCTGGATATTTCATTAGTTATCCAAACAAGTCTAAAGGGTACAAATTTTATTGTCCTAATCACAGTACGAGAATAGTGGAGACTGGTAATGCTAGATTCCTAAAAAATGGTGAAATTAGTGAGAGTGAGAAAACAGGAGTGGTGAATTTTGAGGAAATTAAGGTGGATGTGCCAATATTTGACCCTTATCAAAAAAAAATTGTTGTTCTTCAAACTATTCCACAAGCTGAGGGAAACGAACAACATAATGAAAATCCTTCACCACCTCATGTTTCACCACTTCATAAGATACCACCATTTATAGAATCACCATAACTGGCAGTTCTGAGAAGATCTCAGAGGAAAAGAAAGCCTGTCATTCTAGATGATTACATGGTGTATCTACAGGAATCTGATTTTGATATTAGGATTAACAAAGATCCAGTCTCTTTTTCTCATGTCTTGAATGGTGATGATTCTGCTAAATGGGTCAATATTGTAAATAAAAAGTTAAAATCCATGGAATAGAATGATGTTTGGGATCTCATCGAATTGCCTAATAATTGTAAAAAGGTCAGGTGTAAATGGGTTTTCAAGACCAAGCGCGACGCAAAAAGCAATATCGAACGATTTAAAGCTAGACTTGTTGCCAATGGTTTTACTAAAAAAGAAGGCATAGACTATAAAGAGACATTCTCTCCGTTATCAAAGAAGGACTCGCTTAGAATCATCCTAGCATTGGTAGCTCATTATGACTTAGAGTTGCATCAAATGGATGTGAAAACTGCTTTTTTAAATAGGAATTTGGATGAAGAAATTTATATGGAGTAGCCAGAAGGATTTGCAAAGAAAGGTAAAGAACATTTAGCTTGCAAATTACAGAAATCCATATATGGCCTTAAACAAGCTTCTAAGCAATGGTATTTAAGATTTAATAATACTATTACCTCCTTCGGATTTAAAGAAAATACAGTTGATCAGTGCATATATCTGAAGGTTAGTGGGAGTAAGTTCATTATTTTGGTACTATATGTGGATGACATATTGTTAGCTAATAATGACCTTGGCTTATTGCATGAAACCAAGAAATATCTCTCCAAGAACTTTAAAATAGCCGATATGGGTGAGGCAAACTATGTAATTGGCATATCGATCTTTAGAGATCGATCTCGAGGACTGCTAAGGCTATCTCTGAAAGGATATATTGATCGTATTTTGGAGAGATTCAATATGCAGTTTTGTTCAGCTAGTGATACACCCATCATGAAGGGTGATAAATTAAGTGAAAAACAGTGTCCAAGGAATGACTTGGAAAGAAAACAAATGAATGACATTGTCACAACCCGCTCCCCGTACCCAAGGGTTAAGTATCGTGATGGCCAGTAACTGAAGTTACCTCCGGCCAATTCTTGAACAAATAAATAAACGCGAGCGGAAATAATATTTAAGTGAGGGTACCAAAATAATCATTGGAGCTTCTATTTAATCAAATTGTCAGAGCTGAACTTATGTCTACAAAGTGCTTTGTGCCTACCTCACGCGCTAGCCCTGACATGTCACCTGAAAGTGGTAAACAACTATAAGCACATGGCAGAGTGAGAAATATTATTCTAAGAGTATGAGGGCATAAAATTCACTATGGATAACTATTGGCTAAACAGAGCTTGATATTAAAATACAGAATATATAATACGGAAATCATTTAACATATAATACAAAATAAGCATAACCACGGTACAGAATGGAACAGAACAGATGTATGGATTTAAGAGGTGGCTTGTACGAACTCTAGAGGTGGCTCCCACCATAGTGTAGCACTTAACTCCATACAATATTTTGCTCCACACAGAACATAGGTCAATAGATCCATGACAATAGAGGGCCACAAAGTGATCAAACAGAGGCCAATGGTTATTTAAGTCTTCAAAGGCATGAGACCTCCGAGGTGGTACTTATAAAATAATTACTCAAAACACATTTTAAAAAACAGTTATATCTATGTGTTTTCCGTAATATATCAAATAAGGTTCATAAATAAATAACATAATTAAAAATGTTAATATAATATATAAAACACAATTTACGTAAAATAAATTATGGTAACTCAAAATATACGTAAAATATATAATGGTAACTCAAGGTATAATATAACTTACCTTAATATTGACCCTTATTATTTTTTGCTTATTTTTACTACCCTTTCACAGCTGTTCCTTTGCTCTCCTTTTTTCCCTTCTATTTCCTCCGTCCCCATTACTTACAGCCCACCCATCCTTTTATATACACAACCTGGGGGGTTTGCATTAATGGCCCAAATTGATGAATCACCCACCCTAAACCTAGAGATCCCAGATGGCTATGTTTTATTAGTCCAGCACACACACGCTAGATTTGTTATTATTACTATTGGATTTGTTATCAGATTTATTGTAAGATTTGTTTTATTTATTTTATTCTTAGTATTATTTATTTCTTATGATTATTTATTTATTTAATTTGTGATGTCATTTTACTTTGGTTCAATTCTTAAAATAATTATATACCATTTTTTCTGATAATATATAATCCCTAATTTAATTACACTTTATCTTATATACCCATAACATTTAATATTTTATTTTACTCTTACGAAATATTTAATTAAACATTTAGGGTTTTTCTCATTTATAATTAAATAATACTAAAATAAAATTTAAAGAACAACTTAAATTTTCGGGTTGTTACAATCTTTTCTCCTTTTAAAAATTTTGTCCTCGAAATTTGTCATATGTATAAGCTATCCGTTGCGCACTCTGATATATATATATCAAGAATAAATTTGATGATTAATCTAATATAAAATATTGCTAAATCATTACCTCAAAAAAATATATATATAAAAAATAACTCACTATTCATTTGTCAAAAACTGTGTTGGATCAAAATGAGAAACAATGAGTGACTTTAAAAACTTTTCATTGGTTTTGTTTCTGAAAAGAAAAAAATAAATAAATAAAATCAGACACAATTAAACAAGCGACTGGAAATGAAATGACAGAATCATATGCAAGAGTTGAAGGAAGTTGAGATGGACTTCCATTTCTTTTATCCGTGAATCTTCCATTGATAGGAAATAGTTTCAAAATTAGTATCTTTAAAATTTGAATCCACTTGTAAAAAGTCGAAACGATTTTTTTTTTTTTTTGAATACTAAACTGAAAATTATATGTATTTAATTATATTATAATTTTGGTAGGTGTTTGAACCCGACACCCTCTATATATTTTCTTTCTTTTGCTATAACAAATAAAAATTATATCTAATATCCTTCACAAATTATGCACAAAATAATAATAATAATAATATACATATATAATCATATAAAATTATAATATAATTTGTAACGCCCTCAAAATATAACATAAAACCCATCACTATAGACATGCATTGATACACAAAAGTCCAACATTCTTCTATTCATCAGAGTATTTGATTACAAAAGGTATTACATGTTAACAACAAAAGCAAATGCCCTACGGGCTTACAGCTTTCCAAGTTAACACTTGGTTACAAAAAGAGAGCACTAGCTCAATTACACGTTAAGCCCTTGGTTTGAATCTACATGTAATACATCAAAAGAAGAGAGGCAACAAAAATCCATCCGCCTCAAGCCTCCCAAGCTACGTCCTTGGAGATGGCATGCTACCTGTACCTGAAAATGATGTTCCCATATAGGGTGAGCCACAGCCCAGTAGAAATACACTAAACCATCTATGAACAATGACTAAAAGATTAGCAGTTGATAGGTGGTCAACACTGATACATCCACTTATATCACATTACAACTACATGACATACAAGTCCATGTTACTTTTCATTTTTTTCATTTTCTATAGATAAGCATACTAGCTAAATCAATACATCAACAGATAAGCATATTAGCTATATCAACATCTCAACAGATAAGTATAAGAACTATATCTTACAACCAAAGATAAGCATATGAGCTATATCCACACTTCTCTGGACAAGCATATGAGCTGTGTCTACACTTCTCAAAGATAAGCATACGAGTTATATCTACGGAGTTCATCCCCTATCTCCTCCCAACACTATCCGATTTAGAGGTACATCCCCCAACTTCCCCTAAACCGCGGAGTACATCCCCCATCTCCTCCTCTACACACAATGTATATAAACACATAGGTTCTACATACAATCAATCAATACATAAAGTTAATGTATTTTATCAACCATCAAGTCCCATGACACATTCCATTGATTAGTTTTCGTTTGCCTAATCATCATGCATTGTCTACAACAATCAAGACTATCCTCCACCGATAGCCCAAAGCAGTTATTTCTTAACAGGAAATAAATGCACAAAATGGATAATATATCAACATTTCAATTTGGTGAGCGATAAATAATTTAACTACACCCTTTAATCCCATACATTCCAAATTTCAACGTTTCCAATTCAACTCCTCATTTCCTTTAATTAATTATATACATTAATTAATTAAAACAATTAGGACAAATTCCATAATTAACAAAACAACCCTAAGGTTCCATTTTCATCTACAATCCATCATCTATCTCATCTTTCTATGCCAAACTTGCATTTAGGTTTATTATAAACAAAACCCCAACTTTTGTAAAATTACACAAAAGGCCCAAACTTCCTCAAAACTACCCAACAACACCCAACATATCAAAATACCAAAATTTAAAGACAAGATCCATAAGAAGGAGTAGGATATCCCTACCTCAAATTCGGAGCTACAAAAGGAGAGAAGGGACCAAAACCACAATGCTCTAAACTTCAAACTTTTCGGATCAAAATGAAGCCCTCGACGATCAACCCAACTTTTACAAAGGCCGAAGAGAAGGAAAGCACTCTAACTAGATCAAACCCTAGAGAGAAGGGAGTTTCTAGAGAGAGAAGCTCTCAAAATATCTTTTTAGAAAGTAAGAGAGAGTGTGTGAATGTAAAAAGTGATTTTAAAAAGCCCAGCTGCCAACTGATATGCGACATTCTCGCTCGAGCGAAAAACACAACGCTCGAGCGTCAAGAACAAAAAACTAGGTCCGCTCGAGCGCAATAAGGCCCGCTCGAGCTCCAAGACACAAGAATAAAGTACATCCGCTCGAGCGCGAAAACCAGTCCGCTCGAGCGTAGATTCCCCCCTCCCAGAACTTACACCAACAATGCACTACCCGCTCGAGCGCCAACAAGCCCGCTCGAGCGCGACCCGCTCGAGCGCAGGAAATCCGCTCCAGCGTAGAAATCACATCTGCAGAAGTTTTGCAGAAGACAAAATACTGTGAGTGTGTAAATCCCGCTCGAGCGCAAGAAGACCCGCTCGAGCGGACAACCAAAAACCAAACCCCGCTCGAGCGCAGAACAATCCGCTCGAACGTAACACCAAAAACCTGGGCAACTAGATTTGAGACCAAGGCCCAACCCACCTACTCGAAACATGCCCAACACATCCTAAAACTCAAACATAAGGAATTTAAAGGACAACAACAAGGTAGACACAACTACCAACTCCACGGAACCGAGTCCGGAATACAACTGAACAGTAAAGGGAATACTGGGATCGCTATATAATTAAATCGACTATCAAAATATAATATTTAGGTACTAATTACCAGCTATCCTACTTCTTAAATGTGCGTATGTCCTATGCTCCAATGATGATTTATTTATTTATTTATTTTTATTTTATTTTTATAAACCATTGCTCTGATACCATTTGTCATGACCCACTCCCCGTACCCAAGGGTTAAGTATCGTGATGGCCAGTAACTGAAGTTACTTCCGGCTAATTCTTGAACAAATAAATAAACGCGAGCGGAAATAATATTTAAGTGAGGGTACCAAAATAATCATTGGAGCTTCTATTTAATCAAATTGTCAGAGCTGAACTTATGTCTACAAAGTGCTTTGTGCCTACCTCACGCGCTAGCCCTGACATATCACCTGAAAGTGGTAAACAACTATAAGCACATGGCAGAGTGAGAAATATTATACTAAGAGTATGAGGTCATAAAATTCACTATGGATAATTATTGGTTAAACAGAGCTTGATATTAAAATACAGAATATATAATACGGAAATCATTTAACGTATAATACAAAATAAGCATAACTACAGTACAGAACGGAACAGAGCAGATGTATGGATTCAAGAGGTGACTCATACAAACTCTAGAGGTGGCTCCCACCATAGTGTAGTACTTAGCTCCGTACAACACTTTGCTCCACATAGAACAGAGGTCAATAGATCCATGACAATAGAGGGCTACAAAGTGACCAAACAGAAGCCAATGGTTATTTAAGTCTTCAAAGGCATGGGACCTCCATGGTGGTACTTATAAAATATAATTATTTATAAGGTCATAGTCAAATATATACTAAAATTTAAACAAACATATCCATGGGTTTCATTTTAAACAAATAGAATTAAAAAAATAACCCACATAATTGAAATATTAATATAATTTATAAAACATAACTTATATAAAATAAATTATGGTAAATCAGAACATACGTAAAATATATTATGGTGACTCAAGGTATAATATAATTCACCTTAATATTGACCCTTACTATTTTCTTCTTATTTTTACTACCCTCTCACAGCTGTTCCTTTGCTCTCCTTTTTCCCTTCTATTTCTTTTGTCCCCTTCACTTACAGCCCACCCATCCTTTTATATACACAACCTGGGAGGGAGGGAGAGGGGGAGGGGGGGGGGGTTTTGCATTAATGGCCCAAATTGATAAATCACCCACCCTAAACCTAGAGATCCCCGATAGCTATGTTTTATTAGTCCAGCACACACACGTTAGATTTGTTATTATTACTATTAGATTTGTTATCAGATTTATTATAAGATTGGTTTTATTTATTTTATTCGTAGTATTACTTATTTCTTATGATTATTTATTTATTTAATTTGTGATGTCATTTTATTTTGGTTCAATTCTTAAAATAATTATATACTCTCTTTTTTTGATAATATATAATCCCTAATTTAATTACACTTTATCTCATATACCCAGAACATTTAATATTTTATTTTACTCTTACGAAATATTTAATTAAATATTTAGGATTTTTCTCATTTATAATTAAATAATATTAAAATAAAATTTAAGGAACAACTTAAATTTTCGGATTGTTACAGACATTCTATATGCATCAGCAGTAGGGAGCTTGATGTATGCCCATACATGTACTAGGCCAGATATTAGTTTTGCAGTTGGAATGTTGAGAAGATTCCAAAGTGATCCTGGAATGGAACATTGGAAAGTAGTGAAGAAGGTTATGAGATATCTTCAGGGAACAAATGACTAGATATACTCACCTATAGGATATCAGAACAGTTGGAAGTGACCGGATACTCAGACTCAGATTTTACTGGTTGCCTTGATAGTAGAAAATCTACATTAGGTTTTGTTTTTCTACTATCTAGTGGGAAAATTTCATGGAAGAGTGTGAAGCAGTCCACTATTGTTTCATTTACTATGGAGGCTGAGTTTGTAGCATGCTTTGAGGCTACAAATCATGGTCGCTGAAGATATATTATGACAATACCGCAACAGTTTTCTTCTCTAAGAATGGAAAGTACTTCAGTGGTTCCAAACACATGGAAGTAAAGTACTTAGTTGTAAGAGAAAGAGTCCAGAAACAACAAATGTTAATTGAAAACTTAAACACATTTTTTATGATTGCTGATCCATTCACAAAGGGATTGCCACCAAAGACATACAAAGAGAATGTTATTAGAATGGGTCTTTTAAGCAACCCATGATATGTATGATTAATCCTCAGCGTTTATTTTTATTTGACACTATTTGCGCAATAATAATTTTGTTTTTATTTTTCCTATTTCTAAAAGTGTGTGTACACATTAATTTGAATATTGATAAACATGAAGGCCTTGTTTGGTTTGTATTTGAGAAACATGTTTTGAGATAAAAAGTACGAAAATTTGTTTGGTTTGGTTTTTTTTCAAAAGATGTTTTGAAAAATTATTTTGAGAGAGAGTTTTGGAAAAAGTGATTGATTTGATGTGTATGAGAGAGAGAGATTTGTTTGGAAAATTTGTAAACCAAACAAGTTTTGGAAAAAAAAATTGGAAAAATTTGTTTGGTTTGATTGCTTTTGCAAACTTATTTGCAGATAATTTTTCCCAAATTTTTTTCAGAAACACAAACCAAACAAGGCCGAAATATCTTAACAAGACAAATTACAGGGGCTTTCAAACAATATAATTACATATCTTGATAATGGATTGGGTTAGTGAAGGTTATCGATGGTGTAGTGCATAGAAGAAAATATGACATAAATGTTATATAACTAGTATGACTTACATTGGCAATCTGAAGTAATCACAGTATTATAGTCTTTAATATATCTGAACTTATTGGCTATTTTTAAAATTTTGTGATCACATGTCAAAGTTTTTAGTGTGGAATCTAATGAGTCAATTTTTTTTTTTTTTTAACTTGCATATTTTGAAAGAAAAAAAACCTCATAGTTACATCATAATTGGCTTAATGGGCCAAGTAGAAGAATGTTGGATTTATTTTCTAGTGTGGCCTGATAGTCTACATGTTTTATTTTATTTAGACTTCACAGTTAGATAAAACCAATATTTGAGATAAAGTTCAGTAATTAGAATTTTGATATAATTACTCTTCTAAGATAAGAAGGAAACCTTGATGGATAGGAATTCCTCTGCTAGAGTTTATATGGCCCTCTTCTCTCCTCTATATAAGGATGGGTGACTCCACTTTGTTGAAATAAGTATTTTTCCATCACTCTAAATTTTATAATCATCCTAATTAAGAGAGACAAAGGGAAGAAGGTGAGCCAAAAATTCAAGATTTCACTATTAGGGGTATTTTCTCAATTTCTTTAATTTAATGTCTGACAAAGGTATATTCATTTTATTCTTGAGTTGTGTTGAATTCAATATTCTGAAAGGTTCAATTCTGCATTACTATTATGGTAACATGTATTTTTATTATTTACATGTCCTATATATATTTTTAGAAATGATAGAGACCTCATTTTTTTCTTGATCCCCACAACCCCCCATAGATACATGTCAGTGAATGATAGGAGGGAAAAAAAAAAAAAAAAAAACCTTTTTTTCTTGACCCCCACAATCTCCACAGACACATGTCAGTGAATGATAGGAGGGGGGAAAAAAAGTTGGCCAACCCCAATATATTAGGGGTAGTGGGGGTCAAAGGAAAAAGAGTCTCAACCTTTTTCCATATATGTTTTGTATTGTGTTATACAAAATAACTAGGCAATATTTTGTAGGAAAATGATATATATATAAGTTTACTTTCTAAATTTATTTTTTAAATTAAATGATGTGTAAGTGATATGATTTGTTAATGATTAGAGAATATATGAGAGACATTCTAATTGATTACCACATTACTAAACTTGAAAATTGAGTCTAATTTTTTCTTAAATAGTAATGTTCTATTTTGTAAGCGTGTTTTTTGTGGTAAAACTTTCGACTCACCTCTTGTACAGGATTGAGTTGAGTCAATAGAATTTTTAGCTGAAAATGGGGTAGGAAGAGATTTGGAAATTTTTATTTTTTATTAAAAAATTAAAAAGCCATTACAAATTATCATTTTTTTTATACATTTTTTATAAAAAAATTAAAAAGTAATTAAAATAGTGAAATTTTCAAACAGAGCCATTAGATAGACAGAGAGAAAGAAGAGAGGCGATTGGGTTCGTAAATAGTGAAATGATTGATGAGAGAGAAGCAGAAAAAAGAAAGAAAAAAAAGAATGAAAGAGGAAGAGACGGTGTGTAAAGAGACGCGACGCTAGGTTGATATGAGAGACGGTTCAGTGGAGGATAAAATTGTCATATAAACACAACACAGACATTTTTTTTTTTGGAAAATGTCCCGGAGCTCTAATTAGAGCTGAAAAAGGACAGTTCTAATGAGCTGTCACTCATTTAAAAAAAAAAAACAGTGAAGTAAAAGACAAAAAAAATGAAGAAAAAGACAAATTAATGTTATTTTAATGTTCTTTTTTTAAAGCTCCGGAGCATTACTGATTTTTTTTTAACCCCTGCAATTCCACGTATGCAGGTCAACTAGAGATAAAAAAAAAATAGAAATTAGTCAATCACATTACATTAAAGGAGATGGGACTCCCAAAAAGGGTCCCAACCTTTTTCCTAAACCCAACATGCGTGGCGCTATCTCAATGCAAGGCTGGACAAAAAATTATTCCACCCGTGAAAATTATTCAATCTGAATCGTTCGCACTTAGTTGGACGGTTTTGCAAAATCTAAGATATTTTTTATTTTGCGGGTTTTGGATGGATCGTGAATTTTATTCGCATCCGCACTTATTCGCCTGTATCTTTATATATATATATATTTTAAAATTTGGACCTTTATATTTTCTTATAAGTTGTGTAGAAGGAAAAGATAAAAATGGTGACAAGTTTTTTCTATCTCAAAATCTTTCTCAGCATTTGAGTTCTCTGTTATCTTTAGACAAAGTTTCAAGATTTGTTTTACAAATTATTTTCTTTGTTTTTTAGACCATAAAACAGTGGTATAAAACCTTTATCTTTTTTCTTTTTCTCTTGAAGAAAATTCTTAGAAAGAATATTGAGATTTTCTATGAAGATTGAAAATTAAATAAATTATATAATTTTCATTTTTTATGGAGTTTGTGAGTTTGCAAATGTTTTTATTTTATTTTATTTTATGGGTTTAGATGAAGTTTAACAATAATTTATTTTGGTTCGTAATTAGTTATTATTATTACATTTTGGTTTTTGAATGAATGTAAAAGCTAATAAAGAATTACTGTCAGGTAAGTTTAGAATTTTGAATTGTTTTACTTTAATTGTGTTGTTGAGTACTAGATAGTTAATAGATTTTTAAAAGAAAAAGTCCAATTCGTAAATCGTTCGCACATCTGTGAATTTTATCCACACAAACCACAACTCGCACTGCAAACGATTGTGGATTCAATTTTTTTCAAACCACAATCATATGGGCGAATCCAAATCATAGACCGAAGTGTCAAAAATCAATTCGCAAGCACCATAACTCAATGTGTGGCATTAGCTTCCCTATAATATTTCGAGCTTAAATAACTTCTCAATAATAAACCATAACTCTTGTCAGGTAAGTACCCCTTTAAAATATATTTAAATATTATTTAACAATTGTGATAGAGGCCCCTACATATACACGATCCTTATAATTTCCATTTTCATCCCAACCACTCATAATGTGAGGTTCACTTATACATGAGTGGACCCCATATACATATCAAGAACCAAAATTAAATTAAAAGTTAACCTCCAAAAAAGGGATGCCAAACATTTCTGATTATTTAATTACAAATTCGTTTTTAAAAATCTAGGTTTGCTTCTACAGACCTACTATTGGGTGTGTTTAGTTTGCGTTTGTAAAGTAATTTTTGAGATAAAAAGTACGAAAACTTGTTTGGTTTGTCTTTTTTCAGAAATGGTTTTGGAAAATTGTTTTGGGAAAGAGAGTTTTAAAAATAGTAATTGATTTGATGTGTATGAGAGAGAGAGAGATGTTAGGGAAAATATAAAATTCCCCACAAGTAAATCAATCAATGGGAATAAAAACTAATGCGGAAAAATTAAATCAGAAGCAACACAAGAATTTTTACGTGGTTCCCTCAATGTAAGGTACGTCCACGGGATCGAAATCCGATTCCACTATCAACCAAATAAGTTCCAAACGATTACAAACGAGACACTGATGGTCTCACAAAACCACCCTTAGGTGAATTCCAAATAATCACAAATAAACAAGAGGAAAGACCTCACCAAATAGATGAACCAAAATCTTCAGAATCAAAGTTGAAGAAGACTCAAAATAACGAACCAAACACCAACCGAAGATGCCCCAAACGAAGAAGCCGAAACCAATCCACTGAGCATGAACAAATCACATTAATCTTCACCAAATCGGCACTGTTCCCGAGGCAAGAAAGTAGTATGGCAGCCGCACTTTTTGTGTATTTTGTTGGACAATCTTCACTATATTTAAACGTTTTAATTCTATTGTGTACAAAACAACAATTAGAATTTAAAGAAATAAAGAAAAGGAGAGAATTTGTTTGATTACAAAAATCAAACTCGAAATAATAAATAAATAAATAAATAACAGATTTTATTTTGTTACAAAAACAAAATCAAAATCTGATTTAAATAAATAATAATAACACTGAAAATAAATTGAATAACTTACTTGATTTAATTTCTTCAAATTAAAATATGATAAAGTCCAGTGTTTGACACTGTGTCCTTAAGACAGATTCGTCCTCTCCACGGTGCTTTCAGAATTTGGACGTCTATCTCCTAGGATAAAATGATCTTACTACAAACAATAGCAGCACTACAAATTGTTTGCCTTACGAACACACTAAGTGTTTACACTCTTTCTTTGAGAAATAAAATGCAGCAAAATGAAGAGGATGTTATCAGAATCATGAAAGACGAAAATTAGAGATTACTAAATCCAAATGAGGGTTGTCCTATTTATAGATGGATTGGTGACTCTTGGTTTTGAATTGAACAGGTATGAAACCTGTTGGAATAGAATTCAAACAGATTTGAATCTGTTGAGTTAATATTCAAACAGATAACAAAACCGGGAAGGGCTCTGTTTGGGTGCGCAATAATACCAAACCAGTTTATTCCTTTTTGAAAACGGGAAGGGCTTTGTTTGGATGTACAGAAATTCCAAACCAGTTTAATTTGAATTTTGGAATTAAATTCAAATGTTTTTGGCCCAAAAAAGATTAGTATTGGGCCGAACAAGCCCAACCCAACCACGCACCCGCGCCCAAGCCCAAGGCCAGCCCAGCCCAGCCCGCCCGACCGGACGGACGGACGGCGGCGGCGGCGCGCGCGTGGTGATTTTTGAGTCCAATGGGTCTAGCCCATTTTGCCCATAACCTCTCCCTCTAAAACACTTGGGTACCCCTTGGGGCACACCCCAAGTACCAAACCCAAGCCTTATAAACCCTTTCAAAACCTCCCACCAAATCAATGTGGGACAAGCCTTATTCAAGCAATAAGGAATTTTCACCAAAACTCCATTTCCATGGAGCACACTTTGGCTTCAATTTCCTATTCACTCGGTAATGGTTTTAAGCAACCAAATATACCACGTGAATCACAACGCGGCATAGAACGCGTTACCACTTTAACCCGTGTAAAACGACGCACGGGGCCCACCTAAAAATTAGACCAAACTTAGGATAAAATTCTGGTTTTACCCAGAATTTATAACCATTTCCAACAATCCCCCACATGAATGGAATTTGATGACAACGGAAATGCAACAATATGCAAATTTATCGAAAGAGTATAAGTCGAAAATATCTTGCATCAGGATAGGTAGTTTTCGGCCTTGAACCTTCCCTAGTGATAACCTATCGGACTTACTGGCTAACCAATGGACGCGATGCCTTGAATTGTTCAGCCGTTTGTGTAAGCCAAGACAATAGATTTCACACAAAATATATCTTCTAACACATCGTGGTTCTCACTGTTGTGTTCTATTTGGCCTTGAACGCACCTGGTTTTCATGAGTGTTTCTAGAGAATGTAGCCTTTTTCATTCTCATAGAACCGGCCCCAGTTCAACACTCGTATAGGTGATTCTTATTGTGAGTATCTCCTTATACTCGTCTTGATTTTATGCCTTAATCAAGATATAAGTAATCATTAAAAGCAAAGCTTATCCTTATGCCCCTGCATACAACATATGTTGCAGATATCACTCTCACCATAGGAATGGGTAGGGAATTTGAATCCCTTGGTGATTTCTGGCGAGCTATACATAACTTAGTTGTCCCTTTGAACTTAGTTCTTGGGATCTCCAGTCATATAAGTAGGGTTACCATTATGACGACTCTTATGTAATAGGCTTTAATCCCATCCCCTTAGATGAACTATACACTAGCTCTTTTGTCAAACCTTTTGTTAACGGATCCGCAATATTCTCTTTAGATTTTATATAATCTATTGAGATTATTCCGTTTGACAACAATTGCCGTACGGTATTATGTCGACGACGAATATGTCGTGACTTACCGTTATACAAGTGATTCTGTGCCCTACCTATTACAGATTGACTATCACAGTGAATGCAAATAGCTGGCACAGGTTTTGGCCACATTGGAATATCTTCTAAGAAGTGACGAAGACACTCTGCTTCTTCACCTGCTTTGTCTAAAGCAATGAACTCAGATTCCATTGTGGATCGTGCGATGCAAGTTTGTTTCGTGGACTTCCAAGAAACAGCAGCGCCTCCTAGAGTAAAGACATATCCACTAGTGGATTTTGAATCTTTAGTATCCGATATCCAATTGGCATCACAATAACCTTCAAGTACTGCTGGATATCGAGTAAAGTTCAAACCATGATCACGGGTGAATCTTAGATATCTAAGAACTCGAATGATCGCTTTCCAATGGTCTTCTCCGGGATTACTAGTGTACCTACTCAATTTACTGATAGCATAAGCTATATCAGGACGAGTACAATTCATTAGATACATTAGGCTTCCAATGATTTGGGAGTATTTTAACTGAGACACTGCATCACCTTTATTTTTGGATAAATAAAGACTGATGTCTACAGGTGTTCTAGCTAAATTCAAATCATCCTTGATAAATTTATCAAGAATTTTCTCAATATAATGAGATTGAGATAATGCATATCCGTCAGATGTTTTAGTTATTTTCATTCCTAATATAACATCTGCGACCCCCATATCTTTCATATCAAATCTTTTGTTAAGCATTTGCTTAGTTGATTTGATCATGTTTTGACTGCTTCCAATGATAAGCATGTCATCCACATAAAGACAAACTATGACATATCCTTGGTCAGTGTTTTTAACATAGACACATTTGTCACATTCGTTTATCTTAAACCCATTAGTAAGCATTGCATGATCAAATTTTTTATGCCATTGCTTAGGTGCTTGTTTTAATCCATAAAGGGATTTTACAAGTCGACAAACTTTCTTTTCTTGTCCTGATACAACAAACCCTTCGGGTTGTTCCATATAGATCTCTTCATTTAGATCACCGTTTAAGAAAGCTGTCTTAACATCCATTTGATGTATTTCTAAATTAAACAACGCTGCTATAGAAATAAGCATGCGAATGGATGTTATTCTTGTCACAGGGGAATATGTGTCAAAATAGTCTAGACCTTCCTTTTGTCTATAACCTTTAACTACAAGTCTTGCTTTATATTTGTCAATTGAACCATCTGCTTTCATTTTTCTCTTGAATATCCATTTATATCCAAGAGGTTTAGAACCTGGTGGAAGATCCACCAATTCCCAAGTATGATTTTGCAAAATAGATTCAATTTCATTATTCACAGCCTCTTTCCACAAAGGTGCTTCAGGACCTGTCATTGCTGCCTTAAAGCTTTGAGGTTCATTTTCTAACAAGTATGTCAGAAAATCTGGACCAAAGGATTTTGATGTTCTCGCTCTCTTACTTCTTCTTGGTTCATCATCATTTAAATCCTGTTGGTTGAGACCATTACTAGTCTCTTGTATTTGATTGTCATTAGTCTCTTGACTTTGTGTACAATCATAAGTTCTTTTCTGTGAACTTAATTCCTGTCCTTTCTTGTAAGGAAAGACATGTTCAAAAAACACAGCATTCCTTGACTCTATAATAGTGTTCACATTTATATCAGGTATTTCTGATTTATAAGTCAGAAACCGATATGCACTACTATTCTGAGCATAACCAATAAACATACAAACTACTGTTTTTGGTCCAATTTTAGTCTTTTTAGGAACAGGTACTTCAACTTTTCCCAAACACCCCCACACTTTTAAGTATTTGTAGGATGATGGTCGACCTTTCCACAATTCATAAGGAATGCTTTTGGTTTTCTTGTGGGGTATTCTATTTAGAACAAAATTAGCAGACAATATTGCTTCCCCCCACAAGTTCTGTGGTAAGCCTGAACTTAGTAACTTGGCATTTATCATTTCTTGTTTATGATGTGCTTGATTCATAAATTCCAAATCCAAAAATCCAAAATAATTATGACTACACAAATCAGAATTAATGTTTTGACAAAATTATATCCTCATAAAAATTTTGCCTAAGAATCAAACAATTCAAAAAACCAAATTAATTGTATACATTCTTGCAACTCATTTATAAATAAATGTCACTGTCATAAAAATATTTGTGACAGAAGAAAATTAAATTATTCTCAACTAATGCAAAAGATACACCCCCATATTAATAAAATGGTTTATGGTTTAACAATTTTTACTACGCAAGTAAAATAATTATTAACGACATCTCATGTCACATAATTCAAAATAAACCAATAATCAACATAAAAGATTTCTTAAATTACTTCCCAATTAAACGGAACGATATAATTACATACATCTTCATGTTTAAATTTCTCTGGTATTTAAACACCCATTCATTAAATGATTAGAAATATTCAATTTAATCTGCTTATGTCCAAAGTTAACATAACAATTTATCATTCCAACTCACATGACTTTATTTTAAAGAAATAACTTAAGTTGATATCAATACATGCATCAACTAAAAATAATGAATTAGTAAAATAAATTAATCATGCATGATCCCATTACTTGCATCATGGAAAAGGATTCTCAACTCATAAATAAAATCCAACGCATTTAAACTTCAAAATGACAAAACATACCTTCATTTAATAAGTTTGATTTGTACATAAATAAACAAATTAAATATGCATTAAAATGTTCTTGTGGATATATAAATTTTCCGACTCAAGTGCAGAAACAATTCAAGACTATGAATCCACACACAGAAAATAAAGAATGATATAGAAGAGCAATAAAGAAAATAATCTTGCCACAAATATTTCTTTGTAATAAAAATAAAATTAAATAAAAGATTGTCATTGTATCAATTTACACTATCTGTCATTAGGAATATTATCACTAAAACAAAATAATCCTGATGATATTTTCGACACTGCATGAATAATTTTAACAGTGAACTTATTGTTCAAATCATTCTTAAATGCTTCTTCATTATTAGTAAAATTAATTTTCTAATTACTAAAACCAGAAAATAAATTACAAAACAAAAATAATTTTATTTTCCTTGTTACTAAAACTAGTAAAATAAAATACCGAAATAATATCTGATTACAAAAATCAGAAAATCAAACCACAAATTAATTTTCTAGTTACTTAAACCAGAAAATAAATTATAACACAAAATAATGTTATTTTTCTTGTTACTAAAACTAGAAAATAATATAATTTTATTTTCCTTGTTACTAAAACTAGAAAATAAAATATCACAAAAATATCTGATTACAAAAATCAGAAAAACACAAAATAATTTTCTAGTTACCAAAACCAGAAAATAAATTCTAGTTACCAAAATCAGAAAATAAATTCTAGTTACTAAAACCATAAAATAAATGATAACAACAAAATAATTTTATTTTCCTTGTTACTAAAACTAGAAAAATAAAATACCAAAATAATTTTCTGTAACACCAAATAATATTCTGCAATTGTTAATGACACCAGTATATTACTACTAGTATAATGTCAAAGAAAAGAGACAGTATATTACTACTATCTGTCAAATAGCATAAATCACTATTTGTTTTTCCAACCAGAATATTATTTGAAAAACAGAAAATTAAATATAATGAAGATGCCAAAAAATAGTCTGTCTTAAGATTGTCGGACAATCTTCACTATATTTAAACGTTTTAATTCTATTGTGTACAAAACAACAATTAGAATTTAAAGAAATAAAGAAAAGGAGAGAATTTGTTTGATTACAAAAATCAAACTCGAAATAATAAATAAATAAATAAATAACAGATTTTATTTTGTTACAAAAACAAAATCAAAATCTGATTTAAATAAATAATAATAACACTAAAAATAAATTGAATAACTTACTTGATTTAATTTCTTCAAATTAAAATATGATAAAGTCCAGTGTTTGACACTGTGTCCTTAAGACAGATTCGTCCTCTCCACGGTGCTTTCAGAATTTGGACGTCTATCTCCCAGGATAAAATGATCTTACTACAAACAATAGCAGCACTACAAATTGTTTGCCTTACGAACACACTAAGTGTTTACACTCTTTCTTTGAGAAATAAAATGCAGCAAAATGAAGAGGATGTTATCAGAATCATGAAAGACGAAAATTAGAGATTACTAAATCCAAATGAGGGTTGTCCTATTTATAGATGGATTGGTGACTCTTGGTTTTGAATTGAACAGGTATGAAACCTGTTGGAATAGAATTCAAACAGATTTGAATCTGTTGAGTTAATATTCAAACAGATAACAAAACCGGGAAGGGCTCTGTTTGGGTGCGCAATAATACCAAACCAGTTTATTCCTTTTTGAAAACGGGAAGGGCTTTGTTTGGATGTACAGAAATTCCAAACCAGTTTAATTTGAATTTTGGAATTAAATTCAAATGTTTTTTGCCCAAAAAAGATTAGTATTGGGCCGAACAAGCCCAACCCAACCACGCACCCGCGCCCAAGCCCAAGGCCAGCCCAGCCCGCCCGACCGGACGGACGGACGGCGGCGGCGGCGCGTGTGGTGATTTTTGAGTCCAATGGGTCTAGCCCATTTTGCCCATAACCTCTCCCTCTAAAACACTTGGGTACCCCTTGGGGCACACCCCAAGTACCAAACCCAAGCCTTATAAACCCTTTCAAAACCTCCCACCAAATCAATGTGGGACAAGCCTTATTCAAGCAATAAGGAATTTTCACCAAAACTCCATTTCCATGGAGCACACTTTGGCTTCAATTTCCTATTCACTCGGTAATGGTTTTAAGCAACCAAATATACCACGTAAATCACAACGCGGCATAGAACGCGTTACCACTTTAACCCGTGTAAAACGACGCACGGGGCCCACCTAAAAATTAGACCAAACTTAGGATAAAATTCTGGTTTTACCCAGAATTTATAACCATTTCCAACATATTTTTCCCCAGAACAATGCCTCCAATATAAAACATAATATATATTGGATCTAGGGTTTTTAATCAAACCCTAATTGTTACCAAATTGGATTGGCCCTCCACAAATATAATATATAAAAATATATTATACTAACCAAGCCAAATTAAAACTCTTTTTCCAAAACCAATTGGGTCCCACACTCCAATAAGGAGGTATACCCAACAATTCTCCCCCTACCGACTTAGGTGGAGACATCAACCATACCCGCCAAAGTTCGACACTTTAAATGTTTGTCCCTCGACAAAGTCTTTGTCAACATATCTGAAATATTATCATCTGTGTGAACCTTTTCGAGTTGTAACAATTTTGAATCTAACACATCACGAATCCAATGGTATCTCACATCAATGTGTTTCGATCTCGAATGAAAAGCAGAATTTTTACTCAAGTGAATAGCACTTTGACTATCACAATAAAGCACATACTTTTCTTGCTTCAAACCCAACTCTTGCAAAAATTTCTTCAACCATAACTCTTCTTTGCAAGCTTCTGTAATAGCAATAAATTCAGCTTCGGTAGTTGAGAGAGCAACACATTTTTGTAATTTAGATTGCCATGCCACAGCTCCCCCTGCAAAAGTCATCAAATACCCCGAAGTAGATTTCCTAGAATCAACATCACCAGCCATGTCAGAATCTGTGAACCCATCAAGCATCGGCTTACCATCCCCAAAACACAAACACACCTTCGAAGTCCCTCGAAGATACCTGAGAATCCATTTTACCGCTGCCCAATGTTCTTTACCCGGATTAGAGAGAAACCGACTCACCACACCAACTGCGTGAGCAATATCCGGCCTTGTACAAACCATGGCGTACATCAAAGAACCAACTGCTGAAGCATAAGGAACTTTCAACATCTCTTCTTTGTCTTTCTCACTTGTAGGACATTGATTTGAACTAAGTTTGAAGTGACCCGCAAGTGGACAACCAACCGGCTTTGCTTTCTCCATGTTGAATCTCTCAAGAACTTTCTCAATGTAGCTCTCTTGAGACAACCAAATCAGTCCCTCTTTGCGATCACGAACAATTTTCATACCAAGTATTTGCTTTGCCGGCCCCAAATCTTTCATAGCAAAAGATTTACTCAACTCTAACTTTAACTTGTTAATCATGGTAGAATCTTGACCCACAATTAACATGTCATCAACATAAAGCAAAAGAATAATAAATTTGCCATCCGGAAAATTTTTCACAAACACACAATGGTCCGAAGTGGTTTTAGAAAAACCATTATTCATCATGAAAGAGTCAAATTTTTTGTACCATTGCCGTGGGGCTTGCTTGAGACCATACAAACTTTTCTTTAATTTGCAAACATATTTCTCTTTCCCTTTCTCTACAAAACCTTCCGGTTGCTCCATGTAAATTTCTTCTTCAAGATCACCATGAAGAAATGCGGTCTTCACATCAAGTTGCTCAACTTCAAGGTTCATACTTGCAGCCATGCCAAGTACAACCCGAATAGAAGACATCTTCACAACGGGCGAGAAAATCTCGTCAAAGTCAATGCCTTTCTTTTGGCCAAAGCCTTTCACTACAAGACGTGCTTTGTACCTCAGATTCTTCCTATCATTCTTCAATTTGAAAACCCACTTATTTTTCAAAACTTTCCTCCCTTTAGGCAACTTCACTAAATCATAAGTGTGATTTTCAAGTAAGGAATTCATCTCCTCTTCCATGGCCTTTTTCCAATCATCTTTCTTTGCATGCTCAATTGCTTCTTGGTAGCTCTCCGGCTCCCCTTGATCAGAAATCAACACAAATTCATTGGGAGGATACTTTCTTGAAGGTTGTCGATCCCTTGTAGATTTTCTCAACTCAAGTTGTGGTGGCGGTTCTTGAGTTGGATGCTCTTCCTCAATTTCTGGCTCAACTTCATTAGGATTAGCATCATCCTCCACATCTTCAATAGGTGGCTGCACATCTCCCCCATTTTCATCATCAACTGGAGATGAAGGAGATGGATCCATGTCAATGAGATCACTAGTTTTTGGCTCCGGTTGATCACCTTTACCAAAGTCTTCAATTGTTTGGTCTTCAAGAAACACAACATCACGGCTTCGAATGACTTTCTTGTCGACCGGATCCCATAATCTATACCCGAACTCATCACGCCTATAGCCAAGAAAAATACATTGTCTTGACTTACTATCAAGCTTAGATCTCTCATCCTTTGGAATGTGAACAAAAGCTCGGCAACCAAACACTCTCAAGTGCTCATAAGACACATCTTTTCCAGTCCAAACTCTTTCAGGAACATCACCATTCAAAGGATAGCAAGGAGACAAATTGATCACGTCAACCGCTGTACTCATTGCCTCACCCCAAAAGGATCTTGGCAATTTAGCTTGTGAAAGCAAACACCTTGTTCTTTCTACAATGGTGCGGTTCATCCTCTCGGCAACGCCATTTTGTTGAGGAGTCTTCTTAACTGTCTTTTGATGCCGAATACCTTGGCTGCGACAATACTCATCAAATGGCCCAATGTATTCACCACCATTGTCTGATCGGATGCACTTTAATTTCTGCCCTGTTTCTCTTTCAACCATGGCCTGAAAATGCTTAAATACTTCTAGAACTTGAACTTTAGTTTTTAGTAGATAAGCCCAAACTTTCCTTGAATAATCATCAATGAAAGTAACAAAATAAAGTGCACCACTATGTGTTCTAACTTTTAAAGGACCGCAAACATCCGAATGAATCAACTCCAAAACTTTTTCTTTTCTAGAACCAATATTTTTATGAAAAGAAACTCTATGTTGTTTACCCGCCAAACAATGAACACAAGTTTTAAGATGTGTACCTTTCAGACCGGGTAGAAGCTCTTTCTTGAACAAAACTTGCAGCCCCTTTTCACTCATATGGCCAAGCCGCTTGTGCCATAATTCGGTAGAAGTATCATCTTCAAGTGCATTGACAACACTTTTACAAATTTTTCCTTGCATCGAATAAAGTGTATGAGTCTTCTTGCACTTAGCCACCACCAAGGAGCCCTTTGTGAGCTTCCATATTCCATCACCAAATTTGTTGTTGAAGCCTTCATCATCTAGCTTCCCAGTAGAGATCAAATTGAGGCGAATGTCGGGAACATGCCTCACATCTTTAAGCAACAATTTGCAGTCCAAATTTGTTTCCAAGCAAACATCACCCATACCAATAATCTTGGACAAACCTTCATTACCCATTCGAACAGAACCATAATCTCCTGCAGTGTAGGTAATGAAGAAATCAACTCGAGAAGTCACATGAAAAGAATCACCGGAATCAATCACCCAATTGCTCTCTTGGCCCACAAAATTGATACAATCATCTTCACAAACGACCATGATATCATCGGTAGTAACTGCTGTTGTATCTTCTTGCTTCTTATCCACACTTTTGTCACGCCTTTTCTCTTTATTCTTGAGCTTTCGGCATTCTCGCTTCATGTGCCCTTTCTCATAGCAATAATAACACTCAACGTCTTTCTTTGAAAAAGAACTATCTCTTGACTTGTCACGGCTTTGATCACGATCATGAGGAGTCTTACTCCTCTCCCTTGTTTTACTTCGGCCTCTCACAACAAATGCTTCCGAATGAGAGGTACTGGCTGATTTTCTTCTAGTTTCTTCATTCAACAAGCTACTAGTGACTTGACCCATAGTGACAACTCCATCGGGCGCCGAATTACTAACTGTCACAACCAAAGTCTCCCAACTTTCGGGTAAGGAACTAAGTAGCATCAAAGCCTGCAACTCATCATCAAAAATGATTTTCATAGAAGCAAGTTGGTTAACGATACTCTTTATTTCATTCAGATGTTCCGGAATAGGGCTGCCCTCTTTATATTTTAAATTAACCAACTTACGAAACAGAAAGGCTTTATTTGTGGCTGATTTTCTATCATAAAGACTCTCTAATTTTTTCCATAAATCATGTGCCAAAGTTTCAGTAGCAACATGATGAAATACGCTGTCATCAATCCATTGACGGATAAAACCAACGGCTTTTCGATTAAGCCTCTTCCACTCATCATCTTTCATACATTTGGGTTTGCCACTATCACCCTCAATAGGTCTATACAAGTCTTTACAAAATAATAGGTCCTCCATTTTAGTTTTCCAAGTTACCCAATTGCTTCCATTGAAGCTAGACATACGACCCACATTCCCCTCCATTGATTTACACAAATAAATAAATCCAAATAAACCGTAAGCTCTAATACCAGTTGTTAGGAAAAATATAAAATTCCCCACAAGTAAATCAATCAATGGGAATAAAAACTAATGCGGAAAAATTAAATCAGAAGCAACACAAGAATTTTTACGTGGTTCCCTCAATGTGAGGTACGTCCACGGGATCGAAATCCGATTCCACTATCAACCAAATAAGTTCCAAACGATTACAAACGAGACACTGATGGTCTCACAAAACCACCCTTAGGTGAATTCCAAATAATCACAAATAAACAAGAGGAAAGACCTCACCAAATAGATGAACCAAAATCTTCAGAATCAAAGTTGAAGAAGACCCAAAATAACGAACCAAACACCAACCGAAGATGCCCCAAACGAAGAAGCCGAAACCAATCCACTGAGCATGAACAAATCACATTAATCTTCACCAAATCGGCACTGTTCCCGAGGCAAGAAAGTAGTATGGCAGCCGCACTTTTTGTGTATTTTTCCCCAGAACAATGCCTCCAATATAAAATATAATATATATTGGATCTAGGGTTTTTAATCAAACCCTAATTGTTACCAAATTGGATTGGCCCTCCACAAATATAATATATAAAAATATATTATACTAACCAAGCCAAATTAAAACTCTTTTTCCAAAACCAATTGGGTCCCACACTCCAATAAGGAGGTATACCCAACAAGAGAGAGAGAGAGAGTAATTTTGGAAAGTAGGTAACCAAATAAAATTTTGAGATTTTTTTTGAAAAAATTTGTTTGGTTTGATTACTTTTGAAAATTTGTTTGTAGAGAATTTTTTTCAAAATTTTTTCTGAAAAACAAACCAAACAAGCCTGTTTTTTAGTTAAAAAAATATTATAAATTATTAAATTAATTTTTACTTTTCTTACTCATTATTTCATAAAAAAATTAAAAAATTATTAAAAAAATTAATTCTCAAACCGCGTTAAATTGAATTACTCGATTCCATGTGCGGGTTCAGAAGTTTGAGGATATTATTGGTAACTCACCATCCATGTATGGGTTAAGAATTTTAATATATTATTTGATTTCGTTTCGCCTGTAACATTTTTAATTTGAAATTTAAAAAGTTTTTAAAAAATAAAAAATTTATAATTTATATTAAAAATTTAAAGATTTTTTTTCTCTTTATTTTTTGTATATTTTTGTAAAAAATCAAAAAATATTCCAAACATACTAATTTTTTTTATTTTATATTTTAGCCAAAAAAAAATCATTAAAATAGTTTGTTCTCAGACAAGACCTAATCTCTGGAAAAAAAAATTAAATTTTATTTAGAAAACTAGAAATTAGTTTGATAAAATAAATATTAAAAATATATTTTTAAATTTTTATAATTTTTTTTCTTTCTAAAAAAATAAAACTATATAAAAATGCTGAGTATTTTTAATTTACTTTTTATTTTTTTACAGAATAAATTTTAATTTTTTTTTAAAAAAGTTAAAAAAATAAATTTATGAAAACCATACCATGGCTTATATCACGTGCACTGTCAGTTCATTGTTACTCTTAATTAACGATGATGATTGCATAAACCTCACAGTAACAGTTAGCCTGCGTTTCACAATGACTTTTTTAATTAATTTTTTTCACTTTTTTAATGCAGGATTTTTTTGTTCGCTTGGTATTCTTAATTAATTTTCTTGACTTTTTAGTTTTGGAATAGTTGATTTTTTTTTTGTCCTTTTATGATTTTTAACTTTTTGGAATTTTTTGACTTTTTTTTTACCGTTTTGTGATTTTTTAACCCAACTAAAAAACTAAGGAAAATGCCTCAGACCCCCAGTGGGGGATCACTGGGGGTCGTGGATGCTGCCCTCCCATTGGCTAAAAAAAAAAAATGTTTTTTTTTTTGTTTTGGTTTTCAACAAATCAAGGCCCGCCACCTCACTGGGGGTTGACCCCCAGTGGAGGTATTTAGCATGGTTGAAAAACTAAACAACCCCTTAATTTTCATAACAGTTATTCATTGTTAATAAGAATCCCCAAGTTTTTATATAAGTTCCATCTAAAAATATTGTAGTATTAGTAACATAAAAATGAAGTTTTATCGAAAATTTTATAAATAAACAATTGAAGTGATGAGTTATTTAAAAGTAATGAATAGTTATTTGTAAAATTATGAATTGTTTTTAAAATATTGTTAGCTACACTAGCCATAAGTGCATTTAGAGAAATAATTTTTTTAAAATTAAAATTGATCTAATTTTGTTTCTAATCTGCTAAGTCAACATAAAGTTTGAATAAATTAATAATAATACTTATATAGTGGGTTTTCAAAATCTGGAGTATTTTGTGTATGTGAATAATTATGATTTATATCGATTATAGAAATCATATTAAATTGCTTAAGGAGTACAATATTATAATTATTGTGAACAAAAAAATTATAGTCCATTCAATCACTAATACAGTGTTATCAAATTAAATTTATCACCTAATATTTTAAATGACCCATGCCCAGCATGAGTTAAAAAATTAGTAATTTTAGTATTTATATACATATGGACTCAAATTTTGTTATTAAAAAAAATTAATATTTAAGTCCCTCTTGGTAGGTTACACTATCACTTTCTGATGTAGCAAAATATCACATATTAACATGTCTCCCTCATGATACAACAGCTTGACTTTTAGTCATATTGACTCAATCAACCTTATATAAGGCCTATTTTGGAAAGATGATAAAAAGTGACTTTTTGACTTTTAACCAAGTTTTTAACTTTTTTAGATAAATGATTTGAGAAGTTGGTAAAAAGTTGTTTTTGACTTTTTTTATTAATATTTATTTATGATGTCAAATCACAATAAAATGATCAAATTATCCCCATTTAATTTAAAATATTTACAATTTCAGTCATACGGTACATTTTGACTTATGAGGGGTAGAATTGTAATTTCACCATTGGCTAAAAACCAACTTCCCAAATAAAAAAAAAAAAAATCAAAAAAGCTAACTTTTGACTTTTGCTACAAACCAAAATAAGTGACTAAAAACTATATTCTAAAAGAATTCCTTTATAAGTTGCCTAACTATTTCTTTATAAATACAATATAAATTATATATACACACTCATATGTACACTTCCTTGTATCCACCAAAACATGAAGAGTCTCATAGTACAATAATGAATTCAACTATAAACCATCATCACTGTATGACAATTCAATATCATGAATATATATAATTCATCCACATCTACTAGTTGATACGTTATGTGCATAGTGACCATAATATATGGACAACTCAACCAACCTATATGTTACATTCTCAAACTATCAATGATAATTGTGCAAGTCTTATTAAATAGAAAAAGTTACAAACTCTTCAAATAAACATACTAATACAAGTAATCACCATCTATTACAAATAAAATAAATTATTATATAAAATATTTAATATTAAAATAACTCGTACGATAAGCACCCACACCTAAGTATATGGGCCTATTTTGGCATTTGAATTAAAAGTTAATTTTTTATCTTTTCAATTTTTTAGAATTACATCAATTTTTTATTTTTTTATATTTTTTTTAAAAAGTAAATCAAAAAATTTAAAAAAATAAAAAAACTCAATTTTTAAGTTACTTTCCAAACAATAATGATTGAGACTCTTTTTTTGAAGACCCCACCGCCCGCTTTAGATCTTAACTATTGATGATATGAGTCCCAATAGGTCCTACACATGTATCAATAATTGAGATCTAAAAAGAATGATGGAGTCTATAAAAAAAAAAAAAAAAGGAATCTAAGCATTTTTTCCTTTCAAAATAAGCCATAACTAGCCCATCACCCGTGCTATGCACGGGATAATTATAAATATTTATATTTGTTTTAGATTTTTTTCAATATATAAATTATGTTTTTTAAGATTTTTTATAAAAATAATTTAACAATCTTATCACTAACCATACTGTATGGGAGAAATTGAAAAGGGTACTGCAGTAATTATACATGGATTGTATCTATATCTGTACTATATATTAAGCAAAAGGGGGTTTTTAACCCCCAAGGCCTGTGGGAGTTTCAATATGTTAATCCTAATTTTCTAATTTTTTGTTTTTTAAAAAAAAAAAAATTAACCTCAGCATATTTATCAACTTCTCTTAACCCACAAGACTTTTTGACTTCTCTCATAATTACTGCAGTACCTTTTCCAAAACAAATAATTTGTATATTCAAAAAAATTTAAAACAAATATAAATATCTATATCTATATCTATCTATTTATTTATATCTATCTCTAACCCACAAGTTTTGTGGGAGTTTCAATATCTAAACCTTAATTTCTTAATCTATCTATACTATATATTAAGCAAAAGGGGCTTTTTAACCCCCAAGGCCTGTGGGAGCTTCAATATGTTAATCCTAATTTTCTAATTTTTTGTTTTTTAAAAAAAAAAAATTAACCTCAGCATATTTATTAACTTCTCTCAATCCACAAGACTTTCTGACTTTTCTCATAATTACTGCAGTACCTTTTCCAAAACAAATAATTTGTATATTCAAAAAAATTTAAAACAAATATAAATATCTATATCTATATCTATCTATTTATTTATATCTATCTCTAACCCACAAGTTTTGTGGGAGTTTCAATATCCAAACCTTAATTTCTTAATTTTTTTATTTTTTTTGAAAAAAAAAAAACTTAGCACTTATTAAATTCTTTCAAATCTTTTTAACTTCTCCAATACACACACTCTTTTTAACTTTTCACATACCTATTGCAAACAGTGAGTCTCCTTTTTGTTTTCTTCTTCTTGACTTTTCACTTCTGCACTTTCAACTTCAGTGACCAAGTATGCAAACAGTAAGTCTTTTTTTTTGTTTTCTCTTTCTTGACTTTTCCTTTTGTTTACTGTTTTAATATTGTAGTTAAATAGCGCATAAAAGTATTTGTGATTTGTCTAGCGAATAAAAAATGGGTGATGCACCAATAAATCCCAAATCTTTATCTTATGACCCATTTAGTCCTATATTTTATCTTATGATCCAATTAGTCCCAAGCTAATGTTAATGACAAAATAACCAGTGTTACACTATGTTTTGCCCTTTTTAGTAAAAGTAAATGAGGAAAACCCCAACGTGGTATTGACTAAAATGCCCAAAACTCTGCAAATGTTTGTTTTCCCTCCAAACAAACATCAACAAAATATAATCAAAAACATCAACAACATCAAACATTAAAACATCAACAAATATCAATAAACATCAAACATCAACAAAACATCATGAAACACATCAACAACATCAAACATTAACAAAACATCAACAAACATCATCAAAAAAATTGTGAACATCATCAACATCAACAAACATCATGAACAAAACATCATCAAACATCATCAAAAAAATTGTGAAAAAACCACGAAGCATTAATGTACAGTGTATCGATTTGTGTCTTCCTAGCAATGTACAGTGTATCGATTGATGGCCAAGACCACGAAGCATCGCGTCCAAGGAAGATTCCACCATCGTCGTCCCTGTTATGGGCCCGAAACCTTCGCTATTACATCGGATCCGGTGCTGGTCTCGGTTCTGAAGCATTAATGGGTCTGTATTTTATCTAATTCCTTGACAATTCTGTGTTTTGGTTGATCAATTGCAGTGCTACTCAAACTGCTCAAAGTCGGCCTCTAACAAACATCTTCTCACTACAACAAAAGTCACTATTTACGGCATCATGTTTATGGCATGCATTAAATGCATGACGTAATTAGTACATTTTACGACATTTTTTTTTTACAAGCCGTTAATGTTTTGCCAATAACAACATACATACTATGTAAGTCATTAATTTATATATTTATGGCATACAAAAGTATGCCGTAAAAAATATATGTTTTCACGACTTACAAAAATATGTCTGTAGACGCGCCCTTGGGCTTACTACTATAGTTCGGACTCCCTTTTGTGTCACGGTTCTTAATCTGAACCAAAGAGTCCAAATTCGGCAAATCGTTTTGAGAAAACAGATTTTTTGAAAGAAGTGCCAAACATGGACTGCTTTGCCAGATACAGAGTCGCCACCTAAATATTTTATTTTGGGAAATTTAGGAAACCCTGACTCGGTGCCAAAGGCCACGTGTCCGTCGCCACCAAAGTTGCCTCGGCTCGGGAACTTGGGTACGATCGGGGAAGGTCAGCTATGAGCACCCCCTCTCGCCCGGTCCGAAGACCGGCCTCTACTAACCATGATATCCATTTTTGAAAACGTCATGTGTTCTTATTCCGGTTATTAGCCTAGAATTACTATGTTATGCGCACAGCAAACAAGTATAGACTAGATCTCCTAATTTGGAAATAAGCATTGCATATCCGTTTGTCTTGAAAAATACTTTGGAGTTTGCTACTCGTAAGTAGGCTAAAATACGGATTTCAACGAGTTTTTCCAACTCAGGCAATCCAACCTTCACCCACAGGCATTCAAACAGTTTATCACATAAGCATCTAGCCACATGGTAAGCATGTTGTCATGTTAACACTCACGCGCATGCGGTATGCTAAAGTATGAAAATACTTACATCGTACTCCGTGCCAAAACAATAAACTAGTTAGCAAACATGCATGGTCCTAGTTCATGGCAATTTGACTAATGCAACACATACAGGATGCAATTAGAGCAGGCTCAGCTAACCTAAACATGGCATGTGAAATGCAATCAATTGATGCACGTATTCAATTTGGGAATTGAAGTACAAATGCAGTTAGCATGATGCGCCGAGCCTGGTGCATGCAAGACAAATGTATGGATGCACGCATGCATAGCATAAGGTATGCTAATTTAAACATGCCCTAATCTACCATCATAAGCAGGTAAATAAAAGGGAAGAAAGAAGCGGGGATTGGAAGACATGCACACACACGCAAACACACTTATTACAGATTCGCCCTCGCTCGGAGGGACCAAAAGAATATACAAATTAATTAACTACGCAAGCTAATTAAATATTACAAACCGCTTAATTAATTAACAAATTAACTAAGTTAAGGAAAGCAATGAAATCCTCGGGAAGCGGGTCCGATGCAATGCTTGTTCGGTCTTGCTCGGAATTGCACTACAATGCATAGACTGCCTCTGTTTTCCCTGCTCTGCTCCTCTGAGGACTGCCAAAGCCTCTGAATTGCTTCCCTGGACACTGGGGAATACCACCGGCTGAGTAGAATTACCACCGGCTGCTAGATATGGCCATTGGCACAAGATGCATCCATCGGCCACCAATGGATGGCGGTCGGCACTATATGTTGCCGGTCGGCCAAAAATGCCTGCAGAACCTGCAACTTACAGCAGCAGAGGACAGAACCTGCATGGCAATGCAATTCAAGCAATATATGCACCAACCTTACCCCTTATCATGTGTAGGACTCAAAGGGACATGGTCCTTGGTTCTCGGACCACCAATGGCGCATTTCAATGCGTGATGACCCAAGAGAATCAAGTGTGCATTTTCAATTTCAAATGTAATGCAATACAAACAAACAAACCAAAGCCCAATCCCTATCACTAATCAAGGGACAAAGCATGCATGCAAGATGCAATGCAACCTAGGCATGCAAGCTAAGGATGCAACATGGCATGGCAAGGCACTTATGCAAGCATACGAGCAAGCATGAGGCAATGCAAACTAATGAAAAGATGGACTTAAACATGATTTAGGCAGCTCCAAATAGGCCCAAAACAGTGACCAAAATGCTAAGTTCATGAAGGCGAATGCTTATGCAAACATGCATAGATACATGGTTCAAGACTTAAGCATAATGAAGCAACTTTTAAACACATTTAAAAGGGACTAACATGGACTAATGGCATGCAAATGAAGCTTTGAAAATCATGCTATAGGAGGTGCCAAACCAACTAACAAAGCAAGCAAAGCATGCAAAATGGCCAAGAATTCAAAGCAAGCTAATGATGCATTGAACTACACTTAGCAAGGCAAACATGGCATGCATTAAACAACTAAAAACAGATTTTTAGCGTGTTAAAACAAGGCCAAAAGACCACTTAAATGGCATCTAAATGACTCAAATTCAAAGGCATGCACAATGGTCAAAACATAGGGCATACAAGGCAAGCTTTCAAAGCTTCAAAGAGACGTCCAAGGCAAGCATACAAGCATGTCTTAGGGACTGAAATGACATGTAGGGTGGTTCCAAACCACTTAAGTGATGCAAGCAATGCATGCTACACATTCACATACTTGAGGCCAACAAGCCGCAATACAAAGGAGCTATGTAATGCATGCCAAGATCGACTCAAACAAACATGGACAGACCTTAAACATGGCAAAATAAACACAAAACCTTCACAAGGTTAAGCCTAAAACATGCTAGAATGAAGGCTAACAACTTAAGGCATATTAAGGCAATAACATGGCATTACATGGTAGGTATGCTAAGCATGCATGGTGTACCAAAACCAACACACAACAATGTTATATCATGGCATAATAAGCATGGAAACCAGCCTAGACATGATCAACAAATACTCAAGCATGATGCTCCCTCAAGAGGCTAAAAAGTGCCCTTTTCAAGGACAACAAGGAGAGGGGGTGGCCCTCTCATTCTTGAGACTTCAAGGCACCATCTTCACCACTGAAATCCCTCAAGATTTCAGTGGTGAGGAGGCCCGAGCACCAAAGTCTCGGAGCTCACCAAAAATGGCACAAAATGGGGCCTCTCGAGGCCTAAGGGTGGTCAAACACCTCCAAACCACAAAACACTCTTAACAAACAATCAAGAGGGCTTAAAAACAGAACTTTTTTGTATTATACACTAAGCACAAAAATAGTTCTAAGATAGGTAGAAAAGCAATGCAAAAATGGGGAGTAAAAGGGAAGTTTCTTACCCTTGAAGCCCTCCACAAACAATGCTCCAACAGCCTTCTTTGGCTTAAATCCAGCTCCAAAATACTAAAACAACCCTCCAAGGGTCTCAAGTCCAAGAGATGGTGTGTTAGTGTGTGTTTGTGAGCAAAAGTGGGACAAAACACACACTTATAGAGATAGAATACGTATCAAACCCTAACCCTAGAACTCAAGCTTTACAAAAGCTGTCTAAAATCTCTCTCCCCAATGTCAAGAGAAGAAGCTCTCCTATATAGGCAATTCCCTCTTGTAAGGCTTCCAAAACAAGCCATTCAAGAGGGAAATCCCTCCATACACGTGTATAGAGGGGAATGGGGTGGGTGCCAGCTATCACAACTGGCACAAAATATCTGCTAAAAGCAGATGAACAGTAGTTGGCTGGCCAAAATTGTCATTTTGATAAAATTGATGGCCGGTCGGCCAAAAAGAGTGCCGGTCGGCCAAATATATGGCCGATGGACACAAACAACAGCCGGTGGCCTCAAGCCACGGCCGGTGATGTGTGGGGATGCCTCACAAGGCATTCCCTGCCTCTCCAAGGCAAAACACAAGTGTTTGGTGCAAAACCAGACACAAAATGGTCGAGTTCGGAGATCCTGAGGCAAGGCGCGTAGCCGAGACCTCCGGGAACTCCCAACGAACACAAACAATGGATAATCACCGGGTGTTCAAGCGGTGACGTCCAAGTCTTGAGGACGGTCAAAAATGGGGTGTCTACAGTTGCCCCTCTTTGACAGAACTCGAAAGTCATAACAATGACGGGAGTGAATGTCAAAGCCCAGAGACGACCCATTTTTGACAAGGCCGAAGACTTGGACAATCATGCAAGACAAACAAGGTATGCGCCCGAAGGCAGGGGCAAAATGCAAGACAATGCAAGAAGCCGAGCATAACTTATGATCATGCAAAGAAAGCTGTAACGAAGCACGCATGCGACAGTTTTAAGCTAGCATACACCAAACTACACTACAATGCAGAAAGGATGTAAGAGAATTATGCAATTCTCGATACGTCTCACACGGAGGATACAATACCTGTCCGGTTCGTCCGGTTGCACCGGCCTCAAATGAACCGTACATACAATATCGTGCCTGTAAAGAAAACAAACTTAACAGGTACAATGTTGTTAGCAACATGCATGACAATGCAATGATGAATGCAAAATGATATGCACTATATACAAAACTACGTATAAATAATACAAATGATATGCAATGCAATCGAATCATGATTCAATCATGAGCGGTTCGAAACCACACAAATGTCAAATAGATTGATGGAAGTAACAAGTCTGTCTACCATAGAAAAGGTGCCGCAACCCTCAAACCAACATACCAGCGTGGAATAGGTGCGTACACATGCAGAACTATGAGTAATGTAGACGGACACAAGAACGAGTATTGGGTGGAATGACATAAGTGGGGTGTCGACCCGCTGGGGAAAGAATAATGATCCTAACACCGGATGCAACAATTACACTACAATGTAATATCTACAATGGATATGGCGTGCAGCCAAAACCGTATCTTGCCTAGGAAAGGCATGTACGCATACAAGCCATGTCTAACACAGAAAAGGTGCCGCAACCCTCAAACCAACATACCAACGTGGAATAGGCGCGTACACATGCAGAACTGTGTTTTGACGTGAAAAGTAAGAGCACATACCAGACCAAGCTCAACAAGGAAAGGCGCAAGCCATAGATGGAGGGTGATGCAGTAAATGCATACAACTAAAATGCAATGGAGATGGATACAACGGATATGGCACGCGGGCCAAACCAAATCTTGCCTAGGAAAGGCATGTACGCATACAAGCCATGTCTAACACAGAAAAGGTGCCGCAACCCTCAAACCAACATACCAACGTGGAATAGGCGCGTACACATGCAGAACTGTGTTTTGACGTGAAAAGTATGAGCACATACCAGACCAAGCTCAACAAGGAAAGGCGCAAGCCATAGATGGAGGGTGATGCAGTGAATGCATGCAAACTATAATGCAATGGAGATGGATACAACGATGCATGACAATGCAAATGATGCGATCTGCTGGGGAAAATGCAATGGAATGTAAATGCAATATTTACAGTGGAAATGCATGACAATGCACTATATTACGATGAAATGCATGACATATGCAATATCTACAATGATGCATGTTGTTTTTGTTGTTTTTTTGAAATGCATGACATATGCACTACCTACGATGATGCATGACAACGCGGTATTTACAATGCAATGCATGACAATGCAGTATTTATAATGATGCATGACATTGCAGTAAAGGTTTCGCACCCTCCAAGGATTTAAGGTCTCCTAGACCGTCTGCTGGGGAAAATGCAATGGAATGTAAATGCAATATTTACAGTGGAAATGCATGACAATGCACTATATTATGATGAAATGCATGACATATGCAATATCTACAATGATGCATGTTGTTTTTGTTGTTTTTTTGAAATGCATGACATATGCACTACCTACGATGATGCATGACAACGCGATATTTACAATGCAATGCATGACAATGCAGTATTTACAATGATGCATGACATTGTAGTAAAGGTTTCGCACCCTCCAAGGATTTAAGGTCTCCTAGACCGTCTGCTGGGGAAAATGCAATGGAATGTAAATGCAATATTTACAGTGGAAATGCATGACAATGCACTATATTACGATGAAATGCATGACATATGCAATATTTACAATGATGCATGTTGTTTTTGTTGTTTTTTTGAAATGCATGACATATGCACTACCTACGATGATGCATGACAACGCGGTATTTACAATGCAATGCATGACAATGCAGTATTTACAATGATGCATGACATTGTAGTAAAGGTTTCGCACCCTCCAAGGATTTAAGGTCTCCTAGACCGTTGTGCAAAACGATGCACAATGCAAGTGAGACACGCATGCCAATGGAAATGTGACACGCATGCCAATGTAGATAAGACACGCATGCCAATGCAAGTGAGACACGCATGCCATGAAGGAATGTAAAATGATATGTAAATGAGACACACATGCCTCAAAGGTGCAAGACAATGCACATGAGACACGCGTGCCTCAAAGGAATGTAAAATGATGCAAATGAGACACGCATGCCTCAAGGATTTGAGGCACGCGTACCTCAAAGGATGTAAAATGAAATGCATGATAATGTGAATGGATTCGAATGCGTAACAACGCACGTGTTTTGGAAAGCATGACAATGCATGGTAAGGGAATGCACGACAACGCGAACGATGCGCGAGGCGACGTATGTATTGAAATGCATGGCAATGCTTGTAATAAAAATGCAATGACAATTCATGAGAGATGTGCATGACAATGCAAGGGGTGCATGTTACAACGCGTGTAGTACGTGCATAACAATGCAACTGTGAGGCGCATGACGGTGAGATGCAATGCACCGAAATAGTGCGATGAACGCGTGCAACGCACACGGGGCAACTTTTGAATCTTGCAAAAGGCAAAAGGATACAGAAGGATACATCATTGCATGAATTTGAGTGCCACGCACAGAAGACGCGGTCTGAGGTCAAAACGGAGACCGGTTGAGCGTTGGAGATACACTTTCTTGCACTTTCTTGAGCTATGAAGGCCAAAAAAACTACTCATGTGGCCTAAACAAGGCTTTGGGAACACCACCGACCGGAAGGGGAAGCCGCCGGCTGTCCACCGGCTGCAAAATAGTTTCATCGGCACAATATTCTGCCGGCCGGCACAAAATATTGCCGACCGGCCAAAAGTGCCTGAGTCGGGGCAGATTCGACATTTCACCATGGGTCTTTTTAAAATAGGGTTTCAAACCCTATTTTGTCACTTCCCCTTCGCCGAAAAACATTCCTCTCTCTCTCTAGAGCCTTTTCCTTCCTCATTTCCTCGTTTTCTTCGCGTTCCAAGCCCGTTTCGTCGTCGGATTCGCAATTTCCTTCGCGTTTCGGACGTTTTCATCCGAACAAATCTTTGTTTCGGTACCTCTTTTGCCATTTCCACCTTTTTGGGGTTTGTTCCCCTCACTTTCCTCTTGATTTCCATGCCTTTTTCATATCTCGACTTTCCGGCCATTTTCCACCCTCCCGGGGGTTGACTTTTCGGTTGACTTTCCATATTCCAGTCGGATTTTCCTTCCTCCGGCTATTCTCTCATCATACTTGATATGGCCGATGATATTCCATGCGATGGGACTCCCTCGGATCACGAGATGGATCCCGGGGTCGAGCTCCTACCTTTGAGCGAGCGCCCGTTCGACCCGGCGACCTACCGGCCGGCGATTCATGTTCTGCCCCCCGACGGACTACGCCAGTTCAGGAGTTTTGACAGGGCGCTGGACCCAGAGCTTCTGCTACGTGAGCCTGCCTCTCACTTATCCTTCGGCGCTTCCGAGGTAACATTTTTTCTCTGTTTTACTTCTTGCAATGTAGAACTTTTAACTGTCAACTGCCATAGCTGATTACAGTCTTTAACTGCTTAGTTCAGATACACTGATACACTGTATATTGTAGTTGATCGCAGACACACTTTGCAACTGATATCTGTTTAAGACCGACACATGCACACACACTGCACTAGCCTTAAACCACTCAACACACGGCACACACCGTATGTCACTGCAAACACCGGCACCCGATACCTGTTTGAATCTGAAAATATGCACGCATGCCACATTTGCACTGAACCACTCAAACACGCTGACGCATCACGCGTTGTAGTTCACTATAAGCACACCGGCACTCGGTATCTATTCGAACTTGAAAATACGCACGCATGCCAAATTTGCACTGATTTTGACTGTTTCTTCAAAACTGTACATTTTATATTGCTTCGCAACTACTTGTTTGAAAACAGGGAGATTCCCATACCATCTGCGGGTATGGGAACACTGTCGCTCGTGATTGGTACGCTGAGCTACCCGATGCAGTTTTCCACATCGTGGACCAGGCCGGCTTTGGCGCATTCTGCAGAGGACTCTCCAGGCTCACTACATGCAGACCTCTCCTTGCCGCTCTGGTGGAGAGGTGGTGGGACACCACCGATTCATTCCATTTCTCTGCGACGGGGGACATGACGATGACCCTTTATGATTTCTCGATGCTCACAGGCATCGGGGTAGGGGGTGATCCGATCCCCTTTGATACGGATATGGATGAGTGGGAGGCCGCTCAGATCTACTTGCTCGGCGAGCTGCCACCTCTGGCGCGTCCCGGCTTCGTCCGATATTCCTGGTTTGAGGTGCAGTTCAGGGTTCAGCCCATCCTTGTCGAGGCAGCCCCGATGACTCAGGAGGCCGTGGAGAGATACGCACGTGGCTTTCTCATGTTCCTGTTTGGGACGACCATTTTCGCCGACCGGGCGAACACCGTGCCTCTCTGCCTGCTCAGCGCACTGGTGGACGTCAAGGATATCTTACATTACGACTGGGGTGGCGCCGCTCTGGCCACTCTCTACGGATATATGAGCTCAGCTTCCCGCGGCAGCGGACAGTTGCTCGGGGGCTACTGGCGTGTTTGGGAGGTACATTTCTTTCTCTGCTTTTCATTTCTGTTCTATATTTTCTGTACTCTGCACACTGCACACACTGTAGTCTGCTTTATACTTGTTGTATACTGTACACACGGCACATACATACTCTGCTTTACACTGACTGTACACTGCTCACACTGTACACTCTGCACAATACACTGCACAACACATGGCTCTGCTATTTCTGCCTTTATTCTATATTCTGCTTTATCTGATAAATGCACTGGTATTTACCTTGCAGTTGTGGGTTTATGCCTACTTTCCTAGGCTTGCTCCCGTACCCGACATAGAGACCCCTCTCCTCGTCCCATTCTCGTGCCGCTTCAACGGGAGGTGCGTGCGGAGGCCCCGAGAGACATTTAGCTTCTTCCGCCGCTACTTCGATACCATCACCCCCGCAGAGGTACGTTTTACTTGCAGTTCTTTTAAGCTTCGTCTTTCCACTGTATGTTTCAATAACAGTAAATAACAAACTGTATTTCAATTCCAGATCACCTGGCAGCCGTGGGCTCCACTGCCAGCCGTGATGCGGGATCGGTTTGCCGGTGCCGATGAGACCTCGCGTTTCCGGATTCTGCTGGAGGGCCCGGTCTGTCGGGCTTGGTACCTGGGTGAGCGTTTCCTACGTCAGACCCTGGGTTTACCGGAGCAGATAGTCCCGGTGCACCCTCCTGAGCATATGAGGGATACCGAGAGATTCACCGCCGAGCAGATGGCCGACTATACCATTGGCTGGGAGGCAGACGGCTTCAGAGGTGAGGGCGATTACTTGGAGTACGTCCGGACCTTCATCATGCGACCTCTGAGCGGCGGCCGCCGAGCGGAAAGAGAGAGATCTGTGGCGCCAGCGGCTGGAGCGAGAGCAGGGGCTGGAGGGGGAGTGTCGAGGAGAGCTCGAGTCCGTGGCAGGGGCGGAGTTCAGCGAGGACGGGGGACCGGTTGGCCTGCTCTGCCCGTTTCACTGACTTTCAGAGGGCAGGGTGGGGCGACCTACCAGATCCCCTTTGCTCCTCCGCCGGCTGATCACGAGTTTGTCGGTGTCCCCGACTTGCCTCCGGTATGTATTACTTCATTTCGCATCTTGTACTGTTATTTCATTTCAGTTTATTTAATATTCCGCAGAATACTGATGCATCTGATACTTTTGTAGGCGTCTTCTGAGTACACCCGGCAGTCATTGGAGATGAATGCCTCCATGATGGGGATGCTACAGCGGACCTTCGACCTCCTAGCCCTTTACAGTATCCCGGTATGTTCTTTCTGACCACAGCCTTAAACCATACACAAACTGCTTTGCATAATCTGATGCACGACACTATACTGGATACCCAACCCTTAGGCACCTGATACACTGTACTCACACACTGCACCCTGCACTGATTCACTGCTCACAGCATACATACACTGTACTTATACACTGTATTCTGTACTGATTCACTGCTCACGGCACTCACAGACTGTACTCATACACTGTATTCTGTACTAATTCACTGCTCATGGCACTCACAGACTATACTCATACACTGTATTCTGCACTGATTCACTGCTCACGGCGGTCATACACTGTACTCATACAATGTATTCTGCACTGATTCACTGCTCACGGCACTCATACATTGTACTCATACACTGTATTCTATACTGATTCACTGCTCACAGTATTCTGATGTATTTGCCTTTCATGCTTTTTCAGCCTCTCTTCCAGATTCCTCCGGTGGGTGGTGTTCCGGCTGGACCTCCCATTTTTACTCGGGACGGCAGAGTATATCCGCGCACCAGAGGGGGGTACACTCATGTCGGGAGCAGCTCGCGGGCTCCAGTTCCAGATGACGAGTCTGAGGCAGAGACAGAGGCGGAGGCAGAGTCGTCGTCGGAGGAGACCAGTGATGGCTTGGACTCGGGCTCAGACGGTGATGCTCCTGGTGCTGCTCCTGGACTTCTGCCCAGGAAGAGGGCGAGGACGGATCCTCGGGCGTGAGACCATTGATGTTGCTTCAGATTTTTGCTCTTTTTTCCTTCTTTTTGTACCTTTTCCCTTTTTGTTAGTAGTTAGGGTACTTTGTACTGCCGTAGGTAGATTTTGTTTCCAAAACTTATGTACTTGAAAAGATTATGAAATGAAACAAACTTTTTGTCTGAAAAAGTGTTATATCTGTGCATTCCATACTTTGCACTGCATTACATCATATTACGCCCCAAATGCAAACGAAATCGATCTGTTGTCTGAAAATTGAGCACTTGCACTGTGATAATCGGATAACCAACCAACTAACAGCAAACAACTTATACAAACCACTGCTCAACCTGGACACACGGCCCATACTTTGTTGGGGATTAGTCTGCATACGGCCCATAACACAGCACTCGGTTCATTCTGCACACAGCAAACCCTGAACAAATAGCCCAATCTGACAAGACGGACCACAAAACTGAAACGGTTGAAGTCGAAACACGCTTGGATGTCCCAAATTTTCCCTTTTCTTCTCTTGCTTCGTATGAATGTAGAGAATGGCACAACATTCTGAGCACAAACGATTAATCTTTGAAATAAATAAGGGTTTTCAACCTGGGTATCAAGTCTAAAGCTGAACACAGCGAGAAAGACTCAATTGAAGAAAACAAAAGGCACACGAGCTAAACGCAGCGAGACGCACTCGGAAAAGACTCAAGATAAGAATTGCGACAAAACCAAAACGAAAGACACGACTCACGGACGTGTTTACAAGAATGAGAGACCTAAGATACCGAGGAGCCAGTTTCCACGGGTTTTGTTCCCACCCTTTCTAATTTGTGACTCTCACGACACTCGGCCCTCAGGCTCGTTTTTCTCTCAAAACCTTGTCGCTCACTTTTTTCTCAACTTACACCTCTCTATTCTTCAATCTCTCATTTTTTATCCCTCCCCAGGGTGATTGATGGATGAATAGGAAGTTGCGGGTTCGTGCCCAACACCGTTAGCTCACGGTCATTTCTTCCGGTGGATAGAGTGCTCTTCTGGCAAGTATGTTGACGGCGGGGGAAAGACAGAAGACCTGACTCAATTGTGCCCCTAGTTCGTCGCTTTGACCATTTTTGTTTTCTAAAACAGTTTTGACCAAAATGAGAGTTGGATTAACATACTTGTTCGATTTTTGATTTGAAAATCATGCGAATCAGGCTGTGAGCACTGAAAATTTTCCTTTTTGGGTCCAAGAAGATGGTCCGGTTTTTGGAAAATGAAATAGTTTTCGAGAAAATAGTCAACTTCAGTAAAAATTTTCAAAAACTATTTTTGCAAACAATCAGCGCTCGACGAGCGCGAAACTTACCCCCGAGATACGCAACCTCGGATCGGAGGCAATGGAGAATTGCCCCTTGCTTAAAGGGGGCACATGGCAACGGAAAGTTGCCCCTGGTTTGGACGGCAACTCAGGGCAACTTATGGCAATGCATGGCAACAGAAAGTTGCCCCTTGTCTGGACGGTGCCGCAGCACGCTGTAAACTGCTTTTATCAATGACGACTGAACTCCGAAGACGACGGTCTGAACCAATATATGGACACAGTCACTGTAAGAGCAATGGTGGCTGGACTTCAGGATGAAGTTGCCTACGTATCCCAAACATGGGAATCAAGCCTACGTAGTTCACGGTTGTTACAACCGAATTGTCGAATGCAGAGGAAGCAAGGATGATCAAAACCATTACATGGACTGGGGCGCTGTGAAAGCGTTGGGGGCTGGACTTCAAGATGAAGTTGCATATGTATCCCAAACATGGGAATCAAGCCTTACGTAGTTCCGGTTAAGGTACACTTGGGTATTTTAACCTTCACTTTTTAGGCTCTAACTTTTGCCAAGGCGCCTGTTGCAGGTTTTTGACCTTGTGAGCTTCTTTCTCTTTTTTCTTCATTTGTTCATTTCTTTTCTTCCTTCTTTTTCTTTTTTCTTCAAATTTTCTGCATTCTTTTTTTCTCTTCTTTTTTCATTCATTTTTTCTTTTCTTTTCTTTTTTGCATTTTTTTTTTGCATTTTTTTTTTTTTTTTGCCTTGCTCTAACTTTTGCCTGGGTCGCCCTTTCGGGTTTTCGGCCCAGCGAGCCTCTCAAAGGGTAAAAGTGTAACAAGTCCATGCCAAATGGTTTTGAAATTGAAGCCCTCCGTATTCGGGAGAGCGACTACTGTGTTGATTTGCAGAAGAATCCATCACGGTTGCTTCACGAGCTTTTTCCAGTGGGACCTGACCTTCTTGATCTGATTTTGGTGCCCCTTGCTCGAGGGCAGCTTTGAATTGGGCCACACAGGCCTTACATGGCAGTTAACTGTTGAACGTTTTGAACGTATTCCAGGTTCGCAACAGATAAATTGAATCTCGAGGCTGAGAGCGATCCTGGGCTGCACAATCTCAAGAGCAATTCCACACAAGTCTTCACAGGACCGCGCAAAACATTTTGTTTTTGAAAGTTTTTAAGGAAGCGACAAATCGCTCGCGCAGAAGATAGTGTGGAACCAGTCCGGATCAAACCAGGATCCTTCTCAGTACTCATGCTGACAAGCATGATTTCATTCATAAAAAGGCTTAGCATGCCGATCTTTCCCTCAAAAATGATCAAAGTTTTGCAAAACTCGAGGAATTGCTTCCTCTTCGTTTTTATCACCGCAGTGTTCGAAAAGGGTTTTTTGAAAAGCTTAGGTCATTACAACGATGTTCAAGGCACAAGAGAGTAGGTGGAATGTACTGTCGTTCCATTCACATCTTCTGGCACAACCAGCTTAAACAGCAACAAGGACGGAAACGTGATAGCCGTAGCTGTTTCATTCAGATTCCCTGATTATGACTGGCTCCTCAACCGAGACAGACTCAAAAGGAAAACAAAAAGGGGTAATTACAAAACGGTGCTCGAGGCGACAACCCCGGAATCACCTGACATTCTATACAAAGGGGGCTGACTCGCTACAACAAGACAGACCCGTGAGCAAAAAGGACTGACTCAAGACAACGAGACAGACTCAAAATAAAACAAAGACTGACTCGACACCCAAGCCAGATTTTTCAAAACTAGCATTCGCAGATGCTCAAAAATGCGTGCCAGACGCCACATCAAAACACTAGGCGCCGCTCACAAGTGGTCCTTCCCTGATCACATACTCACAGTATCCGCATCCTCAAAATCCAATAGCTGGGTAGTAACGGACTTGGCTGAGGTGGGCGGGAGGATAACCTCGTTGTCAATCAAATCTTGCACCTCATGACGGAGGCGGAAACAATTGTCGGTAGCATGGCCTGTCTGCTGGTGGTACGTGCAGTACTGAGCAGGGTCATGAGTAGCAGGGAGATTCTTCGGGAGAGGCCGAGACTCCAGGGGTTTAAGGTGTCCCCTCTCGGCAAGGATCTGAAGTGCCTTGGACAATGGCATGTAGAGAGCATGGAAGACCCTGCGCCCTCGGGGCAGGTACTTCGGAGGTTGAGTATTCTTGCTAGACGCACTAGCGAACGGGTCAGCAGGCGCGGCCTTGGATTTCTGATCCTTCCCGGGTGCAGGGTTGGGAGCAGAGGGAACTGTCCTGGCATGACGGGGCCTATCCCGGTTTTCTGACTGACTTGAACTATCCTCAGGTGGAGTGGGGAAAGCATCCTCCACAGCTTTTGTCACAACTGCAGATACCTGTTGCTTGTTCGTCCCCCCGGCTTTCAAAGCCTCGACTGCCCACAGCAGTTGTTCGATAGGATCGACATCTGCCTTTATTTTGCCTTTGTCTCGGGCCTCAGCCTGATCTAGGATTTGAGTCGGTACGTCGTTGCCATAGCTGGAGGCCATCTCCGGTTGGCTAAGCTCAATCACAATCCGTCCCAATAGCGGGGGCTCCTGGGGTACAAAACTCCCGGCATATGGTGCGGCTGGTGGCGAAGCTGACATCCCGTAAGCGAGATCCGCCACGGATCTTTGGAGATCACCTATCATCCCCATTAGCTCGAATGTGGTAGGCTCGCGAGCCTGATATAGCTGGGGGGTCCAGACCGGGTGCGCAACCGGCGATCTAGGTGGATACGGCACATCGACATTGGTCTCACTTTGCAGAGTGATCCCTTGGTCTAATGCAGCTGTCATAACCACTATCTCTTCCGAATTTTGCGTCATCATAAGCCCCGCCTCAGCAAGGGGGAACACTGACTATTCTGGAACTCTCTGAATTGAAAGGAAAAACAAGCAGCATTTCAGCCCAAATGAATCAAACACAGGTGCAGCCGAACAACTGTACTTTCCTACTGATCACTGTTTCCCGGAAATCACTGTCCCAAAAATATTGAATCGGATACCCTCAGATATAACTGATTCTATCAAACGCTGACATTGGTGCCCTCGGGCCTGATACTCAAACTTTGCAAACTGATATGTGCGTTCCTGCAGAGATACACTCTAAAAGCACATAACAAGTAGAGAGAGCCAAAACACCCCTATGTTGGGGTAGGGTTTCCCTGTCCTATTTTGTCAGGAGCTAGGGTTTCACTACGCACGCAGCGATTTCAAACAACCTAACATCGGGTAAGCAACCTGTCCTAATTTGGAATGGTCACTATGGATTCTGAATATGCACTAGGTCGAATGGCCAAAAGGGGTGCCCCGGTAAAACCGGGGTTTGTGTTCCCATACTGGCAGAGCCCGCAACCGGTCAGCCTTATGGTCATGCCTTGACAAGACAAGCCTCCAGCAAACCGCTCAGGAATAGCAGATGGCCAACACGGTGTCCTAGGCGCACCAATGCACATGCAATGCAAAGAAACACATAAGTGTAGTCAAAACAGGATATCACGAGTTCGAGTCAAGTTCTCTAATTTCCCCAGCAGAGTCGCCAGAAACTGTAGACGCGCCCTTGGGCTTACTACTACAGTTCGGACTCCCTTTTGTGTCACGGTTCTTAATCTGAACCAAAGAGTCCAAATCCGGCAAATCGTTTTGAGAAAACAGATTTTTTGAAAGAAGTGCCAAACATGGACTGCTTTGCCAGATACAGAGTCGCCACCTAAATATTTTATTTTGGGAAATTTAGGAAACCCTGACTCGGTGCCAAAGGCCACGTGTCCGTCATCAGCAAAGTTGCCTCGGCTCGGGAACTTGGGTACGATCGGGGAAGGTCAGCTATGAGCACCCCCTCTCGCCCGGTCCGAAGACCGGCCTCTACTAACCATGATATCCATTTTTGAAAACGTCATGTGTTCTTATTCCGGTTATTAGCCTAGAATTACTATGTTATGCGCACAGCAAACAAGTATAGACTAGATCTCCTAATTTGGAAATAAGCATTGCATATCCGTTTGTCTTGAAAAATACTTTGGAGTTTGCTACTCATAAGTAGGCTAAAATACGGATTTCAACGAGTTTTTCCAACTCAGGCAATCCAATCTTCACCCACAGGCATTCAAACAGTTTATCACATAAGCATCTAGCCACATGGTAAGCATGTTGTCATGTTAACACTCACACGCATGCGGTATGCTAAAGCATGAAAATACTTACATCGTACTCCGTGCCAAAACAATAAACTAGTTAGCAAACATGCATGGTCCTAGTTCATGGCAATTTGACTAATGCAACACATACAGGATGCAATTAGAGCAGGCTCAGCTAACCTAAACATGGCATGTGAAATGCAATCAATTGATGCACGTATTCAATTTGGGAATTGAAGTACAAATGCAGTTAGCATGATGCGCCGAGCCTGGTGCATGCAAGACAAATGTATGGATGCACGCATGCATAGCATAAGGTATGCTAATTTAAACATGCCCTAATCTACCATCATAAGCAGGAAAATAAAAGGGAAGAAAGAAGCGGGGATTGGAAGACATGCACACACACGCAAACACACTTATTACAGATTCGCCCTCGCTCGGAGGGACCAAAAGAATATACAAATTAATTAACTACGCAAGCTAATTAAATATTACAAACCGCTTAATTAATTAACAAATTAACTAAGTTAAGGAAAGCAATGAAATCCTCGGGAAGCGGGTCCGATGCAATGCTTGTTCGGTCTTGCTCGGAATTGCACTACAATGCATAGACTGCCTCTGTTTTCCCTGCTCTGCTCCTCTGAGGACTGCCAAAGCCTCTGAATTGCTTCCCTGGACACTGGGGAATACCACCGGTTGAGTAGAATTACCACCGGCTGCTAGATATGGCCATCGGCACAAGATGCATCCATCGGCCACTAATGGATGGCCGGTCGGCACTATATGTTGCCGGTCGGCCAAAAATGCCTGCAGAACCTGCAACTTACAGCAGCAGAGGACAGAACCTGCATGGCAATGCAATTCAAGCAATATATGCACCAACCTTACCCCTTATCATGTGTAGAACTCAAAGGGACATGGTCCTTGGTTCTCGGACCACCAATGGCGCATTTCAATGTGTGATGACCCAAGAGAACCAAGTGTGCATTTTCAATTTCAAATGTAATGCAATACAAACAAACAAACCAAAGCCCAATCCCTATCACTAATCAAGGGACAAAGCATGCATGCAAGATGCAATGCAACCTAGGCATGCAAGCTAAGGATGCAACATGGCATGGCAAGGCACTTATGCAAGCATACGAGCAAGCATGAGGCAATGCAAACTAATGAAAAGATGGACTTAAACATGATTTAGGCAGCTCCAAATAGGCCCAAAACAGTGACCAAAATGCTAAGTTCATGAAGGCGAATGCTTATGCAAATATGCATAGATACATGGTTCAAGACTTAAGCATAATGAAGCAACTTTTAAACACATTTAAAAGGGACTAACATGGACTAATGGCATGCAAATGAAGCTTTGAAAATCATGCTATAGGAGGTGCCAAACCAACTAACAAAGCAAGCAAAGCATGCAAAATGGCCAAGAATTCAAAGCAAGCTAATGATGCATTGAACTACACTTAGCAAGGCAAACATGGCATGCATTAAACAACTAAAAACAGATTTTTAGCGTGTTAAAACAAGGCCAAAAGACCACTTAAATGGCATCTAAATGACTCAAATTCAAAGGCATGCACAATGGTCAAAACATAGGGCATACAAGGCAAGCTTTCAAAGCTTCAAAGAGGCGTCCAAGGCAAGCATACAAGCATGTCTTAGGGACTGAAATGACATGTAGGGTGGTTCCAAACCACTTAAGTGATGCAAGCAATGCATGCTACACATTCACATACTTGAGGCCAACAAGCCGCAATACAAAGGAGCTATGTAATGCATGCCAAGATCGACTCAAACAAACATGGACAGACCTTAAACATGGCAAAATAAACACAAAACCTTCACAAGGTTAAGCCTAAAACATGCTAGAATGAAGGCTAACAACCTAAGGCATATTAAGGCAATAACATGGCATTACATGGTAGGTATGCTAAGCATGCATGGTGTACCAAAACCAACACACAACAATGTTATATCATGGCATAATAAGCATGGAAAACAGCCTAGACATGATCAACAAATACTCAAGCATGATGCTCCCTCAAGAGGCTAAAAAGTGCCCTTTTCAAGGACAACAAGGAGAGGGGGTGACCCTCTCCTTCTTGAGACTTCAAGGCACCATCTTCACCACTGAAATCCCTCAAGATTTCAGTGGTGAGGAGGCCCGAGCACCAAAGTCTCGGAGCTCACCAAAAATGGCACAAAATGGGGCCTCTCGAGGCCTAAGGGTGGTCAAACACCTCCAAACCACAAAACACTCTTAACAAACAATCAAGAGGGCTTAAAAACAGAACTTTTTTGTATTATACACTAAGCAAAAAAACAGTTCTAAGATAGGTAGAAAAGCAATGCAAAAATGGGGAGTAAAAGGGAAGTTTCTTACCCTTGAAGCCCTCCTTCACAAACAATGCTTCAACAGCCTTCTTTGGCTTAAATCCAGCTCCAAAATACTAAAACAACCCTCCAAGGGTCTCAAGTCCAAGAGATGGTGTGTTAGTGTGTGTTTGTGAGCAAAAGTGGGACAAAACACACACTTATAGAGATAGAATACGTATCAAACCCTAACCCTAGGACTCAAGCTTTACAAAAGCTGTCTAAAATCTCTCTCCCCAATGTCAAGAGAAGAAGCTCTCCTATATAGGCAATTCCCTCTTGTAAGGCTTCCAAAACAAGCCATTCAAGAGGGAAATCCCTCCATATACGTGTATGGAGGGGAATGGGGTGGGTGCCAGCTATCACAGCTGGCACAAAATATCTGGTAAAAGCAGATGAACAGTAGTCGGCTGGCCAAAATTTTCATTTTGACAAAATTGATGGCCGGTCGGCCAAAAAGAGTGCCGGTCGGCCAAATATATGGCCGATGGACACAAACAACAGCCGGTGGCCTCAAGCCACGGCCGGTGATGTGTGGGGATGCCTCATAAGGCATTCCCTGCCTCTCCAAGGAAAAACACAAGTGTTTGGTGCAAAACCAGACACAAAACGGCCGAGTTCGGAGATCCTGAGGCAAGGCGCGTAGCCGAGACCTCCGGGAACTCCCAACGAACACAAACAATGGATAATCACCGGGTGTTCAAGCGGTGACGTCCAAGTCTTGAGGACGGTCAAAAATGGGGTGTCTACAATGTCGTAAAATATTTGCATTTAAGATGACATACGTTTCATGTTGTAAAATATTATAACTTTACACGGCATGTATTAACATGTCGTGAAAATTTTTGAAAAAAAAAAAAAATGCAATCCAAAATTTTTTTATGGGATGCAAAAGCATGCCGTAAAAAATGTATATTTTCACGGCATACAAAAATATGTCATTAAACATTTGTACATAAGACGACATACATTTCATGTCGTAAAATATTATAACTTTACATGGCATGGATTAGCATGTCGTGAAAACTTTTATTAAAAAAATTTTTAATACAAAAATAATTTATAAACTTATACTTAAATTTTTTTTTCTAAAATTTTCCACTCTAAATTTTTTTTTATTAATATTTTTAAAATTACACATTTTTTTGCATCCCAGTTTTTATTTAATACAAAAATAACAGATTTTTTTTAAATACAAAGATAACAAATTTTTTTTAAATACAAAAATAACAATTTTTTTTTGAGCAGATTTATAGCAATTTATTAGCTCACACATTTGTTCTCGCTCTCTCTCTCTCTCTCTCTCTCTCTCTCTCTCTCTCTCTCTCTCTCTCTCTCTCTCCAGTGACCACCAGCACCGCCAGCAACCACCACTAGCCACTGCCCCTCCGATGATGTTAGCTACACAAGCACCAATCGATTGATTCCGAGCTTGACATTTGATTCTAATTCCGAGCCTTGGATTAATTCGGTGAGAGCCTTGGATTGCATCCTTTATTCGATTAATTCAGTTTCTCCTCTTTCATCTCTCTTTGATTTTGATTTGATTTCTAGAGTTTTGATTTTGATTTCTAGGGTTTTGATTTTGATTTTGATTTGATTTCTATTCAATTAACCTAAATTTTTCTCCCTTGCAGTTTCATTTCAACTTTATGATCTCAAGCAGCAAGGATTCATAGGGAGACAGGAGCTTATGAACAAAAAGCGACCTCCGCTTTCTGAAGCAACACTGTAAGAGCTCTGTTTATTTGTACATCTTCCCAAAATGGCCGGCTCAATTTCAACATCTCAGGGTCTGCACACTGTAAGACCATAGAACACAATAAGATATGATTGGTTTTGGCTTTGCTCTGTTCATTAGAATATGAATTTGCTCTTAATCCGTTCACCATTTAAAAAATCATCTTCCCTTTTATTTTTTGATTCAAAATCATCTTTTGTTTTTCTGTTGAATTTTACATGATCGACTTTGAGAATAATACTTCCTTTACAGTGTATTGATTATGTAGCATGTTCAATATTTTTTGGCTTGACTAGAAGCATTTATCATGTTCAATATTGGTGGTTCATTCATTCAGTTTTTAGCTTGTTGGAGGCTTATGGGTCAACATTTTGTCTTTTGCTATATTAGTTTGAGGTTGTCAAATTGAATTTCTATTGCACATTGTTTGGGTGATTGTCATGAATTAGGAAAAAGGAAACTCTCTAATCAAATACGTGATTCTGATGCTCCACTTCTTTCTTACTTTTTTTTTTTTCTTTTTTCCAATACCGAGTTTTTCTCCTAACAAGACTCTGTTAGTGACATTCCTGAACTTAGACATCTTGCCAGACCAGTTACTTGGTTTGCAGTGATACATTACTCGGTGCTATATAGCATAAATTGTATGTCTCATTTTCATTATTGCTTCTGTATGTAGTAGCTCTTCTTCTTTATGACATAATGCTTACATGAATAATTTTCTTTTCTTGTAAAAGAACCCAACTGGTATGCAGTGGCTGTAATTTTAATTGATAATGTTCAAAAAAAAGGAACCAGAACAAACATGGGGTGAGAACTTAAAGACAGTGAGAATAGATATTTGCAATTGGTCTAGCAAAAAATATAACCAATCTAAACGGAAAAATAGATTTTAAATAGTCAATCCAAATACATGGGATTTGGGAGAAAGACTGTTGAGTTAATGAAAACTAAAGGAATTATAGACCTTGGTTGAAACCCAAGGGCCTGTTTCTGTTTTTATTTTTCAGAAAACATAGAAATAGTCCTTGACAAACAATTCCCAAAAAATAAATAAACGAAAGGAGAAGGAAAGAAAATATGTATAGTAAGTTAGAGAGAGTGCATTACAGAGGCAAATTTGAAGTGAAAATATGCATGTAGACCACAATGTCTAGTAATGCCCGGATAAAAAGGAAGCCACTCTAGCTCTTCACAGACTACCTATCATATGAATGTACTGATCAGATTTAAACCACAATGTCTTGTTATATGATTTTCAGAGATACTAACCTCCACATACAGTTGATAAGAACTTATTGAGGAAAGCTGAGGATAGTATAACACACTGCCCCCAATAAGGTATCTGCTTTAAAGAGAGAAGAAAATTTTGCATCATTTAATTGTAGTGAAGAATACTAATCAAGCTAATCGAAAATTAAATATCAAAACTTATACCTTAAGTAGCCCTCAATAACATCAAAACCATTTGCAGATAGAAAGGATTGTTGCTTCTCCCTAAGGCAATGAAGAATCCAAATATAGCCAAATCCCTCTCCAACACCTAAAATATACCAACATTGACTTTTAGAAAACATCTTGGACATGATCAAAACATTGCGAGAATGCATGAGAAATTTTTTTAATAAAATTTATAATTAAGCAAAATATTTTTATCTCTTGTACAGCTAATATGATCACATGTTCCATAGTGCTCCTATAAAATTCTCATTTCTAGAAACTAAACCAACACCAGCATTAAGATGATAATTGCACAATAGCTAAATAGATAAAAGAAATAAACATGCACCATTTCCAAATCTACTGCTAGAAATAAGACATATCTTCATTCTTCATTTACTCTTATTTCCAGTGCACCATTTACTCTTAGTTGATAGATAGAACTACATTCACATATTTTTTTGTTGCTAAATTTTGATCATGTAATTGTTTCAATTTTGCAGGTAGAGTGACGTCAGAGAGTGTAGTGTACAGTTTTGGCACCCTATTGCTTGATCTTCTCAGTGGCAAACATATTCCACCAAGCCATGTAAATTGTCCTTTTCTCATAAATTAATGTTCAGTAAAGATTTGCACAGGTACTTTTCTTGATATTCTGTGGAAGTTCTTGCACTGCGACATTAACTTAGGTTGGAATCATAATTCTGCATGAGCATGTAAATTACTCTTTTAAGTGATAACAGAAATTGTGTTAACAGCGACAGCCCTTACCCCATTGACACTTGTAGAAGTTTGCTAAATTACTCTTTTAAGTGATCTCATTGACAAGTTGCTTCTTGTCTGAGTTTAAGTTGAAATTACTGGTACACTGACTTTAGTGGAGATTCTGCATTATGCTTTCAGTCACTGTTGTCTTTAGAAGCTGAATTTCTGGCAATATTAGGCTGTTGTGGTGGAATTTATACAGACCCAAAATTGAATTAAGATTATGAAAGGCCCAACAGATAAAACATTAATTGGCTAGTCTCACTGGCCATAATTTGACAGAATTTATGATCGTTCAATAATTTTAGTGAAAGGCTAGGCAACTGTGCCACACGTAACACAATAGCCTAGGTGGTGGTTTATATATGGCTTGTTAAAAGTTATCTATTTCCTATCCTACGATTTTCGTGCTCATTCTTCCTAGTTGACTCTGGAACTCTTAATCTGTTGTCCCATCCACCTAGTTGCTGGATTACTTCCATAAGGCTGAGCAGCAGGTGTATATCAGGGCTGTCAACCTTGAGTCATGGACTTCCATTTAATATGGTGAGGAGAGAATAAATCGAAAAAATGGAGCTAGCTAAAAACAATAACTTAATAGAAATTTGATAATGTCAAGGTAGAATATGAGGAATTTTCTTTTATTTTCAGAATAACCAAGAACAGTTAATTCGTAAAACATGCAAATATGTTCCCATATCATAATGATTTTGTGGTATTAGTGCTTAGTTATTTTACTCTTTTTCACAATTAATCCTTCAAAATGATTGTAGCCAGCTAAAATAGTGTATTTACTCCCATTGTTTGCTGCTTATACCTTTGTTAATGTTTCAAATATGTATGATGGTATACATGGGTACATGGCACCATATACAGCTATGAGATTTGCTTTTCTCAGAAAATGCAAAACCTGTGGAAACATTGATCTATAATCTCATAGGAGATTAAATGCACAAAATAATAATTCAGCTTTTGAGATACCCAAAAAAATTTCATTGAAAGAATGTCTAATATGTTATATGGTTGATGTATCCAATTTTGGAGATCATCAGGATTTGGATGAGGTCCACATATAGTGAATTTTAATTCATTTGAACTTCACTCTCACTATCCCTATCAAACTCCCAAAGGAAGTTTCAGGTTCCACCAATGGTCGGAATCTATTTAATTTCAGCTTCTATGGTAAATCTAATTTTCTTATAATTTTTATCTGTCTTTTAGGCACTTGACCTGATACGTGGCAAGAATTTCGTGATGCTGATGGACTCTTGTTTGGAGGGTCATTTCTCTAATGATGAAGGAATCGAATTGGTGCGGCTAGCTTCACGTTGTTTACAGTATGAACCTCGTGAGAGGCCAAATGCTACGTCTCTTGTGATTGCCCTTGCTTCTCTTCAGAAAGAAACTGAGGTGTGCCCCCATAACTGCAAGCAAACTTCCAACTATTTAATAACATATGTTGAATTTGCTACATTATACTACTGACCATTAGTCAGTAGCTGACTTACTGTTGGGATGCTGATTAGCATTAATACAAGTGAATAATGTACGTAGAAATTTATGATTCAGTAGCATTTGGCAGGTTCCATCCCATGTTTTGATGGATATTCCTCATGAAAGTGCATCCACTACACCAACATCAGTATTAACGCCTCTAGGTGAAGCATGCTCAAGAGTGGATCTAACAGCCATACATGAAATATTGGAGAATGCTGGATACAAGGATGATGAGGGAGTTGCAAATGAGGTTAGTAAATGTAAATAATGTATCTGACATTCTAGTTCATAGAGAATCAAAAAAAATGCTAGTGAATCTTATGAATTGGATATTTTTTTTGATTTGTATGTTTGAGGTTGTTATCAGCTTGATATGATAGAAGTTGAGGATAAAAGTTAGTATGCAGGTTGTTTGGTGTATGGATATTAGATTTTTTTGCTTACTTCATAGTTGCTGCTTCTGCTTGGTTTGTAACAGGTTGCATTTTATAAGCTATTGTCTATATACGGTTAAGCAAGGTCATGTTCCTGTATATATATATTATATTAAAAATAACTTTTTACGGCATGCAAAATTATGCCGTGAAAAGTGTAATGATTTATGGCATGTAAGAAAATGTCGTAAAGGATTATATACGGCATACAAGGCATGTCATAAATATATTAAAAATGACCTTCTACGGCATACAAAATTATGTCGTGAAAAGTGTAATGATTTATGACATGCAAGAAAATGCCATAAAATACTATATACGGCATACAAAGCATGCCATAAATATATTAAAAATAATCTTCTACGGCATGCAGAATTATGTCATGGAAAGTATGATGATTTATGACATGATAAAAATGTCGTAAAAAGTTATATACGACATACAAAGTATGTCATTAATGTTTAATTTATTATTTTTTACAACTTTACCTGCATGCCGTAAATGATGCTCAACTTTCCACGGCATGTCATATAAGAGCATTTGTGTGCATGCCGTGAAAGAGTTTTTACGGCATGCATTGCAAGCCGTAAAAAGTCAATATTGTTGTAGTGATTTAAAAAATATATATATTTAAAAATCACAATTCACATATATAGATAATTATAAACACAATAAAATAGGAGGGCATTCATGTCTACACGTTTTTTTTATAAGATCTCCTTCATTATAATAAGATAGCACTTTATTTCTCTCATCTTATAATCTATATATATATACTATATATTAAACAAAATGGGGTTTTTAACCCCCAAGGCTTGTGAGAGCTTCAATAGCTCAATCTAAATTTTCTATATTTTTTATTTTTTATTTAAAAAAAAATCTCAGCATTTATTGATTTGGTCAAAATCCCCTGATCAGTATTTATTAAAATTTTTCAATCCACATGTCTTTCCACATGCCTGCATTTATTGATTTGGTCAAAATCTCCTAATCAGCATTTAAAATCCCATCATACAAATAATTATAGATACAATCCATGTATAGTTACTGCAGTACTCTTTTTAACTTCTCCCATACACTATGGTTAGTGATAAGATTGTTAAATTATTTTTATAAAAAATCTTAAAAAACATAATTTATATATTAAAAAAATAAAACAAATATAAAATATTTATAATTATCCCGTGTATAGCACGGGTGATAGACTAGTTTATAATTATTTGTATGGGGGGATTTTAAATGCTGATCAGGTGATTTTGACCAAATCAATAAATGCAGGCATGTGAAAGTAATAAATGCTGATTAAGGGATTTTGACCAAATCAATAAATGCTGAGTTTTTTTTTTAAATAAAAAATTTAGAAAATTCAGATTGGAATATTGAAGCTCTCACAGGCCTTGCGGGTTAAAAATCTCCTTTTGCTTAATATATGACTAGCCTATCACCTGTGCTATGCACGAAATAATTATAGATATTTATATTTGTCTTAGATTTTTTTTAGGGAAAATTATCAGAAAGTCCTATGGGCCAAACTGTTACTCTTTATGGTCCTAAATTGAATCTTTTGGTTTGGAAAGTCCTATTTTACACGTTTGGTAGACAATAAAGTCCCATTTCAAAATTTATGTGATGTGGGGAGACTGATTTGCCCTTTTTTGTTACGGCATGTACGTGTTTTATGGGATTCACTCAATATTTTGTGGATACGTTGCTCTGTCACGTTGGCAAGTTGGATCATATGTTTTGGGGGGTGATAATTTCGTGGGTCGGGCTGAAGGGTTTTTTGTGAGTTAGTAAAGTAGGGTTTCATTGTCTTCTTGCTGCTGGGGAGAGCTGTTGCAGTCGTCAATATTGGTTATCATTGCAGGTACATATTACGTTTATATCTTTTCCATAGTTAACACTCCATTGCCCTGCAGATGACGTCTGCCCATGACCACGTTTTTACGTTTACAAAGGGTCCACAATTGTTCTAATGATGTTTCATTCTGATGTATCTGCCTTTGTTTTTTATTCCCCCCACACCGTAATGTGGGGTGAGAGGATTCAGTTTTTTCCCAGTTTATTACTGTATTCATTTTGTTGGTAATTTTTTTCTGTTTTGTTACGTGTATAACATGTGCTTTCACCCATGGCAGTGTGTGCTCGACGGTATGGAAGGGGGATTGATGTTGTTGTGTTCTTATCGTAACATTAACGCAGCCTACAATCTCCGGGATCACGGCACGTTTGTCGAATTAGTTGAATTTCTGTGTTCCAAGTTCAGCGGGCTAGGTCCCCATAATGTGGGATTGTCGTACAACATTCCAGGTTTGAACAGTTTTACTTTACAATATGATGTTGATTTGGAAAACCTTGGTAGTCTTGCCCGATCGTTCGGGTTGCAACACGTTTGTGTGTTGGTTGATCAGCATGGAAGGGTGGATACTGTAAGTGCTGCCACCGAATAGCATAATATGCAACCCAACCCGGTGCCCGGAATAGTCGTTACTGATCAAGGACAAAGTGATGACGAGGTTGATTTGTTGCCTGATTTCTGCCCACACAAAAATAAAGTACTACTGACTGAATCATGGGCGCGGGGAGTAACCCACGTTGGTCAATGCTTTGAGGGTGGTGCACACAAATTTCGTACGGTATTGTGCAAATACGCCGTGGAATTCGGCTTCAATTTCAGATACGTTAAGAACGACTCTGTACGGGTCACAGCAGTCTGCTCCATGTTGGAGGATAAGGGATGCACGTGGTCTGTACATGCTCGGGTGTTGAAAGCGAATCAATTTTTCTACATTCGGAAATTGAACAGTGTGCATAGTTGCGGTGTATCCGTCCGGACATCAAATCATCCTAGGGTTGGATCTGATATGGTTGCTGACATTATCGCAGCTCGTGTTTGGGACAGACCACTCACACGTCCAACTGATGTTGTCTTAGATTTGAAAGATGACTACGGGTTGGACGTCAACTATCGGGTTGCGTGGTTAGGGGTTGAGAAGGCAAGGGGGGAATTGTTCGGAGCCCATTCCGTATCATTCGACCAATTACGTTGGTATCGTGGTGCCGTCATGCAATACAATCCTGGGAGTTATGTAAACATTGATTACGATGAAAACAACTACCGGTTCCGCCGTTTTTTCATTTCGTTCAAAGCATGAATTGATGGGTTTCGTCATTGTCATCCATTACTTTTCCTCGACGGGACTTTCTTGAAAGGCAGGTTCAAAGGATTTTTGCTAGCCGCCACAGCGAAAGACGGTAATCAAGGTGTGACCCATGTAATTTTCAAAACAAATTTATTGTATGGTTGGATATATTGTACAGGATACTTATATTCTCATCATTCATAACAGGTTTGTTCCCACTTGCTTATGCCATTGTGGACTCCGAGAACAACGCCAATTGGGGTTGGTTTTTACAACATCTTGCCAATGTGGTACCCAGTGACAGGACACTCACGTTTGTGTCTGACAGAAACGTGGGACTAATGGAAGCAATGCCTACATTTTTCCTAACATCTCACCACACATTCTGCCTCCAACATTTACAGAGAAATCTGCGGGACAAATTACGTTACGTTAACAGCATGCATCGGATTGGGCTTGTCAGCAAATTCCGTAAGTGTGCATACGCACCCACCATAACAACATTTAATCAAAAGGCCGACGACTTTCAAAAATCTGGAAAAGCCATTGCCACGAAATTCCTTGCGGATGCACATCCACAACACTGGGCGAACGCATTTTTCAGGTACGGACTCGACCCGAACGTGAACATACCCAACAACAAACAAGCATGTTTCATTCTTACATTTTTCCCCATTCGGCTTTGCAAAGGTAAACAATACGGCGAAATGAGCTCAAATGCCGCTGAGTCATTCAACTCTTGGATTCGCGAAGCATGGAATTTACCCATAACCAGAATGGTTGACAGCATTAGAGGACAGATTATGCGACAAATGGCAAAGCGGAGGGTGTCGGCCCACACATGGACTGGCGCAATTTGTCCCACAATAGAATCGCGTCTGGAAGAAGCTTACAACAAAAGTCGGGCATAGAAAGTGAGTCAGGCGAATAACGACGTGTACGAGGTCCACTCATTCCCATCTGTTATGGTGGACATCGCCAGCCGTACATGTTCGTGTTTCCAGTGGCAAATAAATGAGTTCCCATGTGCGCATGCTATTGTCGCAGTGCGAAAAAGCGGGAAAAACCTTGACGACATTGTCGTACCTTGGTACCATGTGTCTGAATACCGTCTGACGTATGCGCCCACCATATACCCAATTCCAACAGTTGAAAAACCACCGTTCAACCCCACCGACTACGTCATCTACCCACCAAACGTGAAACGTCCGCCCGGGAGGCCGAAGAAGAAAAGAATACTGTCTAAAGGTGAGAATGTGCAACAAATACGGTGTGGAAGGTGTGGTCGTATAGGAAACCACAACATGAAGACCTGCAAAGAACCAATTTAGACGAAATCCCAATCCGTCAGACATCCCAATTTATATTTACTACGTTCTTAAAGTGGTTGTGTACTTCGTGCATACCATTAAATAAGCATGTGATACTCACATACAGTTTAGTTTTTTAATAACTTATTATATGAATGTTTTGTGTTCGCCTATAACTACAACTGGCTTACAGTTTTTGTTATGTTTTATTTTTGCCTCAAATATATTTTGCATACCTTTGCTTAAGCCATATTTTTAATTTTATCAAAGTTTTTGTGTTTCAACACAACATACATGTCCTCTGCCTATAAGCTTACTTACATATAACCGTACACTCAAAGACAAATTTATGACAACGTGGTGTCCATAACTTCACACAGCATCCCACATCATGGTAAACACGTCATGCATATAGTCAGTCCCTTAAACTCATTGTCACGTAACTGATGTTCACCCCACACAATGGACTGCAATGTGTGGCTTGTTCAACTAGTAAACCAATGTCAACCCATTTTGGTTGACACATTATCCATCAACCATTAATATCCTAGTTTCAACTACTTGTATACCTTCGCGTCACACCCAAGTTTCTGTATCGTACATGACATGCCATATTGCAAAAAACACACAACTATGAAACTTACGTACAAACTACATCCCACATAAAAACAAATGCCTCCCTAACTCCAATTAACAGCTACTACAACACCCACTTACACCACACTCCCCAAAATCAACATCACCACTGTAGCAATCAACAAATTACAATACAACACCTGTATTCCAAGATTCATACGACATAGACACTATCTCAAATAATATCATCCCACATCCCCCTTGCACTGTTCACAGTACCTCTGTACGGTCCTACGTACCAATGTAACATCAACCCACATCACTCCAAAACCATTTCATGCATATTTTCATCCCCTTCCACTCATTCACACCTGACTAATGTTCACAAATATCTCAGATAAACAAAACAAGAAACACACTTTGCATACAAGCACATCATTCATAAAAACACGCATACATAACACAGAATTGCCAGAATCACATTTCATAACATTTCCCCAAATAAAAATCGCACTAACTTCAGACAAAATGCTGTGTAAGCCCGTCATGCGGTAATTCACGACAAACCATCCACCACACTAAACTACCTACATGAACAAACCATAATATGTGCTAAATAATATAATGTGCATAACCCAAAAGTTAAACATCTGCGCACCACAACGTACACAATCTGCAAAACCCATAGTCTAGCTTAATATTATACCATAAAATCATTGTATGTGCAACCCTACACACTGTCAACGCGTCACATGTGCGTAAACCTCACTTAGTCCACGTCGTTCTTCAATCCACGCACCTCATCATTCATGAAAGACTTCACCATGATTGCCCGCAACACACTGCAGTTGCCCCCATGTAGCGATCTTCTTACTTCCACATGGCGCACATATTGGCGCATCACAGCACACACAAGGATGGCACAGTCAAGCCTGTCCAACAATTTCACATCACATGTTATTAATGTCATAAATAAAAATGATAACAATTCATGAACTGTGCTTAAAATGTTTGTCGTCGAGAAAATTAAAACGTGCTTACGATTCGGGACGTTGTTGTGGACAGTCCGCCACTGACTCTAACGGGGGGTCACAGTCCTGGATATCAATCGAGTCATTTCCGATGGTCTGCCTCTGCACCTCTGACACAATGTTTTTCTACACCACCGCATACACAAGTCAGCCAATACAGTAGTCATGTGGACACACAGACCCATATAGTTTAACATTTTCAAATCTCACCAGGGAAAGTGCCTTAATGTAGTGCACATCCACAATTCCGCTCCTCGGCCTCATTGAGTTAAAATGCTTCCAACTCCCATCCTCAATGTCATACACGACCAGCGTCCAGTGTGAGTCTTTGCAAAGCGGGAAATGCACGTAACGGAAGAGCTTAGCTGCACGCAGGTTGTCCAACACATACCTATTCCTTGACCGTATGTTGTTGTTCTTCATCATGTCCTGCATCACCAGCAAACATGTTATACATTATTACATCACATAAATAAACATAACACTTACAGTCACAAACTTACTAGACAGATGCTACTGAAGAAATAAGATTTGTCTGCAGCATCAACGCCCTCATTTATCCTCTCCTGCTCAACATTTAGCAGAACAGCAGATGCATCAATCACCTGCAACATTTTCACATGTTGGATTATTGCATGGTTGGGAAAAAACAATAAAAATCAAACACATTTGAATAAATCCCCTTGAACGCATCTTACATTCCCCCGTATCTCAGATTGGCGCACAAGTGATTTCACATCGGTGAAATACACAGCAACACCATGACCCTGCCCGTCCCACATCACAGCACTGCATACAACACACAACACATGTCATCACACCAAAAAAACGTAATACATTAGCAACGATAATCCAAAACAATTACTCTGTACATACCTATCACCATCCCTGTTGTACGCGTCGGTTATTTTCTTCTTCTCCGCAGCTGTCAACATTTTCCAGACCGTGTGTCTGTTGTTCATGTCAAATCCTGACTTCTTCTTCGGTTGTACATCAATTTCGTCCACATCAATTACATCTGCGCAACCCGTACTTCTGGGATTGATGACTACAGTACTCATCGACGAATGAAGTGGCACCATGTTCGCTTTACTCTTCTGACCACTTACACCCACGCAATCAAACCCCGTAAGTGTTAACCCTTTCCTTTCTTTGAGTTTCACATCCCACATAAATGAACTTCTCCTAACGTTAAACCTACCACCTTCTGCCATGTTTGGACTTATAACCACCACCTCTGTTCCAGGCATTACACCACGCTGCATTTCACTAACACTGATTGTCTGTTCCCTTACCGGCGTGACATCCCAAACTGGAATTTCATCCCCAGTCACTGTGAAAACTCTGCTGGAGGTAGCATTCATGTCTGCAAACACTCTGCCGGGAGTGGCATTCACACCTTCGGGATTCACGTCTACATTACGGAAAGCTTGTGTCACATTATGGACTTCGCGCTCCGCCAGTTGATCCTCCAAAACATTCATTGCCCTTCACAATTCAGCATTTTCAGTGTTGAGTTTCTTCACCTCATCGTCCTTCGCTTGCATCAAGCTACCAAAACCTCCAACAAGATGCAACGTTTGCACCTCATTCGCCTTACTTTGTCTGTCCACTTCTGCACGCAACTCTGCAACCACATTGTCTTTCTCGTTGATTTGCATTTCAAGCTCCACAATTTTCTACATAGCGTAGCAAACGTGTATCCCAACATCCATTACCTGCTTACCAGTGTTTCGTGGAACATCCCTGGTTGGTGTCTCAAAACGGACCGAAGACGAGCCCCTTTCTACATTTCTACCACAAATTCTTCCGTCCACACCCTCCACATTACCATCCACTCCCATATCAACAAAATCATCCTCATGCATACCACCACCGAATTCCTCATTCGCATTTCCAACACTCCCACCGTAGTTTACCCCATCCACCTCAAAAATCTTAACCTCATAGTCTTCCTTAATCAATCGTCCAGCATTCACCTGTAAACACAACATAACAAATGTATGCACAATTATAAAACAATGTCCGTATAATGCAATCACAACTACAATTTACTAATACCTGAAAATCCACATGCCCTGACAGATTGCCCCCACGCGCCGCTGTTACTAATGTGGCAACATCCCACTTCATGAACCTGGGAAATGCGACTGCAAATTTCGGCGCTATGATCGTTGAATGTTCACAGAGCTAATACTGTAACCCACATCAGACACAACAAACAATAATACCCATATTAGCAACATGACTACACCATGTACAACATATAATAAATCACTTGCAATTAACGGCACACCCACAGGGGGGAAAAAAAAAACAAACTTACCATCAATGCGACAACACATCCGGTGACTTTTTCAGGTGTTCGATAAAATTCCCTCACCGAACTCATCAACGAGCTACGTATTGCCCCCGTCCAATCGTAGGTTTTCATTGCATCCAAATTATTCACATACCGAATTAGAGCCCAGCTGATTGTTTCTCCAGAATTTGAGAAGAATAATTTCCCACAAGCATAAAAACATAGCAGCTTCACAGTGTCTTCCACATCACGCGCAGTGCTGCCCTCCGCAGCTGTCCGTATCAGTTTCGAGGTTATTCGACTAGTGTTATCACATCTACGTTGTACGAAATCTGACAGGGCCTCAGGTCGGGGGGTCAAATCAAGGCAACCAAACCCACATTGTATCCCAAATATCAGCTTGATGTCTTCATCACTTATGCCCACGCGTCGTCCACCAATGTGAAACATCCCGTCCCGCGCATTGTACGTCCGGATGATATTTACTACCAGGTCGTCCCCTTTGCGGAAGTCTGCGTGGTCAAGTTGATTTACCAATATTGCTTCAAACATCAACCAGAACGGTGTCCTCTTAAGGTGAACTAGGTGTTCGTCTCGCAGATTCAGCACGTACACTAACTTCACAACGCCTGCAATGTTCGACCGGAAGTTAAGCCTCGAACGGTTAAGCTTCGGTGTCACACTTGGACGATTAACGATTTTGGTCTGTTTGAACAAGATCCGCCCCTGTTTACGTACCCTAAGTTCGTTTGCCAATGTCTTACTGGCTGCATCTTGACGTTTACGCTCACATGAACGCGTCCAAGGACTGTTTGTCCTCCTACCACTTGCATTTCAAACATCCAATCAAATATCCGTTTCAAAATCATAACTTTCAAAACAAAAAAAGTTCGTAATAAGCTCACAAAATTATAACACGTCAACACCACACACACAGGGTTTACAACAAAAAAAAACTTCACAGTAGCAGGTATTTATTTAAAAAAAACAATTGAATTACCACTTCCAACTAGTAACAATAACAACATTACGATATTTTCACATAACATTTTTATACTAATTTTTCACTGTATAATGTACGGAAATTACATATAACACAGTTATAACGGAATGGACATACTAACGTCAACCTAACGTAACACATCGCAATTAACAAAATGCCCACATTCAATAAACGACGTAACCCCACAACATCTTTCCCTTCACATCAACACAAATTAAATGTGTGACGACAAACCCTTTCCGTTCCAACCAACGACACATTGATATCCACACAACTCCGTAAACTGATGCCCCACACACAACTCAAAGTCAATAAAAGATATTAACTACAACCACATCAACAAAAAATGAAGGCCCACTTACACACACACCGCATTATTAACACACCCCACCACTCTCAGCTTTTCACTAGGAAATACAGTTGTTCTTCATGATAGCGACACCACACACCTACCCACATAAACAACTACGCACTACAACCTTCTGATTTTCCCAAACATAATCAGCACTTAAACATGTCATATGTAACATATATCAACAACCACAACGGCAGAATCCATTCATCGTTGATGACTGTTAAAAAGTTTTTTAAACACGAATCGGAACATAAATTCTGTAAACAAAATCATGTAATCAAGTTTACCAGTCATCGTTGACGAGTGTGACTAAGAAATTCCTTCGCCGTAATATTCCCGTAATCGTCGCATGGTCGTCACGTCGCACCACTTCTTAGGATTTACCCAACAACAAATCTTGCAGAAACACCAACGCGAATCCAGACACAACGTTCTGAATCTCCAAATCTTTGTAAAGCCACACCAAATCTATAATGTGGGTAACGATTGACTGAATTTGAATTTTGAACCACCGCTTATCAACCCTCAATTTTAGGGCAATTTTCATTTACATACCAAATTCAGTGGTGTTTCCAATTTGGGGGAGTTGAAACGTTAACGGGTCGGGCAACGTGGGGCTCCTTCCCATATTACAAAGTACCATCAACGTGACACCAAACCACATCCATCTGTTACGTTAGTAAAACCCACGCACGAGTTTGAACTTAATGGCATTGTAGTCATTCAATGTACATTAGGACCAAATTGTGCATAAGAAAACATTTGGGACTATCCACACCATAAGTTCAAAAAAAGGGATTTACCAGTCAATTACCCTTTTTTTTTAATATATAAATTATGTCTTTTAAGATTTTTTATAAAAATAATTTAACAATCTTATCACTAACCATAGTGTCTAAGAGAAATTGAAAAAGGTACTGCAATAACTATGCATGGATTGTATGTATAATTATTTGTATGAGGGGATTTTAAATGCTGATTAAGGAATTTTGACCAAATCAATAAATGCAGGCATGTGGAAAGACATGTGGATTGGAAAAAGTTAATAAATAATGATCAGAAGATTTTGACCAAATCAATAAATGCTAAATTTTTTTTTTTTAAATCAAAAAATCAGGAAATTTATATTAGAATGTTAGAGCTCCCACAAGGCTTGGGGTTAGAAACCCCATTTTCCTTAATATATAGACTAGCATATCACCCGTGCTATGCACGGATTGTGTTTACAATTATCTATATACGTGAATTGTGATTTTAAAATTTTTTTTTTAAATGACTTCTTTTTTTCCTTTTTTATATTATATTAAAGCTTAATATTTTGATAATAATCATATGTGTTGGACTTTTTAAGAAATTAAATGTCTTTTTTTATTTATTACATTATATTAAAGTTTAATATTTTGATAATAATCATATGTGTTGGACTTTTCAAGAAATTAAATGTCTTTTTTTTATTTATTACATTATATTAAAGTTTAATGTTTTGATAATAATCATATGTGTTGGACTTTTCAAGAAATTTTTTATGCTTGCTCTTAATGCATTAAAGTGTTATTATGAGGGATAATAATCATATGTGTTGGAACTTTTCAAGGAATTCATGTGTTGGATTTCAAAGAATTTTTTTTATGCTTGTTCTTAATGCATTAAAGTGTTATTATGATTGTAAGACTTGGGAGTTGAGAGAAGTTAATAAATGCTAAGATTTTTTTTTTCAAATAAAAAAATTAGGAAATTTAGATTGGAGATTGGAGCTCCCATAAGGCTTGGGGTTAAAAACTCCCTTTTACTTAATATATAGTATAAACTAGCCTATCACTCGTGCTATGCACGGGATAATTATAGATATTTATATTTGTTTTAGATTTTTTTTAATATATAAATTATGTTTTTTAAGATTTTTTATAAAAATAATTTAATAATCTTATCACTAACCATAGTGTATGGGAGAAGTTGAAAAAGGTACTGCAGTAAATATACACAGATTGTATCTATAATTATTTGTATGAGGGGATTTTAAATGCTAATTAGTGGATTTTGACCAAATCAATAAATGTAGGCATGTGGAAAGACATGTGGATTGAAAAAATTTAATAAATGCAGATCAGGAGATTTTGATCAAATCAATAAATGCTGAGTTTTTTTTAAAATAAAAAATAAAAAATTTTAAAAATTCAGATTGGGATATTGAAGCTCCTACAGGTTTTGAGGGTTAAAAACCCTATTTTGCTTAATATCTAGTATAGAAGTATAGATATAGATATAGATATAGATAGATAGATAGATAGATAGATAGATTGTAAAGAAAAACCATTAAAATAGTAAATAAAAAATTAAATCACATTAAAAGAAAGAACCATTGAACAAACTACAATCACATCACATTTTTTTCCATAATAAAATAAATAAATAAATGAAAAAAAAGAACCATTGACTAACTACAATCACATTAAAAAAAAAGAACCATTGAACTAACTACAATTACATTTTTTTTCTTTGTGAGTGTTTATGTTTATCTAACTTCAATCATATTAAAAATAAAATTAAAATAGTAAATAACAAGATTAAATAACATTAAAAAAAAAACCATTGAACTAAATACAACAATCATATTAAAAAAAAAAGAGCCATTGAACGAATTACAATCACATCACATTTTTCCCATAATAAAATAAATAAATGAAAAAAAAGAACTATTAAATTAACTGCAATCACATTTAAAAAAAAAAGAATCATTCAACTAATTATAATCACATTTTTCTCTTTGTGAGTGCTTATATTTATCTAACTTTAATCATATTAAAAAATCAAAAATAAAATTAAAATAGTAAATAAAAAGATTAAATAACATTATAAAAAAAAATATTGAACTAACTACAACAATCATATTAAAAAAAAGAGCCATTGAACAAATTACAATCACATCACATTTTTCACATAATAAAATAAATAGATGAAAAAAAGAACTATTAAACTAACTACAATCACATTATAAAAAAAAATCATTCAACTAATTATAATCACATTTTTCTCTTTGTGAGGGTTTATATTTATCTAACTTCAATCATATTAAAAAATCAAATTATAATTTTTTATTCGCTAGACAAATCATAAATATTTTTATGCGCTATCTAACTACAATATTAAAACAGTAAATAAAAGGAAAAGTCGAGAAGGAGAAAACAAAAAGAAAACTCACTGTTTGTATACGTGGTTACTGAAGTTGAAAGTGTAGAAGTGAGAAGTCAAGAATGAGAAAACAAAAAGGAGACTCACTGTTTCCAATAGGTATGTGAAAAGTTAAAAATAGTGTGTATTGGAGAAGTTAAAAAGACTTGGAAGAATTTAATAAGTGCTAAGTTTTTTTTTAAAAAAAAATCAAAAAAATTAAGAAATTAAGGTTTAGATATTGAAACTCCCACAAAACTTGTGGGTTAGAGATAAATAGAAATAAATAGATAGACATAGATATAGATATAGATATTTATATTTGTTTTAATTTTTTTTTAATATACAAATGATTTGTTTTGGAAAAGGTACTGCAGTAATTATGAGAGAAGTCAAAAAGTCTTATGGGTTGAGAAAAGTTAATAAATACTGAGATTAATTTTTTTTTTTTAGAAAAACAAAAAATTAGAAAATTATGATTGATATATTGAAACTCCCACAGGCCTTGGGGTTAAAAACCCCATTTTGCTTAATATATAGTACTAGCCTATTACCCATGCTATGCACGGGATAATTATAGATATTTTATATTTATTTTAGATTTTTTTTAATATATAAATTATGTTTTTTAAGATTTTTTTATAAAAATAATTTAACAATCTTATCACTAACCATAGTGTATGAGAGAAGTTGAAAAGGGTACTGTAGTAACTATACATAGATTGTATCTATAATTATTTGTATGATGAGATTTTAAATGCTGATTAGGGGATTTTGACCAAATCAATAAATGCAGGCGTGTGGAAAGACATGTGGATTGAAAAAATTTAATAAATGCTGATCATGGAATTTTGACCAAATCAACAAATGCTGAGATTTTTTTTATAATAAAAAATAAAAAATATAGAAAATTCAGATTGTGATATTGAAACTCTCACAGACCTTGAGGGTTAAAAACCGCCTTTTACTTAATATTTAACTAGCCTATCACCCGTGCTATGCACGGGATAATTATAAATATTTTATATTTGTTTTAGTTTTTTTAATATATAAATTATGTTTTTTAAGATTTTTTATAAAAATAATTTAACAATCTTATCACTAACCATAGTGTATGGGAGAAGTTGAAAAGAGTACTGCAGTAACTATACATGGATTGTATCTATAATTATTTGTATGATGGGATTTTAAATGCTGATTAGGAAATTTTGACTAAATTAATAAATGCAGGCATGTGGAAAGACATGTGGATTGAAAAAATTTAATAAATGCTGATCAGGGGATTTTGACCAAATCAATAAATGCTGAGATTTTTTTTTAAATAAAAAATAAAAAATTTAGAAAATTTAGATTGAGCTATTGAAGCTCTCACAGGCCTTGGGGGTTAAAAACTCCATTTTGCTTAATATATAGTACTAGCATATCACCCGTGATATGCACGGATTGTGTTCATTATCTATATATGTGAATTGTGATTTTTAAATGTTTTTTTTTAAATGTCTTCTTTTTTTCATTTTTTATATTATATTAAAGTTTAATATTTTGATAATAATCATATGTGTTAAACTTTTTAAGGAATTAAATGTCTTTTTTTATTATTATTATATTATATTAACGTTTAATATTTTGATAATAATCATATGTGTTAGATTTTTCAAAAAAAAAATTTATGCTTATTCTTAATACATTAAAGTGATATTATGAGGAATAATAATCATATGTGTTTGGACTTTTCAAGATATTCATGTGTTGGATTTAAAAGAATTTTTTTTATACTTGTTCTTAATGCATTAAAGTGTTATTATGAGGAGAAAACTTGGGGGTTGGGAGAAATTAATAAATGATAAGGTTTTTTTTCTTTTAAATCAAAAAATCAGAAAATTTAGATTAGGAGATTGGAGCTCCCAGAAGGTTTGGGGTTAAAAACCCTCTTTTGCTTAATATATCACTAGTCTGTGACCCGTGCTATGCACGGGATAATTATAAATATTTATATTTGTTTTAATTTTTTTAATATATAAATTAATTTTTTAAAGATTTTTTATAAAAATAATTTAACAATCTTATCACTAACCATAGTGTACAGGAGAAATTAAAAATGCTACTGCAGTAACTATGCACAGGCTGTATCTATAATTATTTGTATGAGGGGATTTTAAATGCTAATTAGGGATTTTGACCTAATCAATAAATGTAGGCATGTAGATTGGAAAAAGTTAATAAATGTTGATCAGGAAATTTTGACCAAATCAATAAATGCTGTGGTTTTTTTGTTTTTAAATCAAAAATTTAGAAAATTAAGATTGAGAAATTGCAGCTCCCACAAAGCTTGGGGTTTAGAAACCCCATTTTCCTTAATATATTTACAATCTATACTTCTATACTATCTATTAAGCAAAAAGGGGTTTTTAACCCCCAAAGCCTGTAGGAGCTCCAATATCTCAATTTAAATTTTCAAAATTTTTTATTAAAAAAAAAAAACTCAGCATTTATTGATTTGGTCAAAATTTCCTGATTAGCATTTATTAACTTTTTCAATCCACATGTCTTTTCACATGCCTACATTCATTGATTTGGTCAAAATCCCCTGATCAGCATTTAAAATCCCCTCATACAAATAATTATAGATATAACCCGTGTATAGTTACTGCAGTACCCTTTTCAACTTCTTCCATACACTATGGTTAGTGATAAGATTGTTAAATTATTTTTATAAAAAATCTTAAAAAACATAATTTATATATTAAAAAAAATCTAATACAAATATAAATATTTATAATTATTACGTGCATAGCACGGTTGATAAGCTAGTTATCGATATATGTGAATTGCGATTTTTAAATGTCTTTTTTTTTTAAAAAAAATTTCTTCTTTTTTTTTTTTCCTTTTTTATATTATATTAAAGTTTAATATTTTGATAATAATCATATGTGTTGGACTTTTCAATGAATTAAATGTCTTCTTTTTTTTATTATATTATATTAAAGTTTAATATTTTGATAATAATTATGTGTTGGACTTTTGAAGAAATTATTTTTATACTTGTTCTTAATGCATTAAAGTGTTATTATGAGGGATAATAATCATATATGTTAGAACTTTTCAAGGAATTCATATGTATTAGATTTCAAAAAAAAAAAATTATACGTGTTCTTAATGCATTAAAGTGTTATTATGAGGGTAAGACTTGGGGGTTGGGAGAAGTTAATAAATGCTAAGGTTTTTTTTTTTTTTAAATCAAAAAATCAGAAAATTTAGATTGAGAGATTGGAGCTCCCACAAGGCTTTGGGGTTAAAAACCCCCTTTTGCTTAATATATAGTATAGATATAGATACTAGCATATTACCTGTGTTATGCACGGATTGTGTTTACAATTATCTATATATTTGAATTGTGATTTTTAATTTTTTTTTTAAATGTCTTCTTTTTTTTTCTTTTTTATATTATATTAAAATTTAACATTTTGATAATAATCATATGTGTTAAACTTTTCAAAGAATTAAATGTCTTCTTTTTTTATTATATTATATTTAAAGTTTAAAATTTTGATAATAATCATACGTGTTGGACTTTTCAAGAAATTTTTTTTATACTTGTTCTTAATGCATTAATGTGTTATTATGAGAGATAATAATCATATGTGTTGGGACTTTTCAAGGAATTCATGTGTTGGATTTTAAAGAATTATTTTTATGCTTGTTGTTAATGCATTAAAGTGTTATTATGATAGTAAGACTTGGGAGTTGGGAGAAGTTAATAAATGCTAAGATTTTTTTTAAAAAAAAAAAAATCAAAAAATCAAGAAATTTAGATTGGAAGATTGGAGCTCCCACAAGGTTTGGGGTTAAAAACCCCATTTTGCTTAATATATAGTATAGTATAGATAGATAATATAATATATATATATTATAAGATGAGAGAAATAAAGTGCTATCTTATTATAATGGAGGAGATCTTATAAAAAAAAAAAAAGTGTAGACATGAATGCCCTCCTATTTTATTGTGTTTATAATTATCTATATATGTGAATTGTGATTTTTAAATATATATATTTTTTCAATGTCTTCTTTTTTTCCTTTTTTTATATTATATTAAAGTTTAATATTTTGATAATAACCAATATTTTAAATGCTGATTAGGGGATTTTGATCAAATCAATAAATGCAGGCATGTGGAAAGACATGTGGATTGAAAAAATTTAATAAATGCTAATCAGGAGATTTTGACCAAATCAATAAATGTTGATATTTTTTTTAAATAAAAAATAAAAAATTTAGAAAATTCAGATTGAGATATTGAAACTCTCACAGGCCTTGGGGGTTAAAAACCCCATTTTGCTTAATAAATAGTATAGATAATATAATATATATATATATATAGATTATAAGATGAGAGAAATAAAGTGCTATCTTATTATAATGGAGGAGATCTTATAAAAAAAACGTGTAGACATGAATGCCCTCCTATTTTATTGTGTTTACAGTTATTTATATATGTGAATTGTGATTTTTAAATGTTTTTTTTTTCATTTTTTATATTATATTAAAATTTAATATTTTGATAATAATCATATGTGTTGGCCTTTTCAAATTTTTTTTTATATTTGTTCTTAATGCATTAAAGTGTTATTATGAGAGATAATAATCATATATGTTAGGACTTTTCAAGGAATTAAATGTCTTTTTTTTATTATATTATATTAAAGTTTAATATTTTGATAATAATCATATGTGTTGGATTTTTCAAGAAATTTTTTTTATGTTTGTTCTTAATGCATTAAAGTGTTATTATGAGAGATAATAATCATACGTGTTGGAACTTTTCAAGGAATTCATATGTGTTAGATTTTAAAGAATTTTTTTTATGTTTGTTCTTAATGCATTAAAGTGTTATTATGAGGGTAAAACTTGAATGTTGGGAGATGTTAATAAATGTTAAGATTTTTTTTTTAAATTAAAAAATTAAAAAATTTAGATTGAGAGATTGAAACTCCCACAAAATTTGGGATTAAAAATCTCCTATTACATAATATATATAGTATATATATATATTTGTTTATCAATATTCCCATCCAATATTGTGTTTCATATGTATATTCAGAGACAGTAAAGAGCATTGATGAGGCTGCAGAAGAAAAAAAGCTCCCTTTTCCCATTCATATATACCACCTTATCACCAATGCTATGTACGAGATAATTATAGATATTTATATTTATTTTAATTTTTTTTAATATATAAATTATGTTTTTTAAGATTTTTTATAAAAATAATTTAACAATCTTATCACTAATCATAATATATAGAAGAAATTAAAAAGGTTACTGCAGTAACTATGCACGAGCTGTATTTATAATTATTTGCATGAGGAGATTTTAAATGTTAATAAGAGATTTTGACCAAATCAATAAATACAGGTATGTGGATTGGAAAAAAGTTAATAAATGCTGATCAGAAGATTTTGACCAAATCAATAAATGCTGAGTTTTTTTTCTTTTAAATCAAATATTTAGAAAATTAAGATTGAGAGATTGGAGCTCTCACAAGGCTTGAGATTTAGAAACCTCCTTTTTCTTAATATATTTACAATTTTCTATATATGTGAATTGTGATTTTTAAATGTCTTTTTTTTTTAAATGTCTTTTTTTTAAAAATTTTTATATTATATTAAAATTTAATATTTTGATAATAATCATATGTGTTAGACTTTTCAAGGAATTAAATGTCATTTTTTTTATTATATTATATTAAAGTTTAATATTTTGATAATAATCATATGTTTTGAATTTTTTTAGAAATTTTTTTTCATGAGGGGATTTTAAATGTTAATTAGGGATTTTGATCAAATCAATAAATGCAGGTATATGAATTGGAAAAAGTTAATAAATGCTGATCAGGAAATTTTGACAAAATCAATAAATGCCGAGTTTTTTTTTTTATTTTAAAATAAAAAATTTAGAAAATTAAGATTGAGAGATTAGAGCTCCCACGAGGCTTGAGGTTTAGAAACTCCCTTATTCTTAATATATTTACAATTATCTATATATGTGAATTGTGATTTTTAAATGTCTTTTTTTTTTCTTTTTTATATTATATTAAAACTTAATATTTTGATAATAATCATATGTGTTGAACTTTTCAAGAAATTTTTTTTATACTTGTTCTTAATGCATTAAAGTATTATTATGAGGGATAATAATCACATGTGTTGGGACTTTTCAAAGAATTCATATGTGTTGGATTTCAAAGAATTTTTTTTATACTTGTTCTTAATACATTAAAGTGTTATTATATGATGACAAGACTTTGGGATTGGAAGAAGTTAATAAATACTAAGATTTTTTTTTTAAATCAAAAAATTAAAAAATTTAGATTAAGAGATTGAAACTCCCACAAAACTTAGGGTTAAAAACCCCATTTTTGTATAGATAGATATAGATATCATCTTCGCATCATGTTTGCAAGGGCAAATAAAAACCCAACAACGAGGAGTTCACGAGCACCACGAAACACAGAACGATTCAATCTATCAGGAAGGAGCATTCCAGTCATCACCAAGAACCCAAAGGCAACCGAAAACATGCCAATGTGCTCACCAATGCTCGCAGCGGTTGGGTATGCGTTGCGCAACGGTATCCCAATCATCAGCATAGCAGCCCCAATAAGGTAATACCACATTGAAGAAGAAGCCGATGTTGATGTTGATGTTGATGTTGATGTTGACGTTGATGGAGCCTGGAAGTGGAAAATCGCCAGACACAGTAATGCTAGGAAAGCGAGGCCAAGGAAAGTCCATCCCAGATCCAATGCTCGAGTTCTTGTCTCCATCCTCCCTGTGCTGTCCTGCTGGGAAGCCTGGCCTCTTTTCAGTGGCTCTTCACCATCTCCATTATCACTATTCCCAGATTCCTGTGTTTAATGATATGATAATTGTATTAGAAACCAAACCTCCATGACAAATCACAAATAGAGGTCTTAAAAAAATCACTAATTCGGTTCTGGTTCCAATTTCAAAAGTCAAGGCTCGCATTACGATCAATTTAGGTTTATTTTGGGAAGATTGTAAAAATTGATTTTTTGGATTTTAACCAAGTTTTTGACTTTTTTAAACAAATGACTTCAAAAATTAATAAAAAGTTATTTTTTGACTTTTTTAATTAATATTTGTTTATAATATCAAATTATAATAAAATGACCAAATTACTCATATTTATTTAAAATATTTACAACTTCATCCGTATAACATAGTTTGACCCATGAGAAATAGAATTATAATTTCACTATTGACTAAAAACTAACTTCCCAAATAAAAAAAAAGACAAAAAAGTTAAAACTACTAACCTAAAAAAATAACTAAAAACCATGTTGCCAAAACACCCTTTAGTGAATCACTTGACCATACACAAAATTTTCAAAAGAGTTTCCGTATGCAAGTGGAAAGAACAATAAATAAACCCCTTTCACAGGGGCCGGTTTTAAAAGTCTTTGCTTTAAACCCTAATTTTGTAAGGTTCTAATTTTTTAACGAAAAATTTTAAATATACATAAAATTTATAAATAAAAAAATGATAAAAATAATGTGATAATATTATATTGTAAATATATCTATTTTGAATGAGGTTTGGTTTTGAAATGAAAAATTTATAATGAGTCACATCATTATACATAAATTTTTTGTTTATATATCATTACTCTTAATAATGTAAGATAGGTTCACATAATGAGTTATTTTCAAAAAATAATTAAAAATTGACTTTTTCACATTATTTTAAAAAATGTGGAAAAAAAAATGTGAGAGATGATATAACCCAAAATAGCTTAAAAACTTAAAGATAATTTTTAATCATTTTCTCAAAATAACCTAATATATATATTTAGCAAAGAAAAATACTTAAAATATCTAATTTGTCATTACCAATAATGTATTTGACATCAAATTCACAGTGTTGATTTGGTAAAAGAGGCCCCCGAATAAAGAAAAAAAAAAAAAATAATAATAATAATAAAAATCTTAAATATCGTATTTTCGGTCCAACAACTACGGATGTAAAGTCAAATCAAATCAAATAAAGAAAGAAAAAAAAAAGTAACGTATCTGTGGCCCCTGTTTTCGGGGAATAGATTTTTTTAAGATTTTTTAATTTTCTAGTTAAAATATGATATAAAAGAATTAGTATATTTAGAATAATTTTTTAATTTTTTACAAAAATATTTTTAAAAAAGGTAATAAGAAAAGAAAATTTTTAATTTTTTGGTATATGCTATTAATTTTTTGATTTTTTTAATAATTTTTTTGACTTTTAAACTAAAAAATTACATCCAAACGAGGCCTTAACTTAGGAAAGGACCCATTATTGGAGCACAAGTGCACTTTACCCATCGGCTGCACACGGATTAGAGTGTCGATTAAAGTATAAGTGTCGATTAAAAGTAAGCCGATGAGTCGAAACAAAAATACCCCCAAGAATCGACCCGAGAAAATTGGGTAGGTGGGTGGGTGGGAATGCGTAATCCAATTGGCCACTTTTTTTTGACCGCTTTTTGGACCACTGGCCCCTCCCTTTGGACCACTTTTTTTGTGAATAAAATTTCAAATTAAAATCAATAAAATTTTAATTAATTATATACTATCAATTAAAAAAATATATATTAACAAAACTTGAATATATAAATTTAATAATTAATTTTGCAGCTCAACAGTTAGACAAATAAATTTTTATTAAAAATTTTACCGAAAATAATTTAAAATATAAAAATTGTCAATGTTAGACGACAAATGTTTTAGGGTCGGGTCGGCCCAGTCTTCAACAAACCACCCCCCCCCCCGGCTCGGTCGGTTTTCAATGACTATTTTGTTTTGTAATTATTTACTTATTAATCAATCAAAATACATTAGATAAAACCAAATAATCGAAGTGAATCAAATCGATTTCTATAATTCGATCTTGATCCGGTTCATCAATTCCAGTTTTAATTTTTGTAAAACCGCGAGAAACGATTTGATTTATTCTAAAATTGGACTCATCCGATTCCTCACACGCTCACAAATTTTGATCTGTTTGTCGACCCATTTAAAAGAAGTTTTAAGGTGAAAGATCTCTTACCAGACCCTGGTCTTGTACGGCAGCGACGGTGGTGATTGGGGGTTGGTCTCCACGTTGTTCACAATCGGAGAAGGCAGTTGAGGCTGATGAGTCATGGTCGACGATGGCTGAAGAAGAAGTATCTGAAGATTGCCCAATTGTACTTGGTGGTTCTAGACTTTGAAAAGATGAAAATTCTCCCAACTCTGCTCCCCATTCATCATGGTTCAGTTGGGTGGCTAGTTCATCAGCATCATGATCTGGGTTACAAGAAGCCATGGAGATCGAAAATATTGAAGAGATTATGATAAGGAAACTTCGCAGATGGTTCGATTTTTAGTGAGAGAGAATTGTTATGTGGTGTGGTTTTGGTTTTTTTTGTTTGGAAGTGCTAGTTTTGGTTTTTTTTAGTTTGGAAGTGTTTTGTGGGTTGGGGGCGGGGTGAATGATTGATAGTAAGCGGGCGGGCGGGCGGGCGGGCGGGCGGGAATGATTGATAGTAAGCTCCGAATCATGTATCTCCTTGGGAGGAAATTTAGATGCACCTTCAAGATTTGGTATTAAAAAAAAGTTTGTTGGACTAAATTTTTTTCATTATTTTATTTTATTTTTTACAAGTTAGGCATTTAACATCAATGATTAATTTTTTTAATTTTTTGTTAAGTAAAAGTTATTTATTTAACATCAATGATTATTTCATTTGTTTTATTTATTTTTTATTTTTTTATTTTTTTTTACATGTTAGGCATTTTTTTAAACATTAATATTTAATGTTTTTGTATTTTTTTATTTGTTTTATTATTTTATATTTATTTTATATAAAAATAATTTAACAATCCCACTAACAGTTATTATCAAAACAAATATAATTTTATTTAATTCTCTCACTATCAATCCCCTCACTATGAATCCTCTCTATTTTACTTCTGAAAACAAAAGAGGCCTAAAGGCCACTCATGTGGGGAGATCTAATAATGTGGAGCCAATAGGAGGTTAAAAACTAGTTTTTTTGCCTTTTTGAAGGGCAAATTATATAAATAGTCCCTATAATTTGAGATTTGTATCACTTTGGTTCCTGACTTTTCAATTGTGACATATTTGATCCTGAATTTTGAATCTTGTTCCAAATAAGGACAATTGAATATATAATTAGATTTTTCAAGGGTAAAATTGTCAATTTGATAAAATATAAACTAATTTGACAAAAATAAATGTCAAATAAATATTTTTGAATTTTACAAAATTATTTCTACCTACTAAGAATAAAATTATGTAAAATTGATAAATCTTTTAGACATTTATTTATTTTTTTACCAATTTAATTTTTATTATGTATTTGGATGATGATCATGTAAAATTAATTTTAAAAAATTAATTATGTAATTTTTATTAATTTTACATAATTTTATCATTGGTGGATAAAAATAATTTTAAAAAAATTAAAAATATTTTTTTGACATTTATTTTTGTTAAATCAGTTTATATTTTATCAAATTGACGATTTTACACTTGAAAAATCTAATAATATTTTCAATTGTCCTTATTTGGAACAAAATTCAAAATTTAGGGTCAAATGTGTCACAATTGAAAAGTCAGGGACCAAAGTGACACAAATCCCAAATTATAGGGACTATTAGTGTAATTAACCCTTTTTTGAATTACATCATATCGTTTTTTTATTTATTTAACTTTTTTTTTTGGCACATTTTTTGAAAAAAAATTAAGAATTAAAAAATCAATTTTTTATTAACTTTTCAAAATAGGCCAACGTTTGAATAAGTCTACTGTCCTCAAATTTATCCACAATGAAAACATGTGGTTGAGATTGAATTTGTGTAGTGTAAGATTTATGTGTAAAAAAAATTTGAACCACTAGATAATAATTTTATATAATTTCTAGATAGTTAAGTTTGAGTTTACAGTATTACGGTTAAAGGTTTAATTTAAATTTTAATGTTTTAATTTATTTTTTTAATTTAAATCATTGATCTATTTTTGTTAGATAAAATCGATAAAAAAATATTTTTATCATAAAATTCAATGCAAGTATGTATTAAAATGTCTAAAATGCTTTTTTTTATATTAAATTTATTAACTAAAATATTCATTTTTTTCGATTTTACTTAATAGAAATAGACAAATGGTTTAAATTGAAAATAAATTAAAATTTTAGAATTTAAATTGATAAAATAAAAAATCATAATTTATTTGTTATGAGAGTCCAACATTGGGTTTCTTAATTGTAATTTCCATTTAATTTAAAAATCACAATTATGGGTGTAGAACTAAAAAAAATAAAATAAAACAAAACAAAAACCTAAATGGTGGAATACATTTTGTATAATTGAATTTTGGATAATTACAAAAAGAAAATTTAGGGTTTGATCTCTATAACAAAATAAATCTTATTCCAAAATAAATTTTTAATTTTGTTAATTTGAACTCTATTTTTTTATTATTTATTTTCGATCTAAATCATTTGTCTTTTTTTGTTACGTAAAACTAATAGAGAAAATACATTTTAATCATTAAATGCAATATAGATAGATATACATAAAATGTCTAAAATATTATTTTTTGTTCAGTTTAATGACTAAAATATAGTTTTTTTTATTATTTTTGCCTAGCGAAAATAGACAAATAATTTAAATTAAAATTTAATCAAAATATTAGAATTTAAATTAATAAAATTTTAAAAAAAAATTATTATAACAATCCAATTATAATTTCTCTTTCTTATTATTTATTTATTTATTTATTCCACTACTGAACTATAATTCTTTCAAAAATTACAATGTGCACCAAGCGCGTTCTTCGAGGAAGGTCATATATTACTTAGGCCCCGTTTGTTTTGGGAGATAGAATGGAGGGGATTGATAGTGAGGGGATTAATAGTGAGGGGATTGTTAGTGAGGGGATTGATAGTGAGGGGATTAATAGTGAGGGGATTGATAGTGAGGGGATTAATAATGAGGAATTGTTAAATTATTTTTATATAAAATAATAAAACAAATAAAAAAATATAAAAAATTAAACATTATATTTAAAAAAAATTCCCAATATATAAAAAATAAAAAAATTTCTAATCCCCTCACTATTTTCTAATACCATCTCTACCTCATCCTTACCAATCCCCCTTCCTCCTGCTTACTAATCCCAAGGGATTACTAATCCCCTCCATACCTCTCAAAACAAACACTCCATTCTTAATCCCCTCCTCACTATCAAACCCAATACCCTTCCTATAACCCCAAACAAACGGGGCCTTAAGGTATTTTGTTTGGTTTTCCTTGGAACGTTTTTCAAAAGTTGTGTTCCCACTTCGGATGTAGAGATTGTTTGGCGTAATTTAAATAGGGATATTTTTTTGATTTTTTATAAAATAATGTATAAAAAATATAGATATAATATGATCTAAAGTGTATTTATCTAAATAAATACACTTAGTTAGAAAATGCGAAACAAGCTCTTATATAAGAATTCGCAGAAGAAAATAAAAATGCATGAAGAAGTTTAAATTTTTGTCTCATTTGCGTTCTTTTTTGTTTTTCTTTACAAATCATTACTTAAATTTTTTATTCAAACAAAATTTAAATTCGTGAATCTACATCTAATATATATATATATATTTTTGACATTTTATGAAAAAAATATGTAATGTGATAAAAAGATAATATTACCTAAATAAAAGATGATATGAATAAAAGATAACATGATTCAACTAAGATAAAAATAAAAAATAAAAAAATATACTAAAATAACACATGTCAAATAACTTATGAATGAGACATAAAAATAAATAGAGTTTTTGGTAATAAGTCCTTCAATTTCAAACTTTATTGTCAAAAGGACAAGTAAAAAATATTTAATTCATTAAGGACAAAGTTCAAAATATTTAAAAATACGATAATAATATCCGCAACTTCTATTATTTTCTTACATTACCACAACCACCACCGACCATTGTCTGTTATCACCGATCACTGCTGACCACCCAATCGGCAACAATTTTCCGATGAACATTGTTGGTCGGCAAAATTTTTTTGGCAAGATTCTCCGATGATAGTAAAATTTTACTCTGTTAATTTTGATAGTAAAAGTTTTCTATTTACTTTAAACATATAAGTGTAGACACCATTTTGACCGGTCCTAAGATTTAGACGCTTTCTTTTAATTACCCGATGATGAAATAAGAATATGCTAGCTCACAAAATTTTCAGTGAAAACATGGAATGTAAACTTGAAATCCCAACCTTACACCTGTTTCTACTAAATTGTTTTAGATCCATTCTCTATTTTCCTGTACTTTTATGTACTATTATATATATATTATATTATTATATATAATATTTTATTAAATTCATTCGGTGCCGTGGTTTCACCCACGCACCATACTTTTGTATATAAATATATATAAACTATTAAATATTTTTATATATTATACGAAGGTACTATTCCCCCTTTTGAAAAATTTACTACACTCCTACCGTTTGCCTTTTTTTGTTTTCATTTGCTTTAGACCTGCTTTGGTCAAATTATATTACATATTTGGCCTACTAATTAGTCCATGTATTTTGTTATTTTATAATTTTACATATTTGTGTGTATTTTTATATATTTTTTAGTATTTATACATATATTTATGCTACTAATACATTTTATATATTATTATATTATAAAGTGCATAGTAATTTTACTGTGCAGTGTACAGTAAAATCATTATTCACCTTTTGAAATCAGCTCCACCGTTTGTTAGTTTGTCATGTTCTTTACTATGTAGTGCACAGTAACATCACTGTTCACCCTTTTGAAATCAACTTCTTCCACTGTTTGTTCTTTTGTCCTTATCCTACTTTTATTTTCTACAAAAGGGGAGAGGGAGAAGGAGAATTGCAGGAAAAGAATTGAGGAAAGGATTGAGGGAAAGACTCGGACATAGAGAATTGAGAGGAAAAAAAGATCAGAAAGAAGGGAAAACAAAAAAAGAAAATATTAGATATTTTATTTTTCCGAACAAAACCTTTCTTTTTAATACGTCATAACCAACCATTAAAGTTGAAATTTTGAATTTTGAATTGAGAATTGAGAACACATTCCACAACCTTGAGGGTGATCAGAAGAAAGTTTGTAAATCAGAAAATTCATTATTTCCTCGAAAGGTGAAATTTCACAAATTTTTTATTTAATTTTAACTGTGTTGAACTTGTTTAAATACTTCCTTTACTGCTTTTCATAACTTTTTTTTTTATCACTTTAACGGGAAGGTTGCACCACCCACATATCTGTTATAATTTACTAGTTTTTTTTATTGCTTTAACGGGAAGGTTACACCATCCACATATCTGCTGTAATTTAATATTGTATATCAACTGTTGTAATTTATTACTTTAAATAATTTACCCCACCGGATGAATAGTGATCGGTGGTGAATAGTAACCTCCAACGGTAAATAGTACCTCCGGAGACAAATAGTAACCCCGACGATGAATAGAACCTCCGACAATGAATAGTAACTGCGAATGAAAAATGCCCGGTAAGATGAACAACAATCAAGAAGGGTGAATAGTAATTTTTGTGGTGAATAGTACTGTCGGCAATAAATAGTGTCCCGGGATGAATAGTGCTCCCACAAAATAAGTTTCCCCAGACAGAACGGAGCAGTTCTCATGCGTCAAGCAGAATATTTTCTGACGATCCCCAATGCACATGAAGTTTCTTTATTTTATTTTTTATTTTGAGAGTTTGCGAGGATTTTTATATTTTGCTGTAATATTTGTTTTCTTCCTCCTTTATTTGGATATGTAATAATTCAAGTGTTGTAATAATTCTCCATCTCTGTTTTTTTTTATCCCATTCTTTTACTTGCTTTCCTTATTTATACATAAACATCATATTTATTTTTCATCATATTCATGCTTTGTATTCATGTTTCATGCATCTCGATTTGGCTAAATTTGCATTTATGGATTTAATCAATTCCTATATGATTATGTGCGCTACCTCATGTTCTTGAGATGATTCACATGTTAATATCTTCGAAGCCGAATATTTAGTTGCATCTCATGAGTGAATTGCATTAGGGTTTTGTATATAAGATCATGCATAATTTACTAACTTTGTTTTGTAGCTTGTTCGCGGGACGTCAACCATGTAAGTTTTTATACTTTAGCATCCCTCTTGTGTGTGTTTTTCTTATTATGTTTAAGCATCTTACCATGTGGCTACTTGCTTACTTGATATAACTGTATGAATGCCAGTGGATGGAGGTTGTGTCGCTTAATTTGGAATGATATTGATTTTTCATGTTTGTAAATTCAATTTATTTGGGTTATACATCAAAACTGTTTCAAAATACGTAAAATCAAATTGTTCCAAAATAAATGACACAGTCTATACTTGTATGTTTCACATAGTAAATTTTAGGATTTATTAAATAATCAGAACATGAACATATAAAGAAAATAAAATTCATATCATGGTTAGTAAAGGCCGATCTTTTGATTAGGTAAGCGGGAGTGCTCAATTAATGACCTTCCCCTCTCATACCTAAGGTTCCGAATCGAGACAACTTTGGTTACGACGAACAGTGGCCTTGGCACAAGTCACGGGTTTCCTAATTTTTTCAAAATAAATATTAGGTAGCGACTCTAAGATCTTGTGATGTAGTCCATTTGTGGCAATAATTTTGTAATAAAATGGACTTTCTACAAAGTTTCCAAATCTGGACTCTCATCTATGTTTCATATTGCACTTGTGAGATTAGATCAAAAAGATCTCAAGAGTTCGAACTATTTAACGCGCGCGGGTATCTTCCGGGCATGTTACAATAAGTGGTGAATTTTTGCCATTGTTATCACTAACCACCACACTTACTATAATTATTACCATTATTCATATAGATATTAAATGAGAAATCAGTCAAAACATTGAATTAATAACGTTAACAATAAAATTTTACTTTTACACAGAGTAAAATTTTACCATTTCGCTATTGAACATACCAAAATAACATTTTTCATTTGAAATCTCAAAATCAATATTCAAACTCATAATGACAAAAAAAAAAAACACTAAAATAAAAATATATACATATAGAGAGAAAGAGAAAAAGATAGAGAAATAGAGAGATAGAGAGAGCATATACATTGTCTCAGATCTGGTTCAAACCAGAGTAAAATTTTACTATCTAAAAAACAGAGTATCATGAGGAGACAAAGAGAAAGAGGGGAAGAGAATATAGATTTGAGATGATAGATCTCAAATCTGAGGTCTTGGAAGCGAATGATGACGATGGTGGTTGCCGGTGGTATAGTGGTATCAAATGGCGTCGGTGGTTGAGATAGTGGTGGTGAAAATGATGGTGGCAGTGGCAGTAGCGGTGACGAATGACGCCAATGGTTGAGATTAAGGCTGTGTAAAATACCACCCAATCCGCTAAAACTGCACCGCTTTATCCACTAACTGTAGTTTAAACTTTAAAATTTATAAACCACCTTCGAAACCGCCTTCGAAACCACTCCGTTCCGCTATAGTTAATACATATATATTTTTTAACCTATAATGAAAGATCAAAGTAAAAATGAGTATGAAAGAGATTTAATATGTGAAATTTATTACAAATTAGCAGTTATATATATGAAAATATTATGTGAAATTAGTTTGTGTTATATATATAAAAAATAATATGCAAATTAGTGTTATATATTATGCAAATGCTTGATAATTGGTTAAAATATTTTTCAATCTGTCAATCTGCCCAAAATCGCTCAAATCGCAACTTGCAATTCGCCAATTCTCTAATCCGCCATTCGGTTTATAATTTTACTTTCAAATCGCTCGAATCGCACCATACACCCCTAATTAAGACAGTGGTGGTGGAAACAATGGTGGTCATGGTAGTGGTGGTGGTATAGACAGTGGTGAGTGGTGGTGGAGAGAGCTCTTACAAAAGGATAGAGAGAGAAAGAGCTAAAAGAGAGAGAGAGAGAGAGTTGAGACAGACTAGAGGAAAGAAAGAGGAGAAAGGTAGAGAGTGTGTGTGGAAATGGGTAAATTTATCACACAAAATATAAATTTGAAAATTTTTATCCTTACAAATTTTTTTAATTTTGAAAGAGTTTATGGACTTAAAAAATTAGAATTTGTACTTTTCAAAAAAAAAAATTCCTAAGAGGGAGTTATAGTAAAAAAAATCCTTAATGAAACATCTAAAAAAAAAAAAATCCTTAAAATAAATATGACGATGTAAGGACACAGAATTCTGTTACAAACCCCCAGTGTGACAACCGCCTCCTTAATTAAGTAAATAATGAAATTAATTATGTGATTAGTGTTGATCATGTGCTCATGTGTTCATTATGAGATAAATGTCATGTGTTTTATGCATTGACTTGTTTAAGTGAACAGATAGGTGGAGTTCTAGATTAAACCTGTCTGAATCGCTAATTTTAACAAGTTAGAATTAAGAAAATGGATAGGCTAGAGCCTAATTCACATTAGTAAAATTAAAATTAATTTGATTTAAGTTATAAATGTTGGGGTTTAATTTAATTTGAGTGAATTTGATTTATTTTTTTTAAAATTAGTCTATTAACCTAATGAATTTAGGTTTATTGTATGTATATTTATAAACAGAGAGAGAGAGAGAGAGAGAGAGAGAGAGAGAGAGAGAGAGAGAGTGCTCAATATAGAAGAGAAGTGGTGGGCTTTGGTTGAGTCTCATGCATGATACACGTAGAAAGAGAAAGGGAGAGAATTCTAAGACTTCAACAAAGAAAAGAAAAGAAAAGGAAGAGAAGAAAAGAATAGGGAAAAGGAAGAATATTTAGCTCTTCACAGTTCACCAAGTTAAGGTAAGATTTTCATTCAAAATTTCTTGAAATTAAACTTCCCACACTCATTATCTTCTAAGACAAAGGGTCAATTAGGATGAATTCTTGGTTAATTGGGAACTTTTATGTTGGAATTGACAAAAATAGAACATGTAAGTTAAGTTGGCAAAGAATTGAAGGGAGTTGGATTTAAATCTAAAATGCATGGCATGAATTCATGGTATTTTGTTTATATATACATTTTCTTGCATGAACTTGATGAATTTCCTAAGTTTTAAAGAGCTTTCATTATTGTTAGGTTTTTATTGTTGGCAACTCCGTTTGACAAAACTCCTTTTAGTTGTATTTATTTTCACACTTTTTATTTCAGTGAGGTTATGAGTTTATTAGATGTGAATCTAACCCGAATCGAGCCATGCAGAGAAGTTTGTGATGTTAATGCTTTCAAGATTGCCACTTCACTGATTATTACGGGGGTCGAGCTGCCCGGTCAGCTCGCGGCCGAAGCAAAATGCAAAATTGTATTCAAAATTGCATGTCCGTCATTGCTCGCTCGAGCTAAGGTTTTCTCGCTCGAGCCAAGGAATTCTCGCTCGAGCGAAGGATTGCGTCCACACAAAAAACCTGAAAGAAGTGATTGGTCGCTCGAGCCAAGGCACTAGTAGAAATCATGAAAAATACACTACTCGCTCGAGCCAGCAAAGCTTCGCTCGAGCGAGCCTCAGAATCCGGATTTCTCAAGGAGTTTGTTTTCTTCCCAATCTAGGATTACTTTTGGTTCTCTATAAATACTTGGTTTTCTCCCAAAACTAAGGTATTCATTGAATTCCTCCAGATCTTCTATTTGGTTCTTGAAGGTTTATATGGGGATATTTTGTTTTTTTTTTTTTTTGATGTTTTATTGAGTATTCAACTCATGGTTTAAAGAGAGTACATCAAAGGTTTGTTTGTTATACACAAAAGAGAGAGTTGTTCTTCAGTTGTGGATTCTGAAGAATTCGAGCCTGAAATTTTGGTGGAATCCGGAGTGGCTCATCAGAAAGACAATTCCGTGGTGAAGATGGGTTGGAAGAGGCACATAGAGGTTGGTTCAATTAGGCGTTGTGGATTCGCTAGGTAATTGAGAGTATACCTGTGTAATTCCTTTAATTCTTCTTAGTGGATTATCTTGTGGCAGTTGCCCATGGTTTTTTTATCACAATTGGAGGTGTCCAATTGTGGTTTTTCCACGTAAAAATCGTTGTGTCGATTTGTCTTTGATTGTTTGATTGGGATTGTTATATTCTGATTAAAATTGATACATAATCACAAATCAACATCTAGGGGGTTTCTAGATTTTTCAATTATGAAGTTTGGACTTGGAAGTTTGGAACACATGGTTCATAGTTTATCCTAGTTTTGGAGTTTTGATCAACTAATTGGAAGAATTAATTCTAGTTTTGGACATGCATGATTTCATTGTGCTCACACTCATTTCTTTGTGCATGGGTTTTGTAGTTTGCAAGGAAATTCTATGGGATGTAAAGTCTTAAGGCTCAAACTTGTATTTCTATGTCTATACATTTCATTTCAAAAATTTTACTTGGTTTTCATAGGAAAACTTGAGTTGAATTAAAGTCATAAATTGTGCTTGATGTTAGAATTTGTAAGTCAAAGTTGTTCTCATGGATTTTAGGTTGAATTGTATGTTATTGAAGCTGAAATTTGTAAAGAATTGCATTACCATAACAGAGAAAATTTCGGATTGTTTTGGTGTAGCACCGCACATGCGGAGTGCGGCTTGAAGCTCCGCACGTACAGAAAACAAGGTAGATTTGAGGAGCATTCTGTTTAAATTGCTGGTGCGGGAGGCACCTCACGTGCGGCAAATACCCCTGCACATGCAACAGTTTGGGTAATCCGGGCTTTGTTTTTCGCTTCTCTTTTCCACCTTCCGGGCCTCCAATTGCATGGTTTTAAAGTGTTTTCATGATCATTTGCATCTCTTGAGTGCATTAGATTGAATAAATTAAAAGTTAGAACCGATTAGAACCGAACGAGTGAACAAAATCGCATAAACAACGAACCGAATAGAAATAGAAATGATTGAATCTAATACGAATATAATTGAGTTGTTATGCTTGATTTTATTTGTTTAGGTCAGATGTTGAACCAATAATACGTGTGTCGAGAAGCCCACTTTGAGTAATAATGTTGTAAAGATATGTTCAACTTATATTTATTTTTTGAATGATAAAATTATATCGTTTCTAAATGATTACTTTTTATCGGTTGACTGATAATCCTCTTTTGAATTGTATTCGTGGCATCCATAGCGTATGTAGCACGGCTTTTTCGCGCCCTCTCTCGGAGGTTTGAAAGAAAGCCCTATAGTTCGGACGCCCGCGGTTTTGAATCTAATCTTACAAGTGCAATGTGAAATTGATAAATACCAAAGAGTTCAAATCCGGCAAATTGTTTGGAAATTTGATTTTTGAATCAAAAATGCCAAAATTGGACTGTTTTGCCAGATACAAAGTCGTTACCTAAATATTTTATTTTGGAGAAATTTAGGAAACCCATGACTTGTGCCAAAGGCCACGTGTCCGTCATCACCAAAGTTGCCTCGGCTCGAAAACTTAGGTACAAGGGGGGAAGGTCATGAATTGAGCACCCCCGCTTGCCCGATCAAAGATCAGCCTCTACTAATCATGATATGATTTTTTATCTATATTATATGCTCTGGTTCCGGTTATTAGGCTAGCATTACTATGTGATGCACATAAGCAAGTATAGATTAGTTTGCCCGAACTAGAACAATTCAATTTCATATTTGTTTTGCAAAAAGGGTTTGATTTTGCCACCTCAAGTGGGCTTAAAGTTTCCAAATTTGCCACTCGACAAAGTGGGCTTAAATGTACATTCATTGAATCGTTCTAATTCAAGCAATAAGTCTTCATCCACAAGCATTCAAACAATTTAGCAAGTAAGCACTTAGCCTCATCGCAATCACTCACACTCATGCAAGTGTGCTAAAGCATTAAAACTCACCTAGTACTCCAAGCCAAGATAAAACAAAGTTAGAAAAATGCATGATTCCTAACTTATGCAATATGCCTAATGCAACACATGCGAAAATGCAACTAATAGGCTCAACTACCAATATGGCATATGAGACAATTTGATAGCATGCATTTTAAACAAGTATTCAAAGAATGTATTTAAACGATAATGCAGTTTGAATGATGCGCTGAGCCTCGGTACATGCAATACAAAATAAATGAATGCAAGCATGAGGTATGCTAATTGAAACATGATACTCCTATACTAACCATCAAAAGCTAGTAAATAAAATGGAGAAAGACGTGGGGTTGGAAGACATACACATTATTACAATATTTTTCTCTTACGAAGGAGAGTCCGAATAAATAACTACGCTAAGCTAATTAAGCTAATTATTACAAACCAAAATGAATAACTAGTTAAACTAATTAACTAATTATTACAACAACAAATGAACTAATTAGCTAACTAACTAATTAAATAATTACAAAACAATTGCAACTAATAATTAAACTAAGTAACTAAACTAAGCTAATTAGCTACTCTGCCATGGGAACGAAGGATGTGTATGTGCATGCTCGATCTCCACCCGAAAAGACCACCGTTTGGCTCCCGAGAGCCTCTGTTTGCACAATTGAACACTTCCAGAACAATTTTGCTCCATCTTACCAACACTCTGCTGAGATTTGCATTAGTGGCCAGTCGGCCACTGGTGAAGATTGCCGGCCATGGATGGTGGTCTGCTGGCCACCTGCCGGCCATAGAAAGTGGTCTATCGACCACTGATGCACTGGTTCATCTTCCTGCAACAGAGGACAAACAGAGCAAAAATAGGGTATTCTCACAGCTTGTTTGCACAACTCACCCCTCTTTTTATGAACAAATCCAAGGAGTTGTGAACTTAAGCCATAAACCACCAATTCAAGCAATTTCATTGCATGATGGTTTGTGATTCAAGATGTGCAAGTTCAATAAATGCAGAATGAGACACAAACCTCCTCTCTTTCACGAAAGATCAAGGGAAAAAGTAGACCTTAGAGACTTGGATCATTTCATCACTAGCAAGTATGAAATGGTCCAAGTTTCATGTGCTCAATTAACGTCCGATTGAACACACCAAGTTATTATCTTGTTCATCTTTTAGTCCCAAGTTTTAGTTACTCATTTTACTTTACCAACCATTTTTTAATCCAATTAAGTCCATTCAGTGAATTTAAGTCCTCTAATGGAAAAATGGCTCAAAACACAAGTTGCTTTAGGTATGAAAGAAGTATCATACCGTTGGTAATGAACCCCCTATGAGATTAAACCATTAAATATGAAGCCTCAATTCCACACTTAGGCAAGCAAGTGACTTGAAACCACTTTCAAAGCAAAATTAAAAGCCAAAAAAGGAGGGAGGTTGCAGAGATGATTAGTGCTGAAATAGTGTGAAAAGCACTAAAAATATGCAATCAACTCAAACAAGTGGTGTCTAAAGGCTTAAAACATCAAACTTGTGAGGACTATTACACTACAACTATGCAATATAAGACTCAAATGCAATAACCAACCCCAAACAGAGTTAAAATAGTTCAAATAGAGCCTAAAGCATGCTAGAATAAAGCTACAACAAGCTAGAAAAATAAGCTAAAGCATGGCACCAACTAGGCTAACAAACAAGACACAAGGAAGGGAGGCTAACCCCTCGAAATTTGGACTTCAAAACCTGATTTTTACCACTGAAAATACTCTGAAAATTAGTGTTTAAAGGCCCAAAAAAAGATGGTTTGAAAATGGGAAACAAATGTGAAATGGCCTTACAAACAAGAAATGAAAAGGGGTGAACCACCCTCTAACCTTAAATGGCCAAAAACACCAATTTCAGCCCACAAAAATAGAGTTTTTTACAGTTTAAAAATAGCCCAAAATAGTAGGGAAAAGATAGGAAAATAAGTATGTAAAGCAAGCTAATAAAGCAAGTATTATACCTCTCGAAGCAAAGAGTAACTCTAGGCCACAATTCAAGCCAAAACCAACTTCAAGAGCTCCAAGAAAGGCCTCAAGGAACCTCAGCTCAAAGGTGAGAGGATTTGGTAAAGGAAGTATAGGTAAGAGTGTAGTGTAAGTAGGCAAAAGTGTAGAGAATTTGTAGAGAGAGATGGAAATTTTTTAGTCTAAAATTTTCTAATCTCAAAACATGGAAGAGGGGGTCCTTATATGTAGAAAACATGAAATTTCTACAATAAGATCCAGCTCTTCACGTGTGGATAGATGCAAGCATCTGTGCAAACAGCTGGCACAACTGGCATAAAATATCTGCAGAAAACACTGGTGGTCGACCGGCCATCAATGGTGGCCGGTAAGCCACATCAGGGGCTGGCAAACCAAAAGTGATGGCCAGCAGCCTCTAGGGATGGCCGGTAGGCCACCAAAGTTTGTAGGCTGGAAAGACCAAGGCATGGTCTAAAAATGAGACAAAAAGGATGCAGGGTTTGAAAGGCTCAAAGCTGTGGCGTTCTACTGAGAACTTCGAGCGCTTGGTGAGCAAACAGACTCATCATCGAGTGTACCTGCAAAGACGTCCAAGTCGTAAGGGCTATCAAAAATGGCGTGTCTACAGTTTCCCTTCTTTAACAGAACTCGGAGTCATGATATGACGTGAGTAAATGTCAAAGCCCAGAGACGACCCATTTTGACAAGACCGTAAGACTTTGACAAACAATCCCACAGACTACCTACGTATCCCTTTGCAAGGACTCAAACTAGCGTAAGTTCTAGGGCAAAATGCAAATGATATGCACAAAATACAAGAACATAACTTATGATCATGCAATGAGACTATGCAATGTAACATTTGAATGGAAATGCAATGCAAAGGAAATGCCACAATTAAACAAACTGAAACAAGGCACAACAGTTCCAATCATGAAAAGAACTAATTAAACAAACACGCCACGCGTGGGAAACACGAGCCAAACCATATTTCATGCAGAAAGGATGTAAGAAAATTATGCAAGCTTAAGTACGCGTCGCGCAGGAGAGGCGAAGAGCGACATAACCATCGGGCGCACCTGAGGTTTCAACTGAGATCCTAACGCGTTACACGCGTGAGGAGGAAAGGGTGGTGTGAACACCGAGTGCACACGAATGTTTTTAACTGATTTGAAGCAATCCTAACGCATCTCACGCGATAGGAGGAGAGGTGGTGTGAACACCGGGCGTACCCGAATGTTTTTAACCGAAGGGTAACAATCCTAATGCGTCTCAGGCGATAGGAGAAAAGGATGTGATCCGAATATGGCACAAATGATTTTAAGAACGAAACATTTCCTTGTATAAGAACGAAACTTAACAAGTGTAATACAGTAAGAATGCATGTTCTATGCAAAACAAACAACCGAGATACAATGTTAATGGCATGTTCTATGCATAACAAAAAATCGAGATACAATGTTAAAGGCATGTTCTATGCGAAACAAACAATCGAGATACAATGTTAATGGCATGTTCTATGCGAAACAAACAAAAACAGAAGCATATTCTATGCTTGATTCAAGAGCGGAAGCATGTTCTATGCATGATTCATAACGGATGCAAGACGCTCATGTAGTATGCGTGAAATACATATCTTATGCCAACATATACAAAATGCATGTTCTACACAAAGAAGCAAAATGCATATTCATGCAACAACGTGAAATGTATATACATGCAACAACGTGAAATGTATATACATGCAACAATGGAGAAATGCATATTCATACACCAAAATGAAATACATATTCCACGCAAGGTACAAAAGCATAACAAAACAAACTCAACAGCAAACTTTCGATTTACCTCCCGGAAGAGTTACCATATGTTTAAAGGATACACCTCGTTCATGTTGACAAGTGACAAACATCGTGCACTGAAAAACACAATTTAAAGCTTTCGTAGGGACAAATTGAACCAAACAGTAAACTGTCCTAACACTTCTTGGAAACCAAGGACACAAAACAGCATCAAGACCACAGGGGAGGCTATAGGACACCTACCGGCCACAAGGGGAGGCTGCTAGCCAGGTGCCGGCCACTGGTGAGCCTTGCCGGCTCCATGCCGGCCATCGATGGCAATGCGGGGGCAAATTTGATCTTCTAGCTCGGGTTTTTAAATACACACCTCCACACTTCATTTCCTCACTTCTCTAGGGCCGAAATCTTTCTCCCTTTCTCTCTAGGCACTCTTTCTCTCCAGATTTGCGCTTTCTATGTGTTTTCCAATGCCCCACGCGAAGTTGATTCATTAAACCCTTTTGTTTCCTTCACTTTGAACCGATTGAAATTTGATTTCGGTGCTTCTTTTCTCATTTCCACCATTCTAGGCTTGTTTCCCTCGAGTTTCTCTCAAGTTCTGTGCATTTTTCCCGACTTTGACTTTTTCTTTCATTTTCTCTCTCCTAGGGTTGACTTTTTCCAAGTTTACCATCTTTTCGGCATTTCTCTTCACTTTTTCACTTGCTTCACACCCATTTTTAGATGGCAAACGAGATTCCTCATGACGGGGCTCCTCTCAAGATTCCCCTAGTAGTTTCACCTGTTCCCAAGGTAAAGGAGCTGGTAGCTGACCTTGAGGCCCCTAGAGGCAGAGTTTGAGCTTAAGACCGAGCAAGAGCCGCTACCGCTAAGGGTACGGCCTTTCGATCCAAAAAGATATCACCCCCAGACACATATTGCCTACTGCCAGAGGCATCAGACGCTTCATTTAGTTTGCTCGCGGCATACCGGAGGACCTCCTGCTGAGGGAGCCGGCTTCTCACTTGTCAGCAATTGTTGTTAAGGTATGAACACTGCTTTCATGTATTTCTGCCTCTCTTTACTTGCATTTCACGCATTGCCTTTATCTGACTGCATTTCATGCACTGCCTTATATCTGATTCATCTGTCTTTTATCTGTTGTACCCATTCTTTGCCACAGGGCGAGTCTCGCGCCTTCAGAGGCTATGGTGCTACGACTGCTCAGACTGGTATGATGAGCTCCTCGCTGAAGTTCGCAACATCATTGACGAGGCTAGGTTCGGCTTTTTCTGCTCTAGCCTGACTCGGGTCATCACGAGCCGTCCTCTCCTAAGAGCGCTCGTGGAGAGGTGATGAGACACCGCCAACTCCTTCCACTTTTTCACCATAGGAGAGATGATGATGACTGCTCACGGCTTCGCCATGATCACCGGCTTGGACGTAGGGTGCGATTTGATCCTTCTCGATACAGATACGGAGGAGTGAGAGGCGGCCTGGTTCGAGCTACTGCGAGCACATCTACCTATATACCGAACGGGCATGGTCAGATACACCTGATTCGCCGAGCGATTCAGAGGGAGCGAGCCTAAGACAGTAGAGGAGACAGAGTAGTACGCCAGGGGCTTCCTGATGTTCGTCTTCAGTACAACCTTGTTTTCGAACAGGTGCATTTGTTGAGCGCCTTGGTGACCCTCCCTCGAGTTCGTTTTTATGACCGAGGTGGAGCTGGCCTTGCCACTTTATACGGATACATGAGCTCTACCTCCCGTCTGCGGAGAGACTTGATTAGAGGTTACTGGCGAGCCTGGGAGGTACACATCTCAATTCCCTCTTAGCACTTTACAGTTTCTTTACAGTTTCTACTTTACATCTATTTCAATACACGTGCTTTCTACTTTGCACTTTCTATATCTGTTCACACTGTATTGATCACATACCACTACATTTTCCCCGCAGTTGTGGGTGTATGCATACTTTTCGACTCTCGCCCCAGAGCCTGTAGAGGAGCTTTCATTGGCAGTCCCCTACTCGTAGAGATATGACGGTCAGCTCCACCGTAGGACCCGTGAGCCCTTCACATTCTTTAAGCATTACTTCGACACAGTAGCTGTCCATGAGGTAATCCGAAACACAGTCATTTTTGCTTTGAAACTGTTCTGATTCACACATTTAGCAATTGACAGCAACTAATGATCTTGTACAATTTCTATTTGTAGATCATGTGGCAGCCATGGGCCACGATGCCAGTGGGGGTTCTTGGGCAAGCACTTCGTGCTCCAGATTATGGGCCTGCCTGATCCGATCATCCTGATGGCTCCGCCAGAGTCCATGAGATCTACAGATGGCCTATCCATCGAGGAGGTTATCCAGTTTATGGTAGGCCTGGACGTCGACTACTTCCGAGTGGAGGGTGACTATGCAGCCTTCATCCAGACACATCTGATGCCGCCTCTGACTGGTGTTCGTAGAGGCGAGGAGAGGAGAGCGCCTGCTGCGAGAGAGAGGCCTAGAGTGACCTGAGTGAGCAGGGCTCATGGTAGAGGGGCTTCCCGGGCGAGGCAGAGGGCTGATTAGCTAGAGCTTCCTACTACGCTAACTTGCTAGCGGCACACCGGAGATGCCTACCAGGTTCCGATTGAGCCTGTGACGGCTAGTCATGAGCTTGTCGTGGTCTGAGGTTCGACGCAGGTATGAACCACACTTTACATTTGCACACCACATTTCATTTCAAATATGTTCATTTGCAAATATTGATCATTCAAACTACATTTACAGGCATCCATCAAGTATACAGGAGGCGCTCTCGAGCTGATAGCCTCCCTGATGAGGATGGTACAGAGGAGAGAGGCGCTACTCAGCCTCTATGGTGTTCAAGTAACTTCTTCAGTTTTACATTCCAGGCATCAAATTTCTACTTACACTGACATTTCAACTGAAAAACTTCCCAAACTACACTGATACACTACATCTGACATATTGCACTTACATACTGTATTCACACACTGTATCTAACTTCTACATACACTCACTCAGCGCATCATGCTTGCATCTAATACACATGCTGTAGCTGATATGTGACAACTGTCTTTTCAGATCCCACCTATATCGATGGCACCAGCGGCAGCTGTAGCACCTGCACTAGCAGTACCTCCTCCAGCAGTAGAGAGGAGAGAGAGACAGGCTCCCGCATGTGGCTGAGGTAGAGTTAGGGGCACCCGAGCTAAGAGCAGTCCTTCAGAGCCCATTCTGAGTGATGATGATGCTGAGATGAGCGACTCTGAGGAGGCAGCGAGTCAGCATTCAGTGTCATCTGAGAGTGGAAATGATGACGCCGGCTTGGGTTCTGGGAATAGAGATGACGTTGCCGAGGAAGGCTCTAGAGCAGAGAGTAGAGATGACACCGGCTCGGGTTTTGGGACAGATTCAGACAGCGGCGCTGACAGAGACAGTGCCCCGGAGTCCTCTCCTCCGAGGAAGATGACGAAGAGAGCCTCTCGAGCCTGAGGCGACCAATACTAATTTTTGTATTTTTGCTCAGTTTCTTTTCTTTTATAGCATTAGCACATTGTAGCTTTAGACAGGTTTTATTTGTTTTAAAAACTTGTACTCTTTTTTTTGTAAAAACAACCATGATCGGAATGAAAACCAGTTTTTATGAAAAAGTGTTGTATTTTGCATCATGAACACCATATAGCATGAAATGGACATGGAATCGAATTGGCCAAAAGCACCCTTGATTGAAATAAAAATCTTAATTTGGGTAACGAGCTGACCAACAGTTGACATAAAAAGCAATATTCAACTTGATAAACAAAACAACATACAACTTGATAAACAAATCAACATACAACTCGATAAATAAAACAACATACAACTCGATATACAAAACAACACAACAAAGATACAATCTCAACAAACTTGCTAAAAACCAAAAGGACTCAAAACAAGACCTCAAGATACATAAAGAGTAAAACAAAACACATGCTTTTAGCATTGTTTAGCACAAAGGAGGACAGAAGGTCAGAATGAGAGACTGCCGGCCACAAATAGGGGTTGCTAGCCACATTTTGGCCGTGAAAGGTGGCCTGCCGGCCACCAATGTCCCTTGTTGACCACCAATGTGGCTTGCCAGCTACGTGCCGGCCATCAATGTACAGGACCTCCAGATTGTTAACACTTGGCTACCACTCACTGCCTTATCTTCCACAAAAGGTTGAGCTTCGTGATTTCTTTATTTCAGCTGCAAATTCTTTACAAATGGAGCCATTTTTCGCCGAAAAACTCTCAGATTGGATCACGACTTTAGATGGCTCCGAAAAGGTGAATTTCTGGGGTTTCAACATAAATGCACATTTCCCGCTAAATTGTTCTCCACTTTGTTTTCCGTTCCTTCATGTTGCGGCTAGATGCTGGAACCCGATTACACATGTCTTTAGTTTCGGGGCACAAGAGATATGCCCTACAATCAAAGAATTTGAGGCACTAATAGAGTCCCGGCGCAATGAGGAAATCATACCTCAGTTCCGTTTTGGTCACATCCATGCTTTGGGACAGATGTACGGGCTTACTTTACATGAGGCTCGATCCTTGGTTCACAATGGAGAGCTGGATATTCCCAGTTTGATCCATCAATTTTCTGACGTTGGTGATTGAGGTAATCTTCTTTGGCGGGGTTTTCGGCAACACGCCCTTTGCTTGTGCATGCTGGCACATTTCCTTCTTGCCCCTAGTTTTGGCGAGTCTAGCATTCAGCAGATTGAAGTGGCGCAAGGCCTGAAAGAGGGCAAGAGTTGCATTGGCTTGGTGCTGGCCGAGACTTTGATGGGCTTAGACACCTTCCATCGGCGAGAGACGACCAAATTCGCGGGAAGTCCACTACTTCTTCAGGTAATGTTTCCCACCCTTTCTAATATGTGTTTCTTACATCTCTCAGCACTCATGCTCTGTTTTTCTCTTAAAGCCCTTTTCTCACTCGTCTCTTAACATACATCTCTCTATTCTTTAATCTCTCTTTTCTTTCATCCCTTCCCAGGTATGGCTAATGGACAAATTGAAGGTAGTGGACTCTTGCCCTAAGTACTTAGCTCGAACGTACTTTTTTCGCCAACAGCTTGTGGATTTCCCCAACGAGGGATGGTGGTGTCACTGGATGTGCAACAGTTCTGTTGTTGACATTGCTTGGTGTTGGTCCTGGCTTAATCTGACCGAAATGAGCTACAGCATGACTCAACAACCTACCATTCAGCTGATCGGCCTTACACACTGTGTATTCTACTTCCCTTTCCGGTTCAGAATGACACACCCTTGACACCCTTGGGTCAGAATGACCTTACCCCCAACTGGTGACTCCATTGTAAGTGAAGATTGCAGTTGCCTACTCTCTAACCCCAACAACGATACAAAAGATGTGGCAATAAATGAATATGATGCTCCAGTGTCAATTAACACATTAGCCCAAGTATTAAAAATGAGGAATGTACCTCTCACAATTGATGGCCCCGACGTTTGCTCAGAAGCGGTGACAGCGTGCACTCTTCTCTGTGACCTCTGCTCCCCTACATCACCTCTTTGAACATAAGCTTGTTGTGCGGATTGAGCAGATGTGGCTCCTTGAACTGTCCTAGATGCTTGTCTTGACTGAGTCGGCTGATAAGATTGCCGCTGCCCTTGACCCATCTGTAAACCTCCTGGCTGTCTAGACCCTGCTACACTCGGAGTCCCTACTTTCTGCGGGCAGAACTTCTTCAAATGTCCCGGCTGACCACATTGGTAACAAGATTGGGGTTGGCTCCTATTCGGAGATTGACCCTATGGGCGCATAGGCTGGGACAGTGCTCCACTTTTCTCTCCGCACTCTGCAACCTTGTGACCCATCTGGCCACATCTATAACAGGCACCAGCAACTCGGGTCATGCTTTTTGAACTTCCACTCATCACAGAACTAGAGGATTTGGCTTGTAGTGGAGGCGATTGAAAGGATGATGATGAACCCCTCGACCTCTTTGAAGAACTCGTGTCACCCCTAGCATCAGAATGTCCTACTCTCTTCAATCTATGCCTTTCCTCTTCGGCCTCTACAGTAATCTCCACATGAGCTGCCATTTCAACTAAACAGTCATAATCACGTATCATATTGCCAACCACCTTCATTAGGATCTTCAGTCTCAACGTTTTTCTCAAATTCAAGGCACCTTCGTTCTTCCGTTGCCACTAATTCAGGTGCAAAACGTGAGAGGCTAGTAAATTTGGCTTCAAAGTCCGCCACTGGTGTATCTAATTGTAATAACTCCTCAAATTGCTTCCTCAACCGCTCCCTAGCCGTGGGAGGGAGGAATTTATCTTGAAAAGCTTGCACAAATGCTTCCCAAGTACGTTCAACCCTATTCTTTATGGATTTCCACCATTGCCCGGCCTCCCCCTTCAACTGGTAGGTCGCTAATGCCACCCGCAATTTGTTTTCTCGAATGTCTAAGATCTCAAAGGACTTGACCAATTGCTCCAACCACTCGTTAGCTTCGGGATTGGATCGAAACAACTCCTTTTTCAAAAGAGAAGCTCTTGTTTCTCCCTCAATGGTTCTAGCCGCTTGTTCGGCTCTCAATATCTCCATGGACTCCTGTAGAGCCCTTGTCATTTCCCTAGCCAAGGTCCCCATAGCTTCTTGGGTTGGTAGAATGGGTGTATTATTTTGACCCACTCCTTCTTCTTGCGGAGGGATCTCGGGTTGGGCTGGAATATTCTTGCCTCTTCAACGGGGTCTACCGCGAGCTCTAGCATGTCTAGACGTCTATAAGAAGTAGAGACAATATTAAATTCAAGACCTACTTGCCGCACTCATGTGCTCCATTCTTAATCTTTACACTCATACACCAAGTAAACACACAAACTTCCACATAGAATAATCCAAACAATCACACTTACAATCGCATAACCTAAGATATTAGCTAGTTCCATGGCAATCAAGGACCTCAAAGTGGAAAGAACAGTGATCAAGTGCCCTTCCAAAAGGATTTCGATGAATGTAACTGACAAAGGCCATATCATAGGATTCTATCCCCATACCCACATAGTCACATGAAAACACATAACACACAAGACATCCTAAGCATTTCGTCCTAGCCTAGGGACCCTATTGTGACACACATCACTTCCCACGAGTCCAAGGTATTCTAACCTATGGCTCTGATACCATTTGTGACGCCCTGAAATTTTCCACAAGAATATGCCCAAACAAATACAACAATATACCCAAAAAGTCCACATTCTCATTGAACTAAGAGATAAGAGGTTATAATTCACCATATACATTCCCATAATGTTTTGAATTCGTATTATAGTTCGATGAACTAGGTGATCTTACAAAATATAAGCCTCTAGAGCATACAATTACAACAAAATAAACTAATAGTCTTGTTACAAAAATTTCAATTCAAAATAACAAAATACACATGTATAAACTTTTCCAAAAAGGAACTACTGCTTGACCACTCCTTCAGGGAGGTGGAACTCCATTATTTCCTGAAAAAAAAAATAAGATAAGGTTGAGCTATATGCCCAGTAAGAACGCATTTACCCAAGTATTTAATCCTTTGAATAAGATTATAGTATCTTTGCGACCAAACATTACATGGAAATTTATCTTTACATGTAATCCTTAACAAACATACAGACCCACGACAACCAAATAATAACAATGGCTATTCATGTCATCAAGCACAACAATCAAACATTCACAACCATAGAACGCAAACCATGAGACCTGTAAGAGTCCAATTTAAAACACCCTTTACTTTTGTTTTTAAAACTAGCCCCCACATTTGCCGGCTATTATACGGTAGGGAGTGGGCACCCCAAAGAAAACCATCCGTTTTTCCACTTTTGCCGACTATCATACGGCAGGACTGTGTGGACACAAAAAAATATTTTTCCCACATTCGTTCAGCGATAAGCCTACACAGGGCATTTGGGCACCTTTTAAAACTCCCTGCGCGGGTACCAACACAATACCACACTTGGAAAACCGACTCTTACCCAGACTCTTGCACAATTAACAATTCATTCATATTTTATTCCATCAACAGCCATCCAACATTACCCAAGAGTTAAATACAACACAAGATTTAAAGAAAACAATTAACATTCAAGCCACAATTCTTTTACTATATCAAAATCCACATCCTTCATCTATTTTATTTCACAATATTTCATGAATCAAGGAAATTCCCTATTCAATGTGGTGTTTTTAACTCAAGTGGAGAATCTAGGGTTTTTACCAAATTTGGGGGTTTTTCTCCTCTATTATAGATATGGCTTGTAATAACATTTATATACATGTTTTGAAAAGAGGGAGTAAAGAAATCTCAAGCAAGAGTCAAGTAAAATGGTTTATTTATGTAAAACATGAGATTGATCCAACAATGCTCTCCAATTAATTCACAAATCACAACCATACCATGAAATCCCTTCAAAACAAAGAAATACTAAGGTAAAAGTGTCCCTACCTCAAGTCGTGAGGAAGAAAACCCGAAACACTCAAGGTTGACAAAGTCACAAACTTCTCAGACCAATAAAGAGCCCTTGACAAGATCTTCAAGTTATCTCAAAGGATCAAGGTGAGAAGACACCTCTAAGAGTGTAGATCTAAGGATTGAAGTGGAAAAAGTGAGTTTTTGAGAGAAAGAGAGAGAGACTCTCGGTTTTGAGAAGAAAAAGATGAGAAAATTATGTGAGAGGTGGGGTTTGGGTCTATTTATAGTATTAGATGATAGCCCTAAGGTCAATGAAAAAGTTAAGTCCAAAAACCCCAAAAAATAAGGCCCATTTAAAGCCCAAAATCCTGAAAAAAACACGTAGGGGTCGACGCTTCGGGCAAAGGGGTTGACCCTTTAAGTAGAAAGACAATCTGGCAACAAGCAAGGGGTCGACCCTTTGACAAGAGAGGGTCGACCCTATTTTCCAGCAACTAACATAAAAATTCTGCAACATAAGAGGGTCGACCCTTCCCAGACTGGTGTCTACCCTATTTTCTAGCAACACCTCCAAGAACTTCACCAACAGGTAAGGGTCGACCCTTAGTGAGGCTGGTGTCAACCTTAAGGTAAAATTTCTAAGTTTCCAAGGAACTTTTGACAAGAACAAACTCGAACGAACAAACCCAACGAGTTTCAATCGGATTATACTCCTTCAAAACCAATATACAACAATTCCAAAGACTCCCAAAACAAAAATAAAGATATTAAACACACCTTCCAATAGATTAAAACACCCAAGTGTTACAACATTGAAATCAATGAAATTAAAGTTGTAAGCACTGAAAGTTTTCCTTTTGGTCCAAAAATGGTCTAAGTTGTAAAAGGTAAAATTTGAGCAAAAATCAACTTTTATCAAAACTTTTCAAAACCATTTTCGATAAGGATCACCACTTGATATGCAAGGAATCAATCCTCCAGATGTACAACCCCGAATCCGAAGATCACAAATTGCCCCTTAACTGAATAACATTGCAGCATTATAACCAACTCTTCTCTCAGAGTAAAGATCACAACCGAACCCTCAGGTAAAGAACAGACAAAGATGACCTGATCAGACACATGGACAGGACAGTTGATTTGGAGGTGTTTACAGCTGGACTTTAGGATGAAGTTGCTTATGTATCCCAAAGATGGGAATCATGCCTTACGTAGTTCGGTTCGGGTTCACTCGAGTATTAACTCTCTTCTTTTGTGCTCTAAAATTTGCCAAGGCCACCCTTTAGGGTTTTCAACCTTGCGAGCTCAGTTTTTCTTTATTTTCAATTTTTTGTGCACTAACTTTTGCCTAGGTCGCCCTTCCAGGTTTTTGGCCTAGTGAGCCTCTCAGGGGTAGTATTTCTTCAACTTGTCCATGTTGATCGGTTGGGAAAATTCTAGGCCATCCAAGTCCATAAGAATAACAGCTCCACCCGACCAGATAATTTTGATGATGTAAGAACAAGTCCAATTGGGTTTGAACTTGCCCCTAGAGTCATGGATGGGAGCTCGGTTGTCTTTCAGCACCAAATCCCTTTATTTGAGATTCCAGGACTTAACTTTCTTGTTAAAAGCCCTAGCAATCCTGCGTTGATAACCTTAAACATGGTACAATCCTTTCAGTCTTCTCTTATCAAACAACATCAGCTCATCAAACCTGCTCTGTTGCTAGTCTGCCTCTGCTATTTGACACTCAGCCATAACTCGCAGTGACGGGACTTCTATTTCGATTGGCAGAACAGCTTTCATTCCATAGACAATAGAGTAAGGAGTTGCCCCTGTAGACGTCCGGATTGAAGTTCTATAGCCCCAAAGTGCGAATGACAATTTTCCTGGCCAGTCCCTGTAGGTCTCAACCATTTTCTGGAAAATATGCTTGATGTTCTTGTTGGCGGCCTCAATAACTCCGTTGGTTTGCGGCCGTTATGGAGATGAGTTATGGAAAACCACATTGTATTTCTCTAACAAGTCTATCACTTCTTTCTTAAAGTGGGAGCCATTATCTGAAATGATCTCGTTTAGGACTCCATATCAGCAAATGATGTTGTTTCGTGTGAACTTAGCCACATGCGTTGCTTTCAACACTGCGTAGGACTGAGCTTCCACCCACTTTGTAAAGTAGTCGATTGCCACAAGAATGTATTCATGCCTATTTGACCCTTTCAATATGACTGCGCCGATGACGTCGATTTCCCAGACTGAGAAAGGCCATGGTGAAGTCATTTTCTGCGGATTCAACCTCAGTCTGTATTCTCTGATCCGTTGAAAGAATTTCTTCAAGGCGGTGTAGTGGCCCTCTCTTTCTTTGAACTTGACAATCATGTTGTCCGCATACACCTCGACTTCTTTATGGATCATATCATGCAGAATAGTGGTTGCAGTCCTTTGATAGGTAGCCCTGGCATTCTTCAGCGCAAACGGCATCACCCGATAGTAGTAGGTTCCCCACGGCATGGTGAAGGCAATTTTCTCTCTGTTCTCGAGCGCCATCAGAATCTGGTTATACCTGAAAAATCCATCCATGAAGGACAGCAATGCATGACTCGCTGTGAAGTCCACTAATTCATCGATGTACGGTAGGGAAAAGTCGTCCTTCGGACTGGCCCTATTCAGATCTCTGAAGTCCACACACAACCGAATTCTGCCATCTTTTTTCAGCACTGGGACGATGTTAACCAATCAAGTTGGATACTCAGATACTAGCAAGAACCCTGCATCTATCTGCTTGGTGACCTCCTTCTTAATCTTCAAAGCCCAATCTAGGCGTATTCTCTGCAACTTCTGTTTGATGGATTGGGCCTCGAGGTCGAGAGGGATCCGATGCTATACAACCTCAGGATTGATTCTAGGCATGTCTTTGTAGGACTACGTAAAAACATCTTTGAAATGTTTTAATAAAGCGACTAAGCGCTCGCGCTCGTCCAAAGACAACGTGGACCCGATCTGGACCAGACTTGAATCCTTCTCAGTACCCACATTAAAAGTAATGACTTCATCAGGAAGGGGTTTTGCAAACCTCTCATCTTCTTGATTAATCAAATTTTTCAAAACTAGAGGAATTCCTTCCTCTTCGTTTTCATTAAAATTTTGAAAGTCTTGATCAATGCAATAAACAAGCGGCACAGAGAAATACTCAGAATCTGCAATGGCATTCTCATTCAAAAGGTCCAGCTCATCCAGTTCCTCGGTTACAACCAACTCAAAAGCAAAAGAAAAATACGACCTTGGCATCCGGGTTATCACTCTTAGGAATACCGGACTTAGACTCAGAAGCACCGGAATCTCATTCTGACTCCACAGACTCTGTGGAATCAGATTCTGGCTCACTACCCGACTCAGAACTACTAGACAGGTAGCCCTCCTCCAACTGCCAAACGAGGGATGGTGCGCCAGATGCATCCAAAATGCTGCCAAAAAGGTTCACACCTGGTTGGTTCTCGATCATGGAGATAGTCAGGTTATCCCCCAAGCTCTTTGAGTCGATCGGAGGATCTGAAAAGAGACACGCCAATGCTACCCCTACTTCAAGTTCACTGTTGTTCGGGTTACTTTTTATGCTCCACTCAGCTTCAGCAGTCAGTTCAGCCTTTTCCTCTATATCACTGTCTTTCTGCTGCAAGTCAAAGAAGATTTCAAAGCCAGGAACATGCTGCTCCTCAGAATTTAACTAGGGTTTGGGGAAATTGCAACATAAGAAGTCTTCTCCCTCCTGAACAAAATGACCATTCAGGGTTCCCTAGATTGGTCTATGCACAAGCGCATAACGCTTCCCGGTCTGCTTAGCTCTGGCTCTGCCTGTCATCTCTTTTGCTTTCCTAGCCCAATCCTATTTGGTGGGCGTATAGCCAAGACCAAAGACATACGGATTATGTGGCACATCGGCCAATGCTGTGACATCCTTCCAACCACTTCTGCCGAACCCCATTCCTGGCATATGTTGGAGCTTGTTTATGAAATGGATTAATTGGATGCTGACATACAAGCCATCATCAATTGCCAAGATATTCTGCATCACTCGAGCCTCAGCTAGAGTGAACCCTGAAAGGAATACATCCTCTTCGCCATGAAAAATTTCCAGCACAGGTATAGTTACCTCTGGCGGAGGATGTATAGATGAATTCCCAAACACAAAAGTCACCCCTTTCTATGGGGGTATTTCAGTATTTAGTGGAGGGTAGAGGAGACAGCTTTTACTTGGTGTAGCCACGGCCTTCCTAGCAATAGATTGAAAGCGGCCGACAGATCCAAGACATGGAACTCAATATCCTGTTGAGCTAGGCCCACTTGAACTTGGATCTATACTGTGCCCATCACCTCTCTGCTCAAATTTTCGTACGCCCAAATCACTTGGGCTGTGGTACAAAATCTGTTAGTTTTAGGCTAATGGCGTAAGTTGTGCATGACAGGCAAACATTGATTGCTGACCCGGTGTCGACCAATACCACTAGCACCTACTTTTCTCTACACTCCACTGATATGTAAAGAGGTTTGTTGTGTGCTAAGCCTTCTGGCGGCAATTCTTTATCTGAGAAGGTTAGAGTTGGCGTAGCACCTCCAGGGAAGACGAACCCCACAAGCTACTCAAGAGTCATATTAATGGACAATTTGGTCCTGTCCATTGCTGATAGCACAGCCTGTCGATGCACTCGAGAAGCCATAAGTAGACCCCAAATTGAAATATCGGCCTGAATCTTCTTTAACTATTTAAGCACCGCATCTTCCTCCAACTGTTTTTCCTTTTACTTCTCTACCTCTTTATTTTTCCCGGAGGCTTCAGCTTGGTCCAAATGCGGGTGCTTGAAATACAGCCCACTCCTCGTCTTGTGATCAACCTCTTCAGAGTACCAGGTGTTGTCTGGCAGATCTTCACCCCAATCTTCATCGGTGTAAGCCAAAAGTAGATCATCATCCTCCTACCATGCACCTCCGGCAGCCGACAAACATCTTTTGCAGTAATTTCCCTTGCAGATTGTGGGCCATCATTCTTATTTGATCCTTCTCGAATGGCCTGGTAGTCATCATCGAAGCTTTGGTCCTCCACCTTGTTACAAAGTCCAAGAAGCCCTCATTTGGCTCCTGACGGGTTGCCTCAAGATCAAAGGTTATGACCTCAATTTCCGTGTTGTAGGAGTATTGTGCGATGAAGGCCTCAGCTATCTCCTCCCAGCTCCATTTCACAGAGTCTTCCAGCTTTTCATACTAGATAGCCACTATTCCTGACAAGGTCCGGCCGAAAAGTGATAGTTTTTGAAGTCTGGTGAGGCCCATCGGCCGCAGGATATCAGAGAACAATCACAGATGAACCATGGGATCCCTAGAGCCATCGAACCGGTCGATATGTGGCATTTTAAACCGGTCTGGCAAAGTTACAACGGAGTTAGTGTATCTATCTTAGATGTCGGTGATTGAGTTCACACCCTGTGCTCGCTTGAGAAACTTCTCCAGCTTGTTGACCTTTAGTATAATCGGGTCAACTTCGAATTCAAACGGTACCTCAGTTTGGTATATGGGTGGCTTGAAGGCTTGCGGTAGGATGGGGTCTACCAGGTTGCCCTGATTCTCAGCCTGAGCATTAGCAGTGATTTCGGGTACTGAAATACCCATTGGAGGTGCATGGGAAGTAGAAGCCGCTGCTTGTTGTGGTTACTGTTGCTACAGCCTATTTATCGCTTCCAATTAGTGGGCTGTAACTTCAGCTTGGCGGGCAGCATCTTGTTGCATGGTTTCCATTGTTTGTTGGAGATGATGGATCAAGTCCTCCATACTGGCCGCAAGGTACTGTGTCATCTGAATAGGTGAGTGATCTCTTACTGGCCTAGATGTAGAAGATTGTCCCTAACCGAATGCAGGTAATTGCTAAACTGGTGAATTGTGCCTAACTCTCCTCCGTCTCGTAATCGGTGGGAGCGAAGCAAACACAAGCTGTCCCCTAACAAGATCCCTGGTTCTGTAAAGTCTTCTTACACGAGTCTAAAGTGCTTGGGGGGTAATGGAACTGTCCGAAGCAATTGTGATAAACTACATTGCAAAAAGAAATAAAGCAAAAAAGGAAGCAAAAATCAGAAATCGCACAGCACCTCAGCTCAGATGTGAACAAGACACAGTTGTAATCATAAGCTGTAGAACTGCACTCAATACTGATTTCTGCTCCCAAATCTGATACCCAAACATGCAACTGATACGTGCATTCCTGTAGAGTTCCACTCTAAAAGCACATACCAATTAAGTGAGAGCCAAAACACCCCTATGATGGGGTACGGTTACCCTGTCCTAGTTTTGTCAAGAACTAGGCTTCACTATTCAAGCAAGCGGTTTCACACAATCTTGTATTCGGGTGAGCAACCTGTCTTAGTTTGGAACAGTCTCTATGGCTTTCAATAAGCAACTAGGCCAAATGGTCAAAAAAGGATACCTCAACAAGACTACCTAATCTACCTCTCACACCTAACATCGAGAAGTGAAATGAGGATCAAACGGTACGGTGGTAGTCCAGATCCAAGGGTTGTGTTCCCATTGTGGCAGAGCCTGCGACCGGTCAGCCTTTTGGCAAGCTTTTCCAAGCGAGCCTCTGGCAAACCATCTAGGAATAACATATGGCAAACACAGTGACTTAGGTGCACCAATGCAAATGCAAATGCAAATGCAAAGAAACACATAAGTGTAGACAAAATGTTATATAATGAGTTCGAGTCAAGTTCTCTAAAATCCCCAGTAGAGTCGCCAGAAACTGTAGCTCGGCTTTTTCACGCCCCCTCTCGGAGGTTTGAAAGAAAGCCCTACAGTTCGGACTCCCACAGTTCTAAATCTAATCTCACAAGTGCAATGCGAAATTGATAAACACCAAAGAGTCCAAATACGACAAATCATTTGGAAAATTGATTTTTGGATCAAAAATTCTGAAATTAGTTTGCTTTGCCAGATACAGAGTTGTCACCTAAATATTTTATTTTGGCAAAATTTAGGAAACCCATAACTCGTGCCAAAGGTCACGTGTCCATCGTAACCAAAGTTGCCTCGGCTTGAGAACTTAGGTACGAGGAGGGAAGGTCATGAATTGAGCACCCCCGCTCGCCAGATCAAAGATCGGCCTGTACTAATCATGATATGATTTTTTATCAACATTATATGCTCTTGTTCCGGTTATTAGGCTAGCATTACTATGTGATGTGCACAAGCAAGTATAGACTAGTTTGCCCGAATTGGAACAATTCAATTTCATGTTTTTTTGCGAAAAGGGTTTGATTTTGCCACCTCAAGTGAGCTTAAAGTTTCCAAATTTGCCACTCGACAAAGTGGGCTTAAACGTACATTCATTGAATCGTTCCAATTCAAGCAACAAGCCTTCATCCATAAGCATTCAAACAGTTTAGCAAGTAAGCACTTAGCCTCATGGCAAGTATGCTAATCATGGCAATCACTCACAATCATGCAAATATACTAAAGCATTAAAACTCACCTAGTACTCCAAGCCAAGATAAAACAAAGTTAGAAAAATGCATGATTCCTAACTTATGCAATATGCTTAATGCAACACATGCAAAAATGCAACTAATAGTCTCGGCTACTAATATGGCATATGAGGCAATTTGATAGCATGCGTTTTAAACACGTATTCAAAGAATGTATTTAAACAATAATACAGTTTGAATGATGCGCCGAGCCTCGGTGCATGTAATAGAAAATAAATGGATGCAAGCATGAGGAATGCTAATTGAAACATGATGCTCCTAAACTAACCATCAAAAGCTAGTAAATAAAAGGGAGAAAGACGTGAGGTTGGAAGACGTACACATTATTACAATATTTTGCTCTCGCGAAGGAGAGTCCGAATGAATAACTAAGCTAAGCTAATTAAGCTAACCGAATTAAGCTAATTATTACAGACCAAAATGAATAACTAGTTAAACTAATTAACTAATTATTACAACAACAAATGAACTAATTAGCTAACTAACTAATTAAATAATTACAAAACAATTGCAACTAATAATTAAACTAAGTAACTAAACTAAGCTAATTAGCTACTCTGCCACGAAAAACGAAGGACGTGTATGTGCATGCTTGATCTCCACCCAAAAAGACCACCGTTTGGCTCCCGAGAGCCTCTGTTTGCACAATTGAACACTTCCAGAACAATTTTGCTCCACCTTACCAACACTCTGTTGAGATTTGCATCAGTGGCCTGCCGGCCATGGATGGTGGTCTGCCGGCCACCTACCAGCCATGGAAAGTGGCCTACCGGCCACTGATACACTGGTTCATCTTGCTACAACTGAGAACAAATAGAGCAAAAAGAGGGTATTCTCACTGATTGTTTGCACAACTCACCTCTCTTTTCATGAACAAATCCAAGGAGGTGTGAACTTAAGCCATAAACCACCAATTCAAGCAATTTCATTGCATGATGGTTTGTGATTCAAGATGTGCAAGTTCAATAAATGCAAAATGAGACACAAACCTCCTCTCTTTCATGAAAGATCAAGGGAAAGAGTAGACCTTGGAAACTTGGATCATTTCATCACTAGCAAATATGAAATGGTCCAAGTTCCATGTGCTCAATTAACGTCCGATTGAACACACCAAGTTATTATCTTGCTCATTTTTTAGTCCCAAGTTTTAGTTGCCCATTTTACTTTATCAACCATTCCTTAATCCAATTAAGTCGTTGGGTGAATTTAAGTCCTCTAATGGAAAAAAAGGCTCAAAACACAAGTTGCTTTAGGTATGAAAGAAGTATCATACCATTGGTAATGAACCCCCTAAGGGATTAAACCATTAAGTATGAAACCTTAATTCCACACTTAGGGAAGCAAGTGACTTGAAACCACTTTCAAAGCAAAATTAAAAGCCAAGAAAGAAGAGAGGTTGCAGAGATGATTACTGCTGAAATTAAGTGTGAAAAGCACTAAAAACATGCAATCAACTCAAACAAGTGGTGTCTAAAGGCCTAAAGCATCAAACTTGTGAGGACTATTACACTACAACTATGCAATATAAGACTCAAATGCAATAACCAACTCAAAATAGAGTTGAAACAGTCCAAAATAGAGCCTAAAGCATGCTGGAATAAAGCTACAACAAGCTAGAAAAATAAGCTAAATCATGGCACCAACTAAGCTAACAAACAAGACATAAGAAGGGGTGGCTAACTCTTCCAAATTTGGACTTCAAAACCTGATTTTTACTACTTAAAATACTTTGAAAATCAATGTTTAAAGGCCCAAAAAAAAGATGGTTTGAAAATGGAAAACAAAGGTGAAATGGCCTTACAAATAAGGAATGAAGAGGGGTGAACCACCCCCTAACCTTAAATGGCCAAAAACACCAATTTCAGTCCACAAAAATAGAGTTTTTTACAGTTCAAAAACAGCCCAAAACAATGGGAAAAAGATAGGAAAATAAGTATGTAAAGCAAGCTAATAAAACAAGTATTATACCTCTTGAAGTAAAGAGTAACTCTAGGCCACAATTCAAACCAAAACCAACTTCAAGAGCTCCAAGAAAGGTCTCAAGGAACCTTAGCTCAAAGGTGAGAGGATTTGGTTAGAGAAGTATAGGCAAGAGTGTAATGTAAGTAGGAAAAAGTGTAGAGAATTTGTAGAGAGAGAGAGAGAGTTATAGAGAGAGTTGTAGAGAGAGAGGAAAATTTTTGAGTCTAAAATTTTCAAACCTCAAAACATGAGAGAGGAGGTCCTTATATATAGAAAACATTAAATTTCTACAAAGGGATCTAGCCCTCCACGTGTGGACAGATGTAAGCATCTATGCAAACAGCTGGCATAACTGGCATAAAATATCTGCAGAAAACACTGGTGGTCGGTCGGCTGGTCATCAATGGTGGCCAGCCGGCCATCACTGGTGGCTGGCAAGCCACATCAGGGGCCGACAAACCAAAAGTGATGGCCGGCAGCCTCTAGGGATGGCCAGCAGGCCACCAGAGGTTGCAGGCTAAAAAGACCAAGGCATGGTCCAAAAATGAGACAAAAAGGATACAGGGTTTTAAAGGCTCAAAGTTGTGGTATTCTGCTGAAGACTTCGAGCGCTGGGTGAGCAAACAGACTCATCATTGGGTGTACCTACAAAGACGTCCAAGTCGTAAGGGCTGTCAAAAATGAAGTGTCTACAGTGTATTGTTATTGTTATTATTATTGATATCGCTATTGTTACAGAGATCTCTGTCAGTTTTGAATCTTGGAACTATTGTTATTGTTTGATGGCCATCAATTGATTGTTCGGTCTTTATAAGACCTATTGTATTGTTGCTATTGGAGGTACCATGTATAACCTATATAAATATGATTGATTGAATTGAACGATTGAAGGATTGACCGACAAACGATATTGACTGAAATGTTCTGATGATAATCAATTGTTTCAAAGACTGTAAGGACATCATTCTTAATCTCTTTACACATCTGTTATTCACTGGGCTTTAGCTCACAGTTTATTATATATACGTAGGTGGCTAGGCACCAGATCAAAGCTAGAGGCGTCGACCCGAACCCTTTGTTTTGTCAAGCCAGCTATTGTGCCTCATTGCGAGGTTCCGAACTAGCATGTGTCAAGGCTTTTTGGGTGGTTCAAATTCCCTCCTTTTTGAGTATGTTAAATGAAGAGAATGTTTTAAGACTATTGCCAATGCTGTTTTTGATGATGGGATTAATTTCCTAACTTGTATTTTACTTTGTATACGTATGTGTTTATGGGCATGAATTGTTATGGATATGGCTATATATATGAAAGTTTATTTCCATTCAGGTCCCCATAGCTCATTGGACATTATCTTATTATTGATTGGCTTCTGCCAACCCCTTTATATTGTAATATTGTCATTATTGTTAAATAGGCCTTTGGTAATCACGGATTACTAGCCGGTTACGGGCGGGTTTGGGTCATTACAGAGTGGCATTAGAGCACGAGTTATACTGCACACACGTGTCCAAATAAGCTATAAGGTGTCCTAGAAAAGCAATTAGGGCATTGTATGAGCATAAATAAGTGTGTGTGGATATGATATGTGTATATGAACTAACATACATGAATATGAAACCATATTTCCTATGTTTATTATTACAATGTTTTATATCGTGCAATGGAGAATGCAAGGAATACAGATGAAACTGAATCATCTGAAACAAGAATTGCAAGATTGGAAAGAATGGTTGAATTATTGACTGAGGCCCTGAGACAACAACAGAACCAACAACCCCCACCTCCTCCTCTGCTACCAGTGCAGCTTGAACTGAATGTCAATGATGATGTGATTGCTTTAACACAGAATTTTAATAAAATGAAGCCACCGACATTCCAAGGAGGACTAGAACCACTAAAAGCTGAGGCATGGATCCTCAAAATTGAAAAACTATTTGAAGTGTTTTCATGTTCCGAGGCACAAAAAGTGCTTTTGGCTATCTTTACTTTACAAGATGAGGCAAGACGATAATGGATGCTTGTGCATGAAGATAATAATGCAATGATTTGGGCTCAATTCAAGGAAGCATTCTATGATAAATATTTCCCTCAATGTGTTCGTGACCGAAAAGTGACCAAATTTGAACAACTAAAGTAGGGTACCATGTCAATAGCAGAATATGAAGCTAATTTCACTAAGCTCGCTCGCTATGCACCACACATGGTAGATACTGATTATAAAAAGGCTAGAAAGTTTGAGGTTGGACTTAATGTGGAGATACTTGATCGGATTAATGTTTTAAAATTACTCAAGTATGTGGATGTACTAGACCGGGCTACCATAGCGGAGACAAATGTTGCAGCATTGAAATAAGCTAAGACGTCGGTGACCGAATGGGGAGGTTAGAGACAAATTTTTAATTTCAAAAAGGGTCGAAACAACTTATTGAATAAAAAGCAAAATACAGGGTCAACAAGCAATTCCAGCCAAGGCAACAATATTATATCGCCTTGTCCAAAATGCAGCAAAAGACACAAAGAGGTTTGTTATAAGATCTCCGGGGCATGTTATAAGTGTGGCAAGGTGGGCCACATAGTTAAAGACTATCCTCTCGCATCCCAGAACTTTACTAGACCTGTAGCAAGTGCTGCAGCATCAACCGCTACACCAAAGTCCAATCCTAAAGCTACTGGAAAAGAAACTTTGAGGCAAGGCCGGGTGTTTGCACTTGTACCAGGGGATTTGCAAAACACTGAGACAGTGGTATCAGGTATACTCCTTATTTGTGCTCAAAATGCTTATATTTTGATTGATTCGGGGTCTACACACTTGTTTGTCTCATATGCTTTTTTACGAAAATTAAATAGACCACTGAAACCCATAAACTATTCATTAGCTGTATCTTCACCTGCTGAGGGGTCTATGACTTGTGCTTATGTGTATCCTACATGTGAGATTGTTATTGAGGATGTGCTTTTGTATGTTGATTTGCTACCTCTGAATCTTGATCATTTTGATGTAATTTTGAGAATGGATTGGTTAACCAAATATCATGCCTCCATTGATTGTGTAACAAAACAAGTTTTTTTTCGTCCACCTTGATTGCTGAATTTGTATTTAACGGAGTTGGTATTGTACCTCCCTCATATTTTATTTCATCTATGAAAGCATTCAAATTGATTAAAAAGGGGTGTAAAGGGTATTTATGTTGTATATTGACTATGCCTGCTGATACTAAAGCTAATATGGACAGTATTGCTATAGTTAGAGAATTCCCAGATGTGTTTCCAGATGATTTTCCAAGGGATTTGATTAATAAAAAGATTGAGTTCACTATTGAAGTGATATCGGGTACACAACCAATTTCCAAAACTCTGTACAGAATGGCACCTACTAAATAAAGAGTTGAAAATCCAGTTGCAAGAGTTGTTGGACAACAAGTTTATCATGCCTAGTACATCACCATGGGGCGCTCTAGTATTATTTGTGAAAAAGAAGGATGGTTCATTGAGGCTTTGCATTGACTACCGCGAGCTGAACAAGGTGACAGTGAAAAACAAGTACCCGTTACCTCGCATTGATGATTTATTTGACCAATTGCAAGGTGCTCAAGTCTTTTCCAAGATCGATCTTAGATCCGGATACCACCAATTGAAAGTCAACGCTGAGGACATTGAAAAGACTACTTTCCGAACAAGGTACGAACATTATGAATTTCTTGTTATGCCTTTCGAAGTTACTAATGCGCCTACTGCATTTATGGATCTTATGAATAGAATTTTCAAACCATTCCTCAATGAGTTTGTGGTTGTATTTATAGATGATATTTTGATTTATTCCAAGAGTAAAGAGGAACATGAACATCATTTAAGAATTGCCTTGCAAACTTTGAGAAATGAGGAATTATATGCAAAACTGACAAAGTGTGAATTCTGTCTTGATAGTGTTATGTTTTTGGGGCATGTGATTAATAAAGATGGCATTTCAGTTGACCCATAGAAAATTGAAGCAGTAGTGAATTGGCCTAGACCCACCAATGTTACTAAAGTCCATAGTTTCTTGGGTTTGGCTGGATACTACCGAAGAGTTGTGAAAGATTTTTCCAAAATTGCTTTGCCTTTGACTCAGTTGACTCAGAAAGGAGTACCATTTGACTGGACCGATCAGAGAGAATCATCTTTTTAAGAATTAACGACTCGACTTGTGACTACACCGATTCTCACCTTACCCTCATGTACGGATGGATTTACTATTTTTAGTAATGCTTCTTATAAGGGTTTGGTGTGTGTATTGATGCAGAATGGTAGAGTCATTGCGTATACTTCCCGATAACTAAGACCACATGAAAAGAATTATCCGACTCATGATTTGGAGCTTGTTCCAGTAGTGTTTGCATTGAAGATTTGGCACCACTACTTGTACGGAGCAACAAGTGAAGTTTATACAGACCACAAGAGCTTAAAGTATTTCTTTACCCAGAAAGAGTTGAACATGAGACAATAGAGATGGCTGGAATTGATAAAAGATTATGATTTGCAAATCTTATACCATCCAGGGAAAGCTAATATCGTTGCCGATGCACTTAGTCGAAAATCAATTGGGAATTTGGCTTGTTTACTTACCGAGCAAAAAGAATTGCTACACGACCTTGAGAAATTTGAAGTTGACATTGTTTTGCATGAGCAAGGGGGGACCTTAGCTGCTATCACCGCCCAATCAGCGCTTATTGAGGAAATTAAAGAGAAACAACAACAAGATGAATTTTTGAAGAAGATCATTGATGAACAAGAATCCAAACCAAGCCCGGACTTTGTTTTTGAGAATGGTGTGTTGAAATTTCAAAGTAGAATGTGTGTAACAAATGATGTTGACGTGAGAAAGCAAGTTTTGCAAGAAGCCCACAGTTCAAAACTTTCTATCCATCCAGGGAATACAAAAATGTATCATGATTTGAAGTTGAATTTTTGGTGGCCGGGAATGAAGAAGGAAATTGCTGAGTTCGTGTTAAATGCTTACAGTGCCAATAAGTCAAAGCCGAGCATCAAAGACCCACGGGATTGCTTCAACTGCTACCAATACCGTAGTGGAAATGAGAACATATTACTATGGATTTTATTGTTGGACTACCTCGCTCTAATAAAGGTATGGATTCAATTTGGGTAATTGCTGATCGTTTGACTAAGTCTGCTCATTACTTAACTGTCAAAACAATTTATAATGCGAATAAGTTGGCTACAATTTACATTAATGAGATTGTTAGATTGCATAGAGTGCATGTGTCCATTGTTTCTGATAGGGACTCGAAGTTCACATCAATGCGTACCATCTTGGCAAAGTCCGCAAAGGGCATTGGGTACTACATTGAGATTAAACAGTGCGTACCATCCACAAACAGATGGCCAGTCAAAAAGAACAATCCAAACTCTAGAGGACATGTTGTGTATGTATGTGCTTGATTTTCAAAGGAATTAGGAAACTCACTTGCCTCTAGCTGAATTTGCCTACAATAACAGTTTCCATTCAAGCATTGGTATGGCACCTTTCGAGGCTTTATATGGCAGGAAATGTCGGTCTCCTATTTGTTGGGCAGAAGTTGGGGACAGGCCTTTAGTTGGGCCTGAGATTGTACATAAAACGACGGAAAATGTGAAATTAATCCAACAAAGATTGAAACCGCACAAAGCCGACAGAAAAGATATGCGCATGTCCGAAGGCGAGACAAGGAATACGAACTGGGTGATCATGTTTTTATTAAGGTGACACCAATGAGAGGGCAGACTCGCTTTGGAACCAAGGGCAAATTAGCACCGAGGTATGTTGGGCTGTATGAAATCATTGAAAGATTAATCTAGTGGCATATGAAGTAGTATTTCCTCCCAAAATGGAACATATGCATAACATCTTTCATGTTTCGATGTTGTGGGATTATTTTCGAGATCCTTTCCATGTTACTAAGCCTACTCATGTGATATTGAGTGATGATTATACATATGAAGAAAGGCCCATTCAGATTGTAAATAGATGGATTAAGAAGCTGAGAAATAAGGAAATTCCGTTAGTGAAAGTAGATTGGCAAAATCATGGGGGTATATATGTAACATGGGAAAGAGAGGACGATATGAAGCGAAGATATTTGGACCTTTTTCCACTTGATCCTATATTTTTCCCGGAGGAAGGAAATTGAGCTTGGAGGACCAAACGTCCTAAGGAGGAGAGAATGTGACAGTCGCCTCCTTAATTAAGTAAATTAATGAAATTAATTATGTGATTAGTGTTGATCATGTGCTCATGTGTTCATTCTGAGATAAATGCCATGTGTTTTATGCATTGACTTGTTTGAGTGAACAGATAGGTGGAGTTATAGATTAAACCTATCTGAATCGCTAATTTTAACAAGTTAGAATTAAGAAAATAGATAGGCAATTAAAGCTTAATTCGCATTAGTAAAATTAAAATTAATTTGATTTAAGTTATAAATGTTGGGGTTTAGTTTTATTTAAGTGAATTTGATTTATTTATTTTTAATTAGTCTGTCAACTATATTTATAAACAAGAGAGAGAGAGAGAGAGAGAGAGAGAGAGAGAGAGAGAGTGCTTAATATAGAAGAGAAGTGGTGGGCTTTGGTTGAGTCTCATGCATGATACATGTAGAAAGAGAAAGTGAGAGAATTCTGAGACTTTAACAAAGAAAAGAAAAGGGAGAAAAGAAAAGAATAGGGGAAAGGAAGAATATCGAAGAAGAATATTTAGCTCTTCATAATTCACCAAGTTGAGGTAAGATTTTCATTCAAAATTTCTTGAAATTAAACTTCCCACACTCATTATCTTCTAAGAAAAATGGTCAATTAGGATGAATTCTTGGTTAATTGGAAACTTTTATGTTGGAATTGACAAAATAGAACATGCAAGTTAAGTTAGCTAAGAATTGAAGGGAATTGGATTTAAATCTAACATGCATGGCATAAATTCATGGTATTTTGTTTATATATACATTTTCTTGTGTGAACTTCATGAATTTCCTAATTTTTAAAGAGCTTTCATTATGAAGTTTGGATTTGGAAGTTTGGAACACATGGTTCATAGGTTATCCTAGTTTTGGAGTTTTGATCAACTAATTGGAAGAATTAATTCTAGTTTTGGACATACATGATTTCATTGTGCTCACACTCATTTCTTTGTGCATGGGTTTTGTAGTTTGTAAGGAAATTCTATGGGATGTAAAGTCTTAAGGCTCAAACTTATATATCTATGTTTATACATTTCATTTCAAAAAATTTACTTGGTTTTCAAGGGAAAACTTGAGTTGAATTAAAGTCATAAATTGTGTTTGATGTTAGAATTTGTAAGTTCACGTTGTTCCCATGGATTTTGGGTTGAATTATATGTTATTGAAGCTGATATTTGTAAAGAATTACATTGCCATAACAGAGCAAATTTCGGACTGTTTTGGTCTAGCACCGCACGTGTGGCTTGGAGACTCGCACGTGCGGAAAACATGGCAGATTTAAGGAGCATTCTGCTTAAATTGCAAGTGCGAGAGGCAGGTATGGAGGTGGCCCTGCACGTACTGCAAATACCCCCACACATGCGGCAGTTTGGGTAATCCGGGTTTTGTTTTTCGCTTCTCTTTTCCACCTTCTGGGCCTCCGATTGCATGGTTTTAAAGTGTTTTCACGATCATTTGCATCTCTTGAGTGCATTAAATTGAATAAATGAATAGTTAGAACCGAACGAGTGAACAATGAATAGAAACAAATCGCATAAACAACGAACCGATTAGAAATAGAAATGATTGAATCTAATACGAATATAATTGAGTTGTTATGCTTGATTTTATTTGTTTAGGTCGAATGCCGAACCAATAATATGTGTATCGAAAAGCCCACTATGAGTGACAATATTGTAAAGATATGTTCAACTTGTATTTATTTTCTGAATAATAAAATTATATCGTTTCTAAACGATTACTTTTTATCGATTGAATGATAATCCTCTTTTGAATTGTATTCGTGGCATCCATAGCGTATTGTTATTGTTATTGATATCGTTATTGTTACAGAGATCTCTGTCAATTCTGAATCTTAGAACTATTATTATTGTTTGATGGCCATCAGTTGATTGTTTGATCTTTATAAGACCTATTGTATTGTTGCTATTGGAGGTACCACGTATGACCTATATGAATATGATTGATTGAATTAAACGGTTGAACGATTGATTGACAAATGACATTGATTGAAATATTCTAATGATAATCGATTGTTTCAAAGATTGTAAGGACATCATTCTTAACCTCTTTACACATCTGTTATTTATTAGGCTTTAGCTTACAGTTTATTGTATATATGTAGGTGGTCAGGCACCAGATCAATGCTAGAGACGTCGACCTAAACCCTTTGTTTTGTCAAGTCAACTATTGTGCCTCGTTGCAAGGTTCTAAACTAGCATGTGTCAAGGCTTTTTAGGTGGTTCGAATTCCCCCCTTTTTGAGTATGTTAAGTGAAGAGAATGTTTTAATACTATTGCCAATGCTGTTTTTGATGATGGGATTAATTTCCTAACTTGTATTTTTCCTTGTATATGTATATGTTTATGGACATAAATTGCTATGGATATGGCTATGTATATGAAAGTTTATTTCTATTCAGGTCCTCACAGCTCATTGGACATTATCTTATTATTGATTGGCTTCCGCCAGCCCCTTTATATTGTAATATTGTCATTATTGTTAAACAGGCCTTTGGTAATCACGGATTACTGGCCAGTTATGGCACTAAATCTATAGGGGCGGGCTTGAGTCGTGACACCCAGGACCCCCAGTGAGCTAGCGGCTGATGTGGAAGAAGGATGTATACACGTATGCAGTTGTGAGAAAAAAATAAAAATAAAATAATAAAAATAAAAAAGAAGAAAGAAAGAAAAACAAAAGATGGATATAGCGGGAGCCCAAACCCAAAATCATATATTTCTATCTTCCCTCATCTGTTCTCACTTGTCGCTGCCATATCTTTCCGCCAGCCTCCTTCTCCACCATAGCTCTCCGCCGTTGACAGAAACCATAGGTCTCCGGGAACTCTGGCTGACCTCTGTCTCTCACTGAGGTAGATGTAACCTTCAGCTACATCTCTGTCTGTCGCTGTCCTCAATTTTTGGCTGCGTGTCTGTGTCTCGCTCTTCGTCTCTGTCTCGCACGTACTCTGGATTGGTAGTTTATGAGGTAGACCTTTTCCCCTAACTCTCTAAGTAAGAAATCAGTAATAGTAATTAAACAAAACGAGGTAAAAAATCAGTTTTATTAACTTCCTATAAGCTTTCCCTAAATAATCATTCTAAATCTCAAATTTAGAATACTATGTGATAAAGGGTTGGGGATAGTCACATAATCTCAAATTTGAATATGGTCACTAGGGTTTGGAGATAGTCAAATAATCTCAATTTGCTGATATTTGTTCATACACTTTGGGGACAGTCACATAATATTTGTTCAAATCAGTTCCATTTTGTAATATTTGTTCAAATCAATATTTGTCCTCAATTTGGGCACTATGTCAATGAACTAATTCATTGTGTTTGTTTGGGCATTGTGTTATATAATCATTCTGAAATCATTTAATTGTTATTTCATTATGCAAAGTGGAAGAATGGAAGTTGATTCAAATGTTGGTGACAATCCTTCAATAAATGAGGGTGAAGAAGTTGAAGAACTTAAGAAGGGTATGTGTTTTAGGTCAAGGGAAGAAGTGTACACATTTTATGGCAAATATGCTAAGCATGTTGGATTTTCTATAACTCATAGAGCACAACATTTTGGAGATGATGGGCAATTAAAAAACTTTGCAATTGAATGTTCTCGAGCGGGGGAGAGAAAAAAGAAACCAGAAGTCAACCCTCTAAAGCCATCTTTGTCCACAAAAATTGGTTGCAAAGCTAGGGTACAAGGTAGTGTACAAAAGGATGGGAGATATAAACTAACCACAGTTAACCTTGAGCATAATCATGATTTGATTCCCACCGACTCACGTCATTTTGCAATGAATAAGAAAATTCTTACTCCTATGAAAATCAGATTAGAAATTAATGATCAAGCAGGGATTGGGATGTCTAGGAACTTTCATTCAACGGTTGTTGAAGCGGGGGGATACAATTTATTGATATTTGATGAGCGAGATGCAAGAAATTACATTGAGAGAGTTAGAAGATTGAGGCTTGGGGAAGGTGATGCCAAATCACTTCAAAGTTATTTTATAAGGATGCAAGTACATAGTGAGAGATTCTTTTATGTGATTGATGTTGATGAGGAGTTTCGCATTAGAAACTTGCTTTGGGCTGATGCAAGGAGTCGAACGACTTATGAAGCATTTGGAGATGTTGTTTCGTTTAACACAACTTATCTGACGAACAAATATGACATGCCATTTGCTCCATTTATAGGAGTTAATCACCATGGACAGTCCATTTTGCTTGGTTGTGGATTGTTATCTAGTGAAGACACTGACACATTTGTTTGGCTATTTAAGTCGTGGTTAAGTTGCATGTCAAATCATCCTGCAAAAGCTATCATAACTAATTAGTGCAGAGCTATGCAAAATGCTATAGAAATTGTTTTTCCACAAGCTCGACATCGATGGTCCTTATGGCATATCATGAAGAAAATTCCAGAGAAATTGAAAGGATATGCTCAGTATGAAGCCATAAAGTTGGCTATGCAAAATGCAATTTATGACTGTTTGACAAGAGTTGAATTTGAGAAGAAATGGGAAAAGATGCTTACAACATTCAATCTTCATGATAATGAGTGGTTGGGGGTACTATATGATGAGCGGCATCTATGGGTAATTATCTATGTTAAAGACATTTTTTGGGCTGGCATGTCAACTACACAACGAAGTGAAAGTATGAACACATTTTTTGATGGATATGTAAACCCAAAGACTACATTGAAACAATTTGTTGAACAATATGACAATGCCTTGAGAAGTAAGGTAGAGAAAGAGAAGAAAGCAAACTTCAAGTCTCGACACAAATTGTTTGATTGCCTAACTATATATGGTTTTGAAAAGCAAATTCAGCAAGCCTACACCAATGCAAAATACAAAGAAGTTCAAGGAGAGTTGAAAAGATTAGTTTACTGTCAGCCGTTGTTTCTGAAAGATGAGGGATCAATTTCTACATATAATGTCCAAGAAGCGATGGTAGTTTGTGAGAATATGAAGCATGTGGACTTTGTTGTATATTTTAATTCCACTGAATGTGAAGTTCAATATATGTGTCGGTTATTTGAGTTTAGAGGCATTATGTGTGCTCACTCACTTTCTGTGTTTGTAAGAAGGTACATAAATGAGGTACCAAGTAAATACATTCTGCCACGCTGGAGAAAATATTTGGATAAAGAGTACGCATGCATCAAAACCACATATACTGGCTTTGGGAATGATTTCAATGCAAGTTGCTATGAGAGGATGAACCAAAAATTGATTGCCATTGTACAACTTGCTAGTAACTCTGAAGGCAAAACTAAAATTATAGACATTAGGTTGGATGAAATAAAGGAGAGAGTCATGAAAGAAGAATCTAGTGATGGGAGTAATTTACTATGTACCACAAAAAGTCCAATTCGCACCGATTCTACACAAGGAGCTACTCGTGGGAAGCTGATTAGTCCTTTGGTTGCTCGACGAAGAGGCCGTCTAGTTACCAAACGAAAGGTTGCCAAAGTAAATCAAATTGTGAATCGGTTCAAGGCAATGACAAAAAATCAAACAAAAGCAAAGGTAAATTGTGTATTCAACTTTTTTTTTTTTTTTTTACAAACTGTATTCAAGTATGTAAAAGCAATTCATAAATTTCAATCTTTAATCATTCTTGAAAAAATATAGGCTGTTAAGGTGCTTCGATTTGGAGCTGAAGCTAAACTTGAAGCTACTGCATATACACTGTTTTATCCTTATATGGTTGGCACACAAAATAGTATGTATGTACCGGTACGTGTTCGAAAGACGACTTCATATCAATTGCTTGTTTTCACAAATTTTGTTCTTCTAACGTATACTTTTAATTGAATTAGCACAAGTGGACAATGGTATTGGAGGCACATCTCTTACTCCATCGGACTTTACAAGAGGCACACCGGCAAGTTTGATGAGTGCTCCAACTCAAATTTATGGTTCTGCATCTCTAACCCCATCGACTTCTAATGCATGCACACCGGGAAGCTTGTATATTACAGACATGTTTGATTAGTTTCTTCAAGTTGAGCAGTTTGTTTTTGAGATTCCAACTTATGCTGTCTATTAATATGAGTTTGTAACTTTGTTTTTGAGATTGCAAATTGTGTATGCAACTTTGTTTTTGAGATTCCTACTTTGAATTTGTAAAACATGTTATCTATTAATTATTAATGAAGTTATGTTATTATTATTTATTATGTAATGAATATGTTGCAATATTTCTGAATTCAACAATGTGTATTCAATTGTTTCCCTATATTCAATAATGTCTATTCAATAGTTTCCCTGTATTCAACAATGTCTATTCAATAGTTTTCCTGTATTCATCAATGTGTATTCAATAGTTCCCCTGTATTCATCAATGTGTATTCAACAATTTCCCTATATTGAACAATGTGTATTCAACAGTTTCTCTGTATTCAACAATGTGTATTCCACAGTTTCCCTGTATTCAACAATGTCTATTCAATGAGTATTGAAAAAGTGTACAAGTTTAAACAAGTCATTTTCCATTCCACTCACAATAAAAGAGGTACAATAATTAGGTTTCAATACATAACAAAACATAAGTTCCTCTGAAACATCACAGTACCATACGAGAGTGTTCACTCTACTTTTACTTGTACATTTACGTCTACTTCTACTTCTACTTCTAACTTGCATATATGTGTATATATGTTATTACATATTCATAAGTGTGAAGGCACCAACTACAAGCAACACGGACAATATATATATCAACTTTTGGATTTTTGCACTCTGAATTCGAAGTTGTTCCGTCATATCTCTTTGTTGTTTAGTCATAGCTCGAAGTTGTTCGGTCATACATAGAACTTGTTCACTGACAGTTGGCACTTCTTCTCTTTGAATTTCATGACCTCTATATTCTGAATTCATAGGGAAGCACCATCCAACAAAGCCACCACAATCATTACAAGAGTAGAATAACTTGTTTTTGTTTCAATCGGTCTCAGAAATTCGAATAGTCGCCTTTTTGTTACATCTACGACAATTTTTGTTAACGTATATCAACCGATCTGAGCCATTGCCATTCGCACTTAAACTTGACATCTGCAAAAATGGAGAAATAACAAGTTATAAAGGTTAATAAACTGCTGTAGTAACAAACTACTGCAAGTTATTCATTGGTTAATAAAATCTATGTTAATTTAGGTTGCACTGGTTTGATGCTCAGATAAACCTCAAAAAATGAATTGCCAGCCTCAAATATATGTTAATTTCAATCCTAAGTTACATATATGTTAACAAGGTTCTATTTTAACAGAGATAATTTCAATCCTCAGAATTCAAGAAAGCAGACTATGCTAGATAAACCTCTAAGTTAACATATATGTTAATTTCAATCCTCTGGTTTGATGCTCAAATAAACCTCTAAGTTACAATCTCAAAGCAGTGATGCAGGTTCTTGGAGCTTAGCCTTTTTATATACTATCATGTCTGTCACTATTATCCATTCATAACACTCTCTTTTTTATCGATAAAAAAAAAATGAAATGACAACTCATTGATCGGGTCCCCTTCCTACTACTATGGCACCAACATCTTTCAAGTGGTATGTTGTACAAAAGATTATGATTTTGAATAAAAAGATGAGTTTCTTCTTGTTTTACAAGGGCAATAAGTTTTGGCATGAGACAATAGACAAGGGTCTACAAACTTGCAGTAAAAATCCACCTTGTAACAATGAAACTAAAGACCAAAGAAAAAGGAATCAGCTCACACATTAGTTGCTAGATGCTTCCCAAACCTACAATTAATTTTAAGAAGTTCTTGTTTTTCCTCCATACTACAAGAAATGCCATTTTTGGCCACAAACAAATTCATTGCAAAACATCAAAAATTTGTCTCTAAGTTAAATACTCTCACTGCAAACATACTCTTATCTCAGTATTAGTAGTATTACTAACAAAAACTACTCAAAGTTGCAGTAGTAGCACCTATAGCAGTAGCATCAATAGGTGTAGAAGCAGGTAGCAGAAGAATAAATTATAACTGTAAGCCAATAATGAATGTATTCTATATTACAGCTCCATTTGCTTCAGAGGAAACATCGAACAATATATGTAATGCGATGACATTTCACCATAAGTTAAATAAAGTTATATATCAATGATGTTTTTCACCTTGTTACATATGTTTATGTATGTACATGTTTGTGGCCTATGTATTCAATAAATAAATAAATAAATTGAACTTTGTTTCACTGGGTTAGCTTCTTCTTCTTCTTCTTCTTCCTCCCTCCATTCTGCTCTCTGCAGTGATTTTCTTCTTGCAAGAGGTTTATAGTTTTCCCTATTCATAATGAAGCAAGTTTTCATAATTTGGCAAGGAAAAACTCATCCAGCAGGTTTTCAGAATTTAAACATTTTGTTGAGGAATTTCATTGAGCAGGTTTATGGCAAGGTAAAACTCCAAATGAAAAGGCCACAGTTCCCAAATCAAAAAGCCAAATTCAAGTCCTAAATCAAAATGCCAAACTCTAACTTTCAATTTGATTATCAGATTGTCAAAAGCAATAAATCCAAACATTCAACCCAATTATTTATCCCAAGCCCTAATATATATATATACAATATACACACAGAGATATATATATACGCAAATATACCTGTCGGATGAGAGGGAAAGAGACACAGAGAGATATACCTATCAGATGAGTGGGAAAGACACATAGAGAGTGTTGGGAAATTTACCTCTTAATCGTCCTTCGTTGGATAAGACGGAAAGAGAGACAGAGAGAGTCAAGAGTCCAACGTCAGAGTGAAAGGAAAGAGCTGTCGCCGTCTCGACTGTCAGAGTCAAAGAAATGAGGAAGATACAACCACCATTGTGAAGAGAGATATGTGTTTGAGAGGGAGATTATTTTGAAATGTGAAGCATGGGTCTGATATAAACGTGAATATCACGTGACTTGCCGCATCAGCTGGGGGTCATCCGAATTGGGGGTCGGAAGCATTTTTGTAAGGACACATCTATTGCAATGAGTAGTGTTAAATCCCACCCACCCACCCACCCACCCACCCACAAGATGATTATGACAGGCAAACGTGGTTTATATTCCATGACCATGACAAATAAGGAAACTAACAACTGTTAGGATACTTAATTTTTTAAATAAAATTATATCCATTTTATTGTATGGGTGTAATATCATCTTCAATGATTCATTAAATTTATCATCAAATTTAAATATGATAAAAAAATTATTTTTTGCTCCTCCAACGATTCATCAAATCTACGATTTCATTTTTCTTTCATCAAACTGAGTACCAATGTGCCTTTCATCAAATCACTGTTCATCGTCGTTGAATTTTCATCACCAAATATCCCCTGGATGATCAGCTCAAGGCAAAAATTTGTGAAAAAATTGCACTGACATGTCGATCGGCCAATCATCTGCCCGGTCGACCGATGGTTTGATGAAACTACAAAACCCTTTGTTAAAGCACTTGATATTAAAGGGAGCTTTTACTCAAATTATAGTAAAAAAATTAATGCACCGTTGAAGATACCCTAAGATCCCACACCGTACAGTCTTAACCCTAGGTAAGGAGAGTGTATAATTTTATGTAAAAAAATAAAAATAAAATAAGAATCTAATTTTCAAACCAAAAAATAAAATGAAAAATGATTGGGAGAACTAATTTGACATCACCAATCCACCTCTAATGACATGGAATTGTCTATGTGAAGAGATGGACTCACACTTCTCTCTCTATCTCTCTTTGTTTTCTCTCTCCTCCATGTCATAGGAGTAAATTAAGAAACCATATTAGTGGAAAGTAAAAGGAAATCATATTCACAAAGATACGTGGACCAATCTATTATATTCTCTCACGTACATATATATATAATTTATTTCATTAAAAAAATTAATGAGTTATAACTAAACATAATAATTAAATTTTTTAATTATAATTCATTATAACTAACATCATATTATAACTAAATATTATAATTGTCATAATTGAAACATATATTTAATACTTGAAATGAGTGTATGAAGAATTTCACATCTTATAGGAGTGTTTTGAGAAGTTAATTAAAAGTTAATTTTTTAATTTTATTTTATTTTTTTATAAATAAATTATATGAGAGATGATATGATTTAAAATGAATTAAAAAGTTAAAAACAGACTTTCAGCCAGCATTCCAAAAGAAGTCAAAGCAAACATGTGCCGCGCTTTTTTTTCATTTCCAAATTAGCCTAAATCACACGCACCTTCCTTAAAAGTTACAATAATTACAATTGGCTCACAAGTATGGAAAAAACATGTATGTGTTAAGACTAAAATACCCCTTAGATATTTTTGTTACAGAGATGTATCATTCTTTGGTAGCTCACACACTCTATCCTACAGACATTTCGTCAAATAACTCCCAACATCATCAATCTAATCCTTGTTTGCATCAACAATTTCATCAAATAACTCCATTGCCCCATTTGTCCCCTTCCAAAGCACCATTAACTCATATACCCAACACTGCCATTGCCAAATCCAATGGAGGTTCACGAAGCGCCATCATCTTCTAAGCATTTTTTGATGGCTATATGAGTTTGTTTGGGAACTGAGTTGATTCTTTAACTTTTTGACTATTTTAGTCTGGGTTAAAAAGTCTTGTTTAAAATAAATTAAAATTTTTTGTGAGAAAAAAAATATAATGATTATGGATTAGATGTGATGTTTTATTTTATTAGATTAAAAAATCTATTTTATCTTTTTGTAATTAAAATAACCTCATACCCAATCCAAGGCTATGTTTTGAATTCTTTGATTTAATCATGCTGCCACAATATCCAGTGACCATATAGACAGCACTGATGAGCTAGCCATACAAGATGAAAATGAAGCTATTCTTGTCCCATTTTTGTAATTTTGGGGTTGAGATTTTTTTTTTAGATTTTTGTAATAAGGAAATATGATGACATCCTGCATGGGTGTCAGACTAATGTAATTAATTGCCAATGAAGGTCCGTGTTATTTTTCTATACTAATGAGGCTGAGTGCATTTTTAGTTGAAAGGTTTCTCTTCAATTCATTTTAGATTGGAGGGTGTTGTTGAGTCTATCACGGAATTCACATCGATAATTCAATCCATTTGATATGTAGAGTTCATCGAATACTTTATTCCTGTAAAAATTTACGTAGATCAAATGTCAATAGCCACTTAATCAGATCACATTTGTGTCAATGATGAATATAATTTTAAAAATAAATTGTTAACATAAATGTAATCTGATCAAGTAATTATTAATATTCGACTAATATGTTTTTAGTAAGGATAAAGTACTCAATGAACCTTATACGTTCAACAATTCAAATTATCAATATGTGTTTCGTCTAGGACCCACTGAACCTAACAACACCTTCCAACCTCTTCCATTTTTGGCAACATTCAGGGAAAATCTATGTAATTTGCTCCTATTATTATTATTATTATATAAAATCAATACATGACTTGGTGAACTGTCACATTTTTTTTATTCTTAAATTATTCCTATACAACTACCATTATATAACAATTTAAAATTTGATTTGAAATTTTTACTTTCGATATTTTTTAAACTTTTTAGCCTTCTAAATTCAACTGATTGATTTTCATTTCACAACCGTCCAATGCACATTGTTTGCCAAAATTCTATGGTTCAAATTTCTTCAAGTTCATGTGCCTGAGTACTATTTTTCGTGTGTTTATTTAGGAACCTTTTTCTAATTTTTAAAGTTTTCTATATTAATTATATATTATATTTAATATTGAACAAAATTACAATTGATTGTGATTCATTAATTATCATATATCAATCAATAAATAAAAAATCATAGCCCTCCGTTCTTCCTCTTTCCCCCACTCACTTCTTTTGTAACTTTCTGATAAAATTACTACAATTTGTGCTTTACAAAATGAAATTATGCATTTTTACATTAATAATATACATTTGGTGGTTCAAACATATTTCAATAAAAAAATATATATATGTAACATTACTCCAAAATGCATAATTTTATTTGACGTTTATGTCACGGTTTTTCTTATTTCCAAATTACTCTTATAAGAGCATCTCCAAGGAAGGAGACAACAGAGCATCTTGAGGCATTTTTGCTAGTGCAACTGAGTTTCTCCTCCTTTAAGGGGCTTTGCATCAGAAGTGGTAAAATATTCATTTTGATTTTGGTTATCCACAACTAATTAGCCTTTATTAGAAGCAAGAGGGTTTCCCGTTGAAATTGCTCCGTCCATCTGATCAAATACTCTTCTTTTGATTCGTTTTGTGTTTGTATATTACATTCAATTGATTTGGTTTTGTGTTTTACCATTTGAAAATATGATTGTTTGAAAACATATTTTTTAAAATAATTTAACATATTTAAAAAATAATAATTTAATTATATATTTTTAAAAATATATATATTTATAAATGTCATGTCAACATATTCAACATGTCATAAAAAGATTATTTATTCACTTATCTATGTTTATAATATTTTCCTTCTAAAAATTAATTAAGTTAGTTTGATTGTTTAGTTAAAATAAAAAAGTATGATTGGAGTATACACTAGCTAAACTAGAGGACTCAGGGTGCTGTTGTGACCAAGTCACAGCAGCAATCTGCTATGAGTCCATGGGGCTTTTTTCCAAGTCTTTTTCAATAATCCGAACCGTTCATATTGTAGAGTTCGTCGAGTATATCATCTATACAAAAAAATGAAGTTAACCAAAAATCCATAACCCCATGACTAGATTCAAATTGTTTTAAAAAAATTATCAAGTTAATGTCAACCGTTTAAAAACAAATGTGCTTTTGTTATAAAGCTATAGATTTCCAATCAATTTAATTTTTTGTATGAATGATCTATTCAATAAACCCTACAATATAAACGGTTCAGATCATCAAAAAAGTCTCGGAAAAAGCCTGCATGGAGTCATAGCGAGCGAGGACGGTGCGACCTGTCTCTCTTCAACTCTCTCAGTCTCAATCTCTGAACTAGGTTAGCTCTTTTTCTTCTTCATCTTCAAAAAATTGTTTATTCAATTATCAGTATTACATTAATGTAAATTGAGCACAACATTACATATGAGCACAACCATTGAGATTAAAAATATCCAAACATCAATCAGCAAATCTAAAATTTTTAAGGGAAAATTAGAGAAACAACAAAAACATAATACTTGTAAACAAATTAAACAGCAACGAAACAAATTGTTCATTGTTGAAGTGTTAAGAGTTTATTGTTTATTGTTTATTAGAGAAACAACAGTTGCAGTGTTAAGAGTTTATTGTTGATTTCCTTTCAGGTAATCATGTGTCTTCATTTTGTAATTGTTTGTTGTTTTTTCTTTAAAATTTTTTTTTTAATTTTTATTTTCCTTCTAACATTCAGGTCACACAAATCTGCTTTTTTTCACAGAAGTTGCCTTAATTGAGGCCTATAGCACATGACATGGATCTGTCCATGTTGCAAAAGACCAGAGAAGAGAAGCAAGCAAAGTTTTCTTCTGAATTATGTTATGCCTCAGGTTTGGGTTTCATGGCGTTCCCATACTGCGATGATGTTTGTTCTCTACTCTCTTTTCAAACAATGGTTCATTATTGAGGTGTTGCTCGGGTGAAGATTGGATATCAGGTTCCATTCCTAACTCACCGCAAATGTTTGTTAACAATTAACCAAGAAATTACATGTCCGCTTTGTGTTTAAGATTGCATGTCTCTTAATTGTTTGCTCTTAGAATTAACAAAGAAGTTACATGTTCCCTTCTTAGAACATGTTTTCTTTGTATTGTTTGAGTTGTTGTGATTTATATATTGATTATAGGTTTGTAGCCACTGAATATGCGTATGAGGTGTTTGTGAATATGTTCATATGAGAACCCGCATGCTTACTTCTTCAGAAATTAGCCACCTGTGTTGGGCATACAATAAATACCTGAACAAAATTGCTAGCTTTGTAAATTTAAAGACACTACAATAAATTCAAAAACAAAGCATTGAAAAACCCTAAACCACCAAGAAAAAATGTGAATGAAGAAAATCACTTGTTAGTCCTTATTGAATGCCATAAAATATTGTTATTGTCTTTGATATGGATTTGCATCTGCAGGAGGGCCCCCTCTCAGTCATGAATAGAAATCTCATGTGATGGATTGGAACTCATCCATGTGAAAGGAAACATACTGAAAAAAAGAATTGGAGAAATTATATAGCATTATATAGAAGAGCATTATATAGATTGCCTTTGGATTAAGTGAGAATTAGTAAAATCTTATCATATACCATGATTATTTGAAATCACTTGATATGAATTATACGGTGTAATGACCAAAGTATGTTGTTCATTGATGACTCTTAGCCCTTTCTATTATATACTCAATGTGTTTGATAAAATGGCTGATTACATCTTTTAGTAAAATGGCTTTGGATGTTCATACTATTATTCTTGTATCAATTTGGTGCACCATCACAATATTCACTGTGATTGCCTCCACCTTTGGTTTTTTTTTTTTTTTTTTTTTCTTTTCTTGCCAATTTGATTGTTGCTTGTGTAATATTATATCAAAATGCATCAACCACAATAAAAGACCTGTTTGTAGTTGGCTTGACTTTGTTATGCTATTTGGTAAGCATGATTCTCTCTAATTATAGTTACCACAGACAACTGTCCATGTAATTTAATTTACCCTTGTCATTGTTTGTAAAGAGAGCACACCCTGCTTGGCATTATGAGCTGCAAAAACAATTGATGCTTCTTGTAGTGTTAAACAAGTATTTCAATCCATTCTTAGTATATATGATGGATTAGGAGTCAACTTCTATCTCAATATCATTATATTCAGTCAAACAAAGTTGTTGGTTATAATAACGTGTATATCTTGTCAAGAGCAAAACATTGATTAATCTCTGTTTTTGCTTGTTTAGTGTGCTGGTGCAGCTGTCTCTTCTCTCTTTTGTTCCCTGTGGCTTTCATAGTTGGTTGCTCTAGCACTGTTGGTGAAGTCTCAAGCGGTGCAACTCGGACAGGTTCAGTCGGGTTGAGAGGTTATCCAAGCACAGCCCAAATTATGCTGAGACTTACCTAGGCCCGCCCAAGCCCGAATTATAATCCGAGGTTGCATGTCCAAGCTCGACCCGAGTTAAACCCGAATTACCCAAGTTGCCCGATTTGTAAATGAATTTCAGTATTTTTTTTTTTTGCAGTTTCATTATTAAATTATTAAAAATTGACCATATTTACATTTTTTTTTATATAGAAAATCATTAATACCATCAAAACAAATAATTTATGTAATGTAAGAGATATGCCGCTATAGTAGTGTTTATAATTTATAAGTGAAAATAATAATAAAAAAAAAAGAGTGAGATTTTATGTTATTTGTATATATAATATGTATTCAATATGATTTAATAATCTAAATTACTTTAATATCATGTAATGACTAATAATTTATATGTATATTTAATATTTTTATATATCTATATATGTATAATTCAGGTTTCAGGTTGCTCAGGTTGTTTGACGTTTTGCCCAAGCCTGTCCAAATTTAATTCGAGCTTCTGAATTTTTGCCCAAGCCCGTACTGAATTTGAAAATATCTTGTCCAAGTCCTAAAAAAATTCTGGCTAGGTTTGAGTTGAGCTCGCCCAAGTTGAACCCTTAGCCATAGTCCAGGAGAGGTTTTCATGGTAATGCTTGCCTGATTTCTTTTGCTTTTGCTGGTAGTTGTGCATGCCGCAGATGCGCTACACATCTTGTCCCAACACAGATTAATACAGCCTGGAAGAACCAAGAGTACACAAATATGTAAATACTACATAACATTATTCAAAGCAAAGCTCATAGTGTACAAAAATAATAATAATAATAATAATAAAAAAAAATAAAAATAAAAATAAAATGAGACTCTCAATCCACACTACAGACACATCTCAACAAAGAGAAAACAAAGTTAAGGCTTTGGACAAGACCATGACAGTGTAAAAGATGTGAGTATTAAAAACCTGCAAACAAATCTCACTCCTTTGGATAACTAAGTCACTCAACCCACAAAGGTATATAACACTTAGCAATGATAGCAGGTAAATGACACAAAAGTAAATCCTAACACGATCGCCTAGGCACGAGAGACTTGTGAGAGAAAACGAGACTTGAATCGGGTTCCCGATTTGAGAGTTAGAGCTGGATTTTGGTCTAGATAAACTAATTCCTTAAGAAACTTAGAATTTGAGGTGTTGACGCCCCAAAATCACTAAATAGCGTCGGATTAGCACGAAACTTGGCACACACGACCGCCTAGACATGAAAGACTTGTGGGAGAAGATGAGAGTCAAATTGGGTTCCCGGTTTGGGAGTTAGAGCCAGATTTGGTCTAGGCAAACTAGTTCTTTAAGAAACTTAGAATTCGAGGTGTTGACGCCCCAAAATCACCAAACGGCGTCGGATTAGGACAAAACTTGGCACACACAACCGCCTAGGCACAAGAGACTTGTGGGAGAAGACGAGACTCGAATCGGGTTCCCGGTTTGGGAGTTAGAGCCGGATTTTGGTATGGGCAAAATTATTTACTTAATTATCTTTATAATTGTATAGTAGTTAAATTTTTATGTTTTTTTTTTTGTAATTAACATATTAACACATAATTATATTGTCATTAATTATTTTTATTTTTTGTTTTCAAATATTTTTCGAGTAGGAGTTTGCTTCTTGTAGAATGCATGCCTGTGAAGAATGCGACTAACTTTTATTTTTGTTACCCACAGAGAATGATGAGGAAAATTTTTATTTTTGATTTATGTTATTTTGAATTGTGAACAACATTATGTATTTAAACATATATGTATTATGTAACATTATATAGTGGGGTAATCTTACTGATGTCTAGTTATGAATGCAAGAATATTTTTTATTATGGAGAAAACGTTATTTCTATATAGGAATTTTTATATTATTATGCAATTGTTGGTTTTTTTTAATTTTTTTCATTTAATACAGGTAATTTGAATATTTTTAATAATTTTATTACAGGATTTTTTATTTTTTATTTTTTTTGGCGACGGCACCACATCGTCGCAAAAAACATTAGAGCTGAAATGTATTTTTTTTTGGCGATAGAGGTCATGCCATCGCAAAAAAAAAAAAAAAAAAAAATAATAATAATAATAATAATAATAATAATATTTCACGACAACATTTTTTTGTCATCTCAAATAAAAATTTTAGCGACACTACAATATTGCCATCGCAAAAGGTCTCAATTTTTACATATTATAGGCGATAGTAAAACGCTGTCACAAAAGCTAACATTTGCTGTCACAAAAAAAAAAAAAAAAAAGCGATAGCAACACTCTCTGTTGTGACTTCTTTTTTGCCGTTGCTAAAAATTTTTTTAGACGGTATTAGGAGTGTAACAATCCAGATTTTTAATTATTCTGTAAAATTTATACTAATATTATTTAATCTCAGTTCGGAAAATATATAATTTATTATATACTATTATGCGTAATTTTGTAAAATAATATAATTATTTAAAAGTTTAGGGGTCAAAATATAAATAATAATAATATAGATAATATAAATAATAATAATAATAGGTGTGATAGAAAAATAAATAATTAATTTTCTGTTAATATAAGATAAAGTGTAATTTAATTAAGAATTAAATTACTTATATAATTATATTAAAATATTGAATAAAAATATAATTATTCTAAATTTAAGATAAATACAAATATAAGTTGATAACAATCAGATGAATTAAGAAGCAGATCCGCGGGAGATACGGATTGGCCACGTGTTGGCTTTGATAGTGGCGTCACTTTCCTATAAATAAGGAAGAAGGGATGAGTCTGTAGGAAAAGAAAGAAAAAGGAAAGAAGGAAGGAAAGGAAAGAAAGAAGAAAGGAAAGAGAGGAAAGGAAGAAAAAAATAGTGGAAAGTGAAAGGGTCTTTGATAGTGGAAAGAAAGGGTGAGGTATTATAATTAAGGTGAGTTATATTATACCTTGAGCCACCAAAATATATTTTACGTATGTTTTGACTTACCAAAATCTATTTTATATAAGTTATATTTTATTAATATATTAATAAAAGTTATGTTTTATAAAGATTTCAGTTACGTGGTTTTACTTCTGAATCCTATTTGCTTAAAAGGAAACTCATGGATATGTTTGTTTATATTTTAAAGAATATTTGACTATGACCTTATATATAATTATGTTTTGTAAGTACCACTACGGGAGTCCCACGCCTTGGGGGACTTAAATAACCATTGGCCTCTGTTTGGTTACTTTGTGGTCCTCTGATCCATTGACCTCTGTTCTGTGCGGACTAAAGTGTTGTGCGGAGCTAACTGCTACACTATTGTAGGAGCCACCTCTAGAATCCGTATGAGCCACCTCTTGAATCCCTACCTCTGTTATGTGCGGACCAAAGTGCTGTGCGGAACTAAGTACTACACTATTGTGGGAGCCACCTCTAGAATCCGTACGAGTCACCTCTTGAATCCGTACCTTTGTTCTGATTGTCACACCTGCGACATCTGTTCTGTTCTGTTCAGTACCGTGGTTATAGTTATTTACTTACATAATTTCTGTATTTTCAGCTTCTGCCACTTAAATGATTTGTTTACATAATCTCAGTTTTGCTACTTAAAGGATTATTTGTTCCGACTAAGTTATCTTAAATGTTTTGGCTTAACTAACGATCCATGGTCATTTCGTATCCCTTATACTTTTGGTATAATATTTCTCACTCTGCTATGTGCTTATAGTTTTTACCAATTTTCAAGAAACATGCAATTCAGAAATAGCTTCTGGAAAGTCTTAGATGCGGGGCTGCGAAATAGACACACACACAGTATTTTTTTTATGATGTTTTTATATGTAAATATCGGTCTTTTTGGTCAATAAATTTTGTAATAAAAAAAATAGAAACTCTGATGATTATTTTGGTACCCTTACTTAAATATTACTTCCGCTTGCGTTTATTGATCTGTTTTAGAATTGGCCGGAGGTAATCTTAGTTACTGGCCATCACGATACTTAACCCTTAGGTATGGGGAACGGATCGTGACAAGGAGTATTAGCGACGACATTTTGCCATCGCGAAAAATTGAAATTTTCATAGTGTGTGCTTACCCTTCTAACATTATATAAAATTTACATTTGAATTGGTGTTAATTGTCATATTTTAAAAAATTCTCCTAGTTATCTTCACACGAGTGCCTATAAAAATTTTCAAGTTTAATAATTCATCCATTAGGTGTACATACCACACTCAGTTTAAAAAAAAGGTGTACATACCACACTTGTGCATATATATATATATATATATATTAGTGGGTGATATATGTAATGCGTGTGTAATTTAAATAAGTAAGTATAAAAATAAATAATTAAGTATAAAAATAAATAATAAAGATATTAATATCATAATATGTATGTTGTCTAAATGATAAGAGTATTCTTAATGAAATTCAAGATTTTGAATTCAAATTTTACTCACGCCTTTAAATAATATTTTTTTATTTTACGATAAGAAAATTTGTCACATGACAAAAGGCCAAGCCATCACACTATTAAACACCAAGTCATGTGCTCACATATATATAATAATATAGATAGATAGATAGAGATATACACAGAGAAAAGGGCAACAACTCATAAAACGTCTTGGATTATCCCATCCTTATCTTGGCACAGTAATGCTACATACCACTAATTTGGTATCTCTAATCCACCACTAATGAGGTGGAAAAGGAGAAAAAAAAAAAATAAGACACAAAAACACTGTGGCAGTGTCATTAGTGATGACACTAATTAGTGCTCTCACTCATTTTCCATCTTGGCACTTCACTTTGCCTGTCAGCCATGCTAGAGACTTTTAATTTGATGGCTCTAATCCACCACTGTGAAAAAAAAAACAAACAAACAAACACAACACACACTGTGACAATGAATCATTAGTGATGGCTCTAATTAGAACTCCCAAACATTTTTGCTTTGCCTGCACAGTGTTGAATACCGATCCAGATCAGGTTCTTTTCAGATGGACTTACCAAGATTTGTGGTTCATATCATCAGTGCCGTCCCAAATAGGGTCAGCCCTGACATTTTATTATTATTATTATTTTTTATGTAGATTCAAGTGGAACTCAAAAATTAAAACCCCGTCCTTATACATATTTTAGAATATATATATATAATTTACCCATATTTATTTGAAGAACTCTAATGGCTTGCAAATGAGAACCATATATTTCTCCATCTACAGACTATAAACCAGTGGAAGTTTCATAAAGTGGCCACTGTAAATTTTAGGCCTTGCTTGTTTTGTGATTTGTGATATTATTTCAAAAATAATTTTTTAGAAAAAGTTTAGAAAATTTAAAAATTTATTTAGTTATATATTTTGAAAATACTTTTAGAGTTTGTGATGATTTTTTTTTTTTTTTTTTGGAAGTTGAATAGATGAGTATGAAAGAAAAAGTGGTTGAGAAGGACAAAGAAGAGAGAGAAAAAGTGATTGATTAATGTGTAATAGAAAAAAAAAATAATTTTAGAATTTTTTTTTTAAAAATTCAGCCACACATGGTTTTAAAAAAAAATTCTTCAAAATATATTTTGAGAATGCCAAACATGCCCTTAGATTTGTGAACCGCATTATCACAATGGGATAGCTAACAAAGACTCCAAAAAAATCTAAACACAAACACAAATTTATGCCTCCATTTGGGAAGGAAGGTTTGGGCTAAAATAGTTATATAAGGCAAAATAGGTTATTTTAGTTCAATAAGACAAAATATCACATTCAACCTATAATCATTACATTCTTTCTCTCAAAAAAAATCAAAAAGTCCTTTTTAAACGAGACTTTTTAACTCCAGACTAAAATAGTCAAAAAGTAACCTACTTCCCAACGAACCCATGTGAAGTGAACCGCCTTATATATCATTGTCATCATCACTAACTTATTTTTCTCAGAAATTTTCATGCATATGATATACAAAAGTATGTGATTTATTTATCAAACTGATAATATACTATGTACGTACCTTCAAATATTCTCTTACTGATTTATAATCATCATAAGATAAGATATTCGTTGGTGTGAATCTAATATTCCCTTTTTGCTCTTCACTAACCTTTGGTGTTGCTAGGAAACTAACACACACAATACGTCCAGCCCACCTTTTATTTTATCCCCATCTCAACCCGACTCTAGTCTTGGTCTTAAATTATTGTCTCCCATGACTTTTGAGCATTCTTAGCAGATTACCTAAATTTTACACTAAAATATTATTAAAAAATTTATTTCTAATTTTAGGAATCATTTTTTTTATTTGCTTTTCTCAACAAACTCCCTATTCTATTAAAATAATCTTTTTAATTACTTTTAAATTTAATTTTTTTTAATAATAAAATAATGAAAACACATGCTAACCAAACACCAGCAAGCTGCAGCAAAACAGCAGAGGAAAACAAAGAATGGTGGTTGACTGGTCAGGCCAATTTTGGGCATTTTCCTTCTTCAGCTACAGAGCACTCACTGGACATTCAGGAAGACATCCGGGAGAACATCCTTGCGTGCATTTAACGAAATAAAATAAGAATTTATGAGTTATGAGGGAGCGACAATGACTACCTACAAATAGAGAGTCACTATAGCAACACTTATATTTGGAGGGTTGGATAAGGAATCTCTTGGGGAAAGATTTCTGAATAATTAAGCCCAAAGCTATTATAAGGGAGCTGCTACAGATGCTCTTAGAGCCTAAAAAGGGTAAAAGTTTGCTCAGTCATTGATTTTAAGACTTTCAGACATTAATTCTCGGTTTATCATATATATGAAGTAAATTAGGTTCAATTAGATTGGACTAAGTGGGAGATACTTGGTTATCAAAAAAAAACCTAAATTTGAATCCATGATCATGAAATTCATACAAACTAAAAATTATTATATATTGGGAGGGTATCATGTTGCATTGCTAGGTGACACCTTCAGTTGTTCACAAATATATATGCCCATGTGTTATCTCCCATCTTTTCTAAACGGAAAATAAATATCACTGTTAAATCAATCATATATATAAAGATATCACGTTAAACCATTCTCTGTTTCAAAGAATTGCTGTGTTTGGGAAGGAAGTTTTTTATTTTTTTCACTAAAAGACAAATTGGTTACAAAACCAAAAAAAACTAGTCCAAACAAAATATCACATCAAACTCCATAATCATTTCACTTTTTCTCTCACAAACATTACATCCAAACATAAAAAAACCCAACTATCTTCCTAAACATAAAAAAAAATTTCTCCAATAATATCCTACAGCTAAAAAAACCTACAAAAAAACTCACTTCCCAAACACCCACCTTGTCACTCTACCTCACAATTTCCTTCTCCTCCACCTCACTTTCTAGAAAAAGTGATATAAGAATATCACGTGGCTATATATCTCTAACTAATCACAAACCACTATTTTCTTATTGTTTTTCAATCACCCTACATGTAATCGTGAATCTCATTTTCTCCACCAATTACAATACATTTAGAATATCATGTGGCTGTGTCCTAAAACCACTAAATAACTTCTTCATTTTTTATTTATTTATTTTATTATTATTCGAAAAGATCGTTGGAAATTAATCAGAATGGCAAAACAAACCCCCCCCCCCCCCCCCAAAAAAAAAGCCCTTAAAACGAAAAGTAGCTAAATTTCACTTGATTTATTTATTTTCATTTTTTTTTGTAAATTTTAAAACTATTTCTAATCACCGTTTAATTTTAATTATTTATATGAAACTTGTGCACAGTATATTATGCTGATAGTATAGATGTCAGTTGGACAAATACTCCAAAAATTCATAAAATGAGCTCTGTTTGAATTTTGGATTTGTATGAAATCTTTTTTTCATTTTCTTTACCTTACTACTTTTTTTAGCGAATGTTTTTAGCAAATTACATTCGTAATCCTCATAGTTTGCTTGTTGTGGCAATTTACATTTTGTAATTCTAATTGCATCAATTTATCATTAAAAAATTTCATATTTGTCAATTTAATTCAATTGATATCGCCCTTTCAATTTTTCATATTTTTAAGCAAGTAAATTATTATATTAGAATTTAATTGTCCAAATTTGATAGTACTTAACAGTTATCTTTAAAGCACATTGGAAATTTTTTACTCATTTTTATACTTGTGATTTATATTGTGTGATTAGGATAAACCAAACAACACCAAAACAAATTCATATAAATGAATTAATATTTTTTTTCTCAAAAATATTGATATCTAATTTAAAATTGTTTATTCTCTTTTAAACTGATCATTTTATGCTTGATTTTTTATTACTTTTTTAACAGATGTAGTCTGTTAGTGAATATTGTATATATATTATATTCACTGTATATATTAAAGGATGGACTCATAGGGAGGCAAGAGAGGGGCGATCGCCCCTCCTACGGTTTCAAAAACACTATTTATTATAGTAATATTAGCTATAATTATTTACTTATCATAAAAACTCGCCCCTCAATGTTTTTCTTCTTTTAGAAAAATTTTAACTAACTGTCACTCTATATATATGAAACATTTGCTCAAAACATAATATTAAAAAAATACACACAAAAAAATTTAAAAAAATTCTTTTTTATAGCTTTACAAGTCCAAATTTCTAAAGAATTGAATAAGGTATTAGCTAATTATTTATTGAGGAAGACATTGTACAAAATTTTAATATCAATTCTATCATAGACATTTTTAATGACATAAATTAATGTCGAGCACAACAATTCAAGATCCATCACATTAATATATAGATTGTTTTATAGTTGCTATTTTTTGTAACTAAATACGAATACAAAAAAAATGCTATTTATAAATTTTTTCATTTTATTTTCACTTTTTAAACTAGTAGAAATTAATACTATAATTCATGCATTCTTTTCAAAAATTTCGTTGGTATATATATGTTCACCCCTTTATATGAAAATTTTGAGTCCTCCCTGGATGCTCTAATTAGGTTTTATCATATTATGATATTTTCATATCTTTTTTGTTGCTCACTCTTACCTTCCTATATATAAGTATCTTCATTGTATTGTAAAATACATAATATTGAATATACGCATAATATAGATTTCTCTCTTTCTCTCTCCCTTAGATATTATAATATGGTATCAAAATTAGGTTAAGTACTTGGTAACTTCACTTCACTGGCGGGCGACGGCCTTACCTTGGCCACCCACCGTACCTCAACCCATTCCGCTATCATATTTTCTTTTCAATATTGTTTTGTGATGATCTTTTTCTCTTCCTCTACAACTCCTACCTCTTCAACGTCGCCAAACTCTATCCTTGGCCGCTATCACCGGCTAACTTGTCGACGCCCCGCGCCTCGCCGGAGACACCTTGTTTCTTCTCCGACTTCTCCGCTTTTCCGTTGTCTTCAATGAGGTCCTTGACCTTTATTATTTTTCAAACCCAACTAACTCTCACTCTCTCCCTCTCTCTCTTAAGCTACTTCTAACATTCTCTCCCTTCACCCTTTATTTTATTTATTTATTTATTTTTCTAATTAAATATTTAAAAAATAGTTTTTTTTTATAAATTCTTTTCTATAATCTCAACACATAGGTTTATTCTTACTCCAACTATCTCTATTATATATATTTTTTGGGATAGGCTCCTCTCCAGTTGGGTATCCCAATTGAAGGGTGCTGCTGGATCTCTGTGGCCCATCATGGAGCCCACATCAATAATCCGAACCGTTCAATGTGTAAGACTCATCGAATATTTCATCCCTATAAAATATCACGTTAATCAGATATCGATAATTACTTGATCAGATGGGCTCTATGGTGGGCTTCCGGAGACCCAACAACACCCTCCGATTCAATTTGTACTAGACAGAAGTTGTAGCCTACTTTTTTTCTTATTTACAATCTATTTTTTTAATGTTTTTGCCCACTCTTGGTTCTCTCTCCTTTAACCTCAAATAATTTTCTACCTTAAAACTGATTTGAATTTAAGGATGGGTAATATACCTATATCAACTAAATTGACACATCACAAAAAAATTAATAAAACTAAACGAAAAAAACAAATTGACACAAATAATAAATTATAAAAAAATTGCAAGGATAATTTGACCATTATTTTTCACTTTTTATTCCCAAATCAAACATCCGAACACAGTCTTATTACTAACTTATCAAACACGCATATGGTCAAGTTGTATGGTTTGGTCAACTTCCATGGCATGTAATCCGGCTGTCATTTTCTTGGAAAATTTCATCCATTTCTCTGCAGCCCACTACCGTTTTGCGAGGGAATTGCTTGGTTGGTTTAGATTTTTATTTTTTATTTTTTTATAGTGTTTGAAAATGCTTGGCAAGTAGAGAAAACAAAAAAGAATATTTAATTTTTGTATGATTTTTTTAATTTTCTGATTTTCTTTTAATGATTTTGACTAAAATACTATAAAAAAAAAAAAATTCAATAATTGAGGCTAAAATCCGCTATTTGGGAAGTGAGATTTTAACCTAATTTAGGTTAAAATTCACAAAAAGACAAAATAAGTTAAAACAGTCAATAAGATAAAATGTCACATCAAATCCATAATCATTTTACATTTTTTCTCACATACATCACATCTAAGTATAAAAAAATCATCTTTCTAAACACAAAAATTTTAACATATTAAAATAACCAAAAATTAAAATAATAACTTACCAAACACCCACTATAATCCCAAACGGACCCCTAACTTACACAACCCATCCATCGTTATATATGAATAAAAGAAATTCTACTAGCAAAAAGCAATCAAGGAGCTCCAACAAATGAAGAAATTCATGGGCTTGTTTGGTTTGTTTTTGGAAGTGTTGTTTTTGAAAAAAAATTTAGGGAGAGAGTTTAAATTTTTTTTTAGTTTGTTTGGTTGTATATTTTGGGATAGTTGTTTTTTTGGGAGTTTGGGATGATTTGATATTTTGGGAGAATTTGAGTAGATGTGTGTGAGAAAAAAAATGATTGAGAAGGAGAGAGGAGAGAGAAAAAGTAATTGATTGATGTGTAAGAGAGAGAAAGTAATTTTGGAAATTTTTTGAAAAACACTCAAACCAAACAATTTTTGAGAAATTTTTTTCTAAAAGTCATCTCCCAAATACAAACCAAACACATATTTTTGAACACCCCTCCTTTATTTGTAACCAAATGTTTGATCACTACAACATATAAGAGTTTTAAAATTTTAATATTTTGGTCTTTAAAAGTAAAAATTTTGTTGTAAAAAATATTTAGGGATCAATTTTCATCATCATGAGGATAGTAACTAAAAGGTCGTCCTAAAAAATAAAAAAATTAGGCTTTTAGCGATAAAATTTTGAAAATGAACTAATAAATAGACTTTTAGAGATAAAATAATTTGATCTAAAAATGGTTTATTTTTTGAGATAAAAAATTTGGCCCAAAAAAGATAATAATTCATCACTAATGTCCAATTTTCATTACTAAAAATATAATAACGACACTTTTCACAGCAAAAATATTTGATTCCTGAAAAATAATTCTTAAATTTTGATTTTTAAAACCTTACTTTTTTTGAAGTGAATTATTCTAGGATGTATGTTACCCTAGAATTATGTAGCTGCTACTTATCCTTTTATCTATATTAATATTGCACCTTTATTACCCCAAAAAAGGAAAAGGAATTCTACTAATCCAGAATTTGGATAAAAAAATTTTATTCAAAAAATGCAGTTGAAATTCGATTAATGTATTGTGGAATTCATTTATAAAATATTTTTGAGCTACACATTAGAGTTTATGGGATATTTTGCTTATTTGGTGGCTTTTTAAAAACGTTTTAAAAAGTTTAGACTTTTGAACCAAAAAAATTTTAAAAAGACAAAAATAATTTGGGCTTATTTTGGATTTTTTTTTATTTATAATTTTACAAAAAAAAAAAAATTACTTTTTAAACTCTTGTTCACAAGGTCAACTGAAAAAGTAAAAAAATTTGACATAATGTTAAAAAAAATACTAAGAATAAAAAATAATTAAAAAATTAAAAAACTTATTTAGCTTGTTCCCAACAACTACTGAATTATTAAATGATTAATTTTCCTCTCTCATGACTTTTTGCCTAAAATGGGTCCCTGAATCCACCGCCATAGCAAAATTCATAAACCATTGTTTGGTTCAATAATGAATTACTAATTTTTCTATGTCGTGTCGCTTTACCACACAATTTCCTTAACACAATTTCTTCTTTATTGACCGAAAAAAAAAAAGAAGTTGTTGGTTAGATTTTTTAACAATTGTTTTTAAATAAATTTTTGTTTATTTTTTATAATTTTTTTATATTTTCATTAAAATTTTATATTTTTTGGATGTACCTAATGAAAATTCATCTAAAAAATAAAATAAATTAACTAAAATGTAAAAAAAATAATAATAACAACAAACAAAAATTGATTTAAATATAATTTCTAAAAATAAACAAATAAAGCCGTAGAAATAAAATATTACAGAAAAATGTAAATAGTTGGGAAGATTTCACCAACCCACCAAACCTGAGCAAGATCCTTCTTATTTTTTAATTTATCACCTTTATATAATTTTTAATAATATAATATTAAGATTAAGACCTTAGTTGTCATAACTTAAAAAAATTAAAAATTCAAAAAGTTATTATTTTATTTAAGTCATATCATCTTATTTAAGTTATATCATTTCTCTATTACGTTACTTCGAACCTAATCTATACCCAGTCCATATTTCATAAAAAATTAAAAAATATACTTATTTAAATCATCCCAAACCATCCCAAAATCTGACGTAATAAACTATTTGACATTAAACATCTCAAATATTTTCTTGAATGCGAACACTGGTGTCACGTCGCATTGTGCCTGTTTGGCAGAACTTAATTACAGCTTATTTCAGCTTTCAGTTTAATTTAAACTATTTTGATGTGTTTGGTTTAGCTTATAGATTATAACTTATAGCTTTTTGGAAGTCAGAAATCAGCTTATTCTTTGAGTGGGGCAGGAGATGCTTTAAGAATAAGCTGGAAATCAGCTTATGGTCATAGTTATAAGTTATAAGCTGTTTAGGTATAAGCTATAAGTACTTTCTCACAGCTCTACCAAACAGGGCCGGCAGTAACTTTTCCATATTGTCACTGGCCCACAACACCCTTTCTTTCTTCTCCTTTGTTTTTGTATCAATTTTCTTCTTGTCAACATCATCTTCGAAGCTTACATATGTGTGGATTGGACTTCTTCGTAAAAAAATTTGTAACAAATATGCAAGGACCTGATTGACTCACTTAGAAAATTTTGAATAGATGATTGTGTAATGGACATTAATTTAGGTAGTATAAAATTTGAATTACAAAATAAAAATTTTAAATAATTTCTAAGTTAGTAAGTGAGTGATCGCAGTATTACTCATTTTATAATAATATTTTATGGGTAGATCCTTAAACTATCTAATTGATTGCATTTTGAGGGACAGTGCTTCTCTCCAGTTGGGACTGGAGCGTCCTATTGGGTTTTTGTAGGCTCACAATGGGTTTTACATCGAGATTTGAACCGTTAATATTTAAAACTCGTCAAATATTTTATTTTTGTAAAAAATCATTTTAATTGGATATCAATAGCTATTTGATCAAATCACATTTGTATCAACAATTTATTTTTAAAATTATAATTACCGTTGACATAAATTTGATCTAATCAAATGTTTATCGGTATCTGATCAGCGTAATTTTTTACATAGCTAAAGTAAACGACAAGTTCTAAACATTGAATTATTAGGATTATCGATGTAGATTCTGTGGTGGGCTCACGAAATCCTACAATATGCTCCAATCTGATTCAAATGACTCTTAAACCATCATTACAAGATTATTACACAACAAATTATTGCACATAATTCTAATGCTAAATAAATACAAAACAAAACAAACAAACAAAAAAATCTATAAGTTATTTTGGTCATGACTTATAAATTAATTTTTATATTTATTATAAAATGATATATTAAAATATATAAAATTGATGTGATTTAAATAAGCCAATAAATAACTTATTTTTGTTATTCTCAAAATAATTTAAAGACACTTGATTGATGTTGACCAAAATGTCTTTTTGTGGAGTAAACAAATTTAATTTATCAAGCTTATTATTAATTGATAATATCATATCATCTATATCACCGTTGTCCTCAATTCCCCCCCCCCCTCCTCCCCTTTTTTTGAGGACCACGTCAAGCGTAGACCATGGCAAAGTTCAGGGACGTTAGCAGGACTTGAGATCTTTCGTGGAAACGTGCATATAGTACACAGTAAGACAGAAAAATAATACGGTTCCGATTCGTAGCTCGAATGTGTGGCTCGAATGTGTGGCTCGACACCAAAACGACGTCGTTTTGGTGTCTGTTTTTTTTTTTTTTTTCCTTTCTTTTTCCTGTGTTTTTGTTGCAGACGAAGGAAGACGAAGAAGAAGGGTGGAGAAGAAGAGAAGGGAGGAGGAGGAGAAAGAAGGAGGATTGGAAGGGACATAATCACAGGGAAGGAGGAGGCGGTTGCGGGACCGGAGGCCACGGCGGTAGTGCTGTGACTGCGACGATCGGCGACGGCTAAGGGACGGCGGTGGTGCTGCCTCCTCCTCTTTCTCTTCTCCTCTCTTCTTCCTCCTCTCTTCTCTCCCTCTTTCTCCTCTCCTCTTCCCTCTGGCTGTTCGTAGATGAAAGAAAGAAAGAAGAAAAAAAAAAAAAAACGAGCCAAAATCGAGCCAAGAAATTCAAGTTACGAAGCTTTTTTTAAAATAATAAAGTAGAAATGAGTATTTAAATTGTAATATTTTAAGGTATGCAAAGTTCACGGATGTTAGCAGGACTTGAGATCTTTCGTGGAAATGTGTATATAAGTACACAGCAAGATAGAAAAATAATAAAGTAAAAATGAGTATTTAAATTGTAATATTTTAACGTATGGCAAAGTTCACGGATGTTAGCAGGACTTGAGATCTTTCGTGGAAATGTGTATATAAGTACACAGCAAGATAGAAAAATAATAAAGTAAGAATGACCATTTAAATTGTAATATTTTAACGTATGGCAAAGTTCATGGATGTTAGCAGGACTTGAGATCGTTCGTGGAAATGTGTATATAAGTACACAGCAAGATAGAAAAATAATAAAGTAAAAATGAGTATTTAAATTGTAGGATAAATTACATTGACACTCATGAAGTTTATATTTATTACAGTTTCTCCTCTTAACTTTTGAAATTTATATCTCCTTTCTTAGGTTTAAAGTTTCATTACAGATTGCCCCCTGAGGTTTAAAGTTTCATAACAATTTTTCCCTCACCGTAATGATCATCATATATAAAATTAAATTAACATGGGGTTAATATAATTTTCCAAATGTGAAAGAGAAAACTGTAATAAATATAAACCTTGGGAGGTGTCAGTGTAATTTATCCTAAATTGTAATATTTTAACGTTTTAGTCTGATTACAAGTTTAAAAAAGGAAAATTAATAAAATATTATTCTCTAATTTCGTATACTAAGAGATGTTTAAAATATTTTTTTTTAATTAATTAAGTTTCCTCAACATTTTTATAGAAAAAATTTGACTCAAAATTTTTTTGTCCGACTTAAAAAAATTTCATCCGACTCAGAGAAATTTCAGTCTTGACTCAGAGGAATTTCGAATTTTCTTTGGTATGATCATAGAGAAATTTCGAAATTTCTCTATGAAAATTAAAATTTCTCTGAGTCGAGATGAAATTTCTCTAAGTTGGATAAAATTTCTCTAAATCAAATTTTCTTTGTAAAAATGTTGAGGGACCTTAACTATTGTGAATATATTGTGTGTCTTTTATCTTATAAAATCTTAATATTAAAGACCTTAAAAAAAATTTCATTTAAAAAAATTAAACATATCTTTTTTAAATTTATAAAAAAAATATATAGTTAATCTCATAGTTTTAAAATAATTATATTGATTTCATTTAAGATTTTAATTCACTTTAACAACTAAATAATGTTTTATTAATAATTTGTTAATTGTATAAATATAAAAATAATATTGTTATCCATTTTCTACTATAATTTTTATTTATTTTAGTGTCTCCTTATCATTTATATTAATTTCGATCAAAATCTAAAATTAAATACTATATATTTTTTAAAACCTTAAAAGTTAGCTATTTTAATTAGCTATTTGGCATTTTGACTATTTTAATCTAATTGAAATAGTTGTATTTGAAAAGATAATTGAGTTTTTTATAATTAATTTGATGATTATGAAAAAAATAAGATAATTATAAATTACTTGTAATATTTTATTTTATTAATTATTTTAATCTATTTTATTTTTTAATTGATTATTTTAATTCAAACCTCTTCTCAAAGAAAGCCTATATAAAGCTATTTTAAGAAGATGGTTAAAAGTCTTCTAGTTTTTAATCTATTTCGGATCACTTTTTTTTAGGAAAATGGTTAAAAGTCTCACTTTTTTTTACACATTTAAAAAAATAATAATAAAAAATTTAAAACTCAGCTTTTAATTATCTTACAAAAACAACTCATAAATAAAATAATAATGCTATATGTATTAATTAATATACTAACTAATGTACTAACAGATGATGTGATATAATTTTAAAAGTTTTGATTATTTATAATGGAAAATGAGTTGGACCCTTAGGTGTGACCCCCAATACCCCCACTGTTTTGTGATTGATTCAAATTTTATTTATTTATTTATTATTATTTTTTTTTTTTTCTGTCTGCCTACAAGTCACAGCCCCCCGGGGGGTTGCTGGGGTCCTTCTCCTGCTGGGTCAGCCGGACTGATTTATAATTTACATAATAGATAATATTAGTAATAATAATATAATACTAATTAATATATTAATATATATATATATATATATTAATTAATACATATAGCATCACAGTAAATAAAAACACTTTTCACATATAATCCTGCTGCAGACCTCTAATTAGATGTTCTGCCGTACAGCTCTAATGAGCTGTCCGGGAATAAAAAAAAAAAAAGCAGTGAAATAAAAAATAAAAATAAGAGAAGAAAAAAACAAATCAAAAGTACATTAAAGATATTTTTTTTAGAGGTCCAAATCATTTTTCTTTCACATATTGTGCCTGTTTGGCATAAATTATTTACAGCTTATTTCAGCTTTCAGCTTAATTTAAGCTATTTTGATGTGTTTGGTTTAGCTTATAGCTTATAGCTTTGTGGAAGCCAGAAATCAGCTTATTCTCTGAGTGGGGCAGGAGATGCTTTAAGAATAAGCTGGAAATCAGCTTAAGCTGAAAGTTATAAGCTATAAGCTGTTTAGACATAAGTTATAAGTATTTTCCCACAACTCTACCAGACAGGGTTATTATACTGGTTACGCTCCAAAGACTACCAAAAGTGGTCAACAATTCCATCTTCCAAGCCGCGTTTTTTGACATCTTGCCTGTCTACTTTTCAAAATAAAAAAATCGTTTCAAATTATTGTACAAAAAACGTTTGTGAATTAGCATTATTTTGAGAAAATAGTTAAATTTTTTTTTTAATTTTTAACTTATTTTAATCACGTTATTTTTTATATTTTATTATATATTTTTTAAAAGAAAATTAAAAAAATAAAAAAATTAATTTTTAATTATCTTTTCAAAATAATCCTTAATTTGAATTGCGAGGATAATTATTAAAATATAATTTCAAAAAGTGAATAAATGACATTTAATTATAAAATTTTAAAAAGCCATTAATAAAGTGTTGTTTGAGATGATATATTTTTTAATTTTTTATAAAAAGATATATAAAAAAATAGAGAAATAATATGACGCAAATAATTACATTTATCTAAATAAATATATTTATTTAATTTATGCCAAATATATATGTATAGAAAATAATTTGATCCCAAGATAATAAGCTATCATAATATATTAATATTTTGTCATTAAAAATAATTTGTTACTGTGTAAGCCATAAGAAATATTTTGGAAAAATAGTTAAAAGTTAATTTTTAACTTCTAAATTTTTTTTTTTTTTTACCGTTTTATATGAGAGGTGATATGATTCAAAATAAATTAAAACTGATTTTAACTTTTTTGTTTTTTTTTATATTTACCCCTTCTATATATGTGACAAAGTTTAGACACACATATGTCTGAATGAAATGGCAAGAGTTGATCATCTCTGCACCACCACCACCAACCCTCTAAAGACCAGTCCTCCTCTGTATCTGTTGCCACCAATCAAAGCCACCATATTGGAGTCCATTTTGGTGATCTCCTTCACAATTGCAACAATTCTTATCATAGTACCATGCGAATACATCAATGGAAGCCCAGTCCCAACTGTCATCTTCAATGGCCTCCCTTCTACCTTCCATTGTTTCCTAGTTTCAGTCATCTTCTCCTTCAGCTTCGCGTTAAGCTCGCTGTTGATCCATGACTGCTCATTGCTTTCAAGGTTCTTTGCATGCTCTAGTGTGGCTTCCATTGTCTCAGCTTCAGTAATATTGCTTTTCTCCACCTTATTTAGGGGTTGTTTGGGATGACCTATATATAAGTGTACTTTTTGTCTTTTTACGAAAAGATGTGCAGAAAAGTAGGGAGGTGATGTGATGGAAAAAAGATAAAAAAATAAAAAGATAAATTATTTTTGGATTGCCAGACTTAGCCTTACTTCCTTTTTGGAGGACTTGTCTGCAACTCACTAGTCCACCATCATAATTCAGTAGCCGATCATAACATTGTTACGATGATCATATGTGTTGTCTCGTCACCTAATTGGAGAAATGCAAAATCACTGTACTCTTAGTAACATGCAAGAGTTTTGTTCAATAAACTAGTTGTATGAGTTTTTTTATTTATGTTATAAGAGTTGGCGATTTGAATATGCTTCATAGTGGATGTCAATAGAGTTAGAATGTGCTATTCAAGTTATAATGTATTTTTCACTTGGCTCAGTTTGTTGTAATCGTTTCATCTTTTATTAATAAAGTTTTATTTTATCGATCAAAATAAAATAAAAATATTATAGTCACATGAGTTATTGAGGTTTACGGTACTTTAGTTGTTTGTAGTTATGGACGTAATATAAAACATTTACTATCGGCTTGTTTGTTTTCATTTTTTAAAAAATACTTTTCAGAAAATTTCACTACAACATTTTCTTAGTTTAGTAACATTTAAAAGTGTCACAAAACTATTCTTCTAATGATATTTTTTGGCCTTGTGGTATTTTGAACAAGTGCCACTTCTATCGGTGTCATGGTAGATACGAGTGCCACGGTAGATACTTGCAAGTGTCACTGCACCATCATGGCTAAAAACTTTCAATGACATTTTAATATCATGGTAGATATTATTTGTGACACTATCAAGCGCCATTAAAAAAAGAGTTAGTGACACTTATAAGTGTCATTACACCATCAAGACTAAAACCTATCAGTGACACTTTAATATCATGGTAGGCACTATTCGTGACGCTATCAAGTGCTATTCGTGACAATAATTCGTTGTAGAACAATTTGATCCGCTCTTGCAGAGACTCGAACCGCCAACCTCCCGCACCATAAACCTTATACACCACACTCTTCCCACTACACCTCTATAACACCATATGATTATATATGCAACATATATTATTTATATAGTACATACATCTATATTAATATAAAAGTATATGTATAAACATAATTATTTTATTGAACATAATTTATGTAAAATAAACTATTTACTAGTAAAATAAAAAAAGACTACTTTTGGCGATTAAAAATATTTTTTAGTCGCCAATTTTATACTTTTGGCTACTAATTGTTTTTTAGTTACTAAAAAACTTAACTTTTGCCGAACAAAATCGGATTTGGTCATCGAAGATGCACTTTCAGCTACCAAAATTTTGGTCGCCAAAAAATTTAATTCCCACCTTAGAATTTTAGTTCTCCCGCGCTAAAAATAACCACTGTTGGTGACTAAACTTATTTTTTAGTCGCCAATTGTAGACTTTTGGCTACTAAAATTTTTTTAGTCACCAAAAAGCTTTACTTTTGACTACTAAAATTTTTTTAGTCGGTAAAATCCATATAATCAATGACCAAACTTATTTTTAGTCGCCAATTGTAGACTTTTGGCTACTAAATTTTTTTAGTCGCCAAAAAACTTTACTTTGTGCTACTAAAATTTTTTTGTCACTAAAACCCATATAATCAGCGACCAAACTTAGTTTTGGTCGCCAATTGTAGACCTTTGGCTACTAAAATTGTTTAGTCGCCAAAAAGCTTTACTTTTGGCTACTAATGCTGTTTTGGTTGCTGAAAGCTATACTTTCAGCGACCAAATTTTTTTTGGTCAGAAAATTTAGTCGCCGAATATGTTTTTTTCTGTAGTGTATATTGAGTTTAATTTATTTATTTTTAATCATTTACTGCATTCTAAAAATTTTAAAAATATATTGGCATTTTTTATTTTTTCAAAAATACCATTATAAGCTTGGAAAGTTTTTGACTTAGTGGCATTTCTCAAAATGCTATAAAATATTTGTTTATGAAACTTTTCACCTAAGTGCCATAAAAAGTAATTTGCACCTACCTAGTGTCCTGACATTTTTAAAAAAATGCCATTGCTACTAAAGTTTAGTGGCATCTGTTGGTAAATGTCACGAACATAATTTTTTGTGTCATTATTTTATAAAATGCCATAAAATTGATGTGACATTTCTTTATTGAAATGCCACTAGAGCCTTATATGTTTGTGGCTTTGTGGCATTTATCTAAATGTGTCACCAAATATTATTTTTGTGGCATTTTCTAAAAACATGCCACTAGTATAGTGTCACTAAAGTGTGTTTTTGTTATAGTTTTGTGACACTTGTTCATTGAAATGTCACTAGAGCTTTTTATGTTTGTCGTTTTGTGGCATTTTTCAAAAACGTGCCACTAAATATCATTTTTGTGGCATTTTCTAAAAATATGCTACTAGTGAAGTGCTACTAAAGTATGTTTTTGTTGTAGTTTTGTGACACTTGTTCATTGAAATGTCACTAGAACCTTTTATGTTTGTCGTTTTGTGGCATTTTTCAAAAACGTGCCACTAAATATCATTTTTTGTGGCATTTTCTAAAAATATGCCACTAGTGTAGTGCCACTAAAGTATGTTTTTGTTGTAGTGTTTTACTTTCTTATTTTTCGTATTTTTTTGTTTTTACTGAATTTTTTTAATATTTTAAGCAATTTTTTTACTTTTTAGACACACCTAACATAAATATACCTATAAAGTAAAAAAATTGTAAAAAAAATCTTTTAAAAATTCACTAAATACCGAAAATACAAAAAAAATACAAGAATTCAGTACATTTTTTGTATTTTTATGTATTTATTAATTTTTTAAAATATTTTTTCACAATTTTTTTACTTTTTAGATACATCTAGGTAAGGTGCATCTAAAAAAGTAAAAAAAATGTTTAAAATTTTAAAAATATTCACTAAAAACAAAAAAAAATATGAAAACCAAAAAATTCAATTTTTTCAAAAAACTTAATTCAAAAAACTCAAACCAAACACACTGATTAATATTATTTTGTTGGGTTCAACGGTAAGGAATCTCTAGGTCACCTTAGGTTCATCTTGATTAATTTTTTTCCTGGTCTGGTTAAAGGCAGGTCATCCACGCCCAAAATTAGGAAATTGACAAAAAATTTCTTTCTTGTGGTTTGGCCTCAAGAGTTGAATCTTAAACAATTATATAGAGAGTATACTCACCAACCACTACAACAAAATATACTTTTGGCGACCAAATTTGCCGATTAAAAAAAATTTAATCGCCAAAAGTTGTGGAATTGGTGACTAAAACTTTTTTTAGTCAGCAAAAGTATAATATTTAGTTACTAATTTTTTTTAGTTGGGGTATATTGATTATTGGCGACTAAAAAAAAATTTAGTCGCTAAAAAAACCTGAATTGGCGACAAAAAAAATATTTTAGTCGTCGTATATTCAGTTTTTGCTACTAAACCCATTTAGTCGCCGAATGAAAAATAAAAAATTATTTTTTATTTTTGGCGATTAGAAGTTTAGTCACCAAAAACATATTTTTAGTGACAAAAAAATATTTTAGTCACCATATGTTGAGTTTTAACTACTAAAACCATTTAGTCGTTGAATGGAAAATAAAAAATTATTTTTTGTCTTTGGCGACGGAAAGTTTGGTCAGCCAAAAATGATATATTTCAGCGCCCTTTCCAAATTTTGAAGGCATTTAGAAATTTAATTGGCGACCATTTGGTATTTAGACCCTGTTTGGTAGGGACTTATTTCCCAGCTATTTTGATGTATTTGGTTCAGCTTAACAATACAGATTATAACTTTTTGTGAGTCAAAAATCAACTTATTCTTTGAGTGGAGGAGAAGAAGCTTAATTTATAAGTAAAAAATCAATTTATGTTCACAGTTATAAGCTATAAGCTGTTAAACTATAATCACTTTCCCCACAGCTCTACCAAACGGGACCTTAGTCGTAAATTGTATAAAATAATATATATATATATATATATTTGTTTTCAAACCAAACCTTAAAATAACCAGCGCCTCTCTCTTTATTTTCAGGCGTCTCCCTCTCTGTCTCCGTCTCCCGCTGCTCCTTTTCCCTTCCTTTTTCACTGTCGCTCTTCCTTGCGTTCGCTGACAACCAGAGCACCTCCCCTCCGCCATCGCCATCGCCATCGCCATCGTCATCGTGACCTGCTACGACCACTACTGCCACCGCTACCACCTTCGTCGTTGCCCCTCTCTCTCTCTCTCTCTCTCTTCTCTTCACCTTCCATCACTGCCAATCTTCATAGATCTGAGTACCGCCAATCTTTTCACGCCGCCCGCCTCCGCCTCTACCGATCTTCACAGATCCACCGCCATCGCCGCGAGATCCAAAGGTTTCATCGCTGAGAACAACTCTGCTCCATTGATGCTCCGTCTCACGTATGCTCTCTCTGTCTCTGTCTCTGTCTCTCTATCTCTCTGTCTCTCTCTTTATATATATTATAAGTGTATCTGATCCATAGCTATCTGATCCATATTCATATTTCACTTGATAAAAATTTCAAGCAGATCTTAATGCTTGTAATTCTTATATGTTAATGATATATAAAATGCAATGTTGATTCAATTTTGTTTATGCAGATATTGGATTTGTTTCTTGGATTTGTCCTTCAGATTCTCAGATAATACTTAGCACTGTAGTTGGGTTCATCTACTCTGTATTCTGCTTTTTCTTTCTCTTTTTTTGTTTTTTTTGGCCCACTTGTGAATTGTGGAGGTTTATATGGAGGTTTAACTGGTTCTTATCTGGGTTTTAGTTGTCAACTGATCAGGTTGGAAAGTCTCTTCTTTTCCTCTGATTTTCTATGGGTCTGTTTCAGAGTTTTGATTGTGTGTGTGTGTGTGTGTGTGTGTGTTGAGTTGTTTTCTTTGTGTTTGGATCTCCAATCTTTACTATCTCTCTCTTTTTCTTTTTTTCTTTTCTTTTTTTTTCATTAAATTTGAGTGAAAGATTGGTTAAAAGATTGATATGATATGGAACATTCAAATTCATACTTTCCCTATAATGGTTTTTTATCTACACTCTGTAGATCCTTATAATGGTTCTTATCTACACTCTACAGCCCTTACTCCTGTCATGGTTCAGACCCACAATGTGACACAGTTATGGATGCAACTGAAATCCCTGTGGATATAACATTTTCCTACTTGTAGTGTATCATGTAAACAGAGCTAAAATTGGTACTTCAAATAACATCCTCCATTTCAAAAGTTAATAACCACTGTAAATATGTTTCTTTTGTCTTCAGGTTGGATAAATACCATAATAGCAGTGTTATAATTCCCATGACAGTCTTGACAGATAGTGGTGTCATTGGATGCTTGAGATATCCTTTTGGTTAGGAGTTAGGGATGGAGAGAAAATTGATCGTGGGTATAATTTTCATAAAAAGTGATTTCGTTGTTGAGGATGAATTATATGCATCTTTGTAATTCCGGTAGTCCAAGTAATAAAATGGTTTTAAGAATTAGATTATGAGATCAGATGCATCTTTATAATAAAACCTCCTGATTGAAATTTATCCTTCAACTTTTATTCAACTTATTCAAGTTATATAGTTTTGTACCAGGTTGAAAGGACAAAACCAACCAGGCTTAGTACCCAACCCTACCTGGTTCTACTTGATGTCCCTACATTACTAGTTGGGCATAGTCTTAAGGCATTTATATTCTACTCTTAGGTAGCTCTACCAAGTACATAACGTATTTATAAGATGAGAGAAACATTTTGTTGTTTCTCTATTAGATGGGAAGATGGAGAAGATGAAAAACTACTCGAAGCATAAAGCACATGCTGAAGAGTTTGTCCCTGTTGTGTTTGAGTTGAATGGTTAGCAAGTGAAAAACCACTACTATATGATTTAGTTTTATTTATATGATATATTAATTTAATTTTATATGATCTGTTTAGGTCTCCATGAAGCATAATATGCTTTTGAAGTGAATTCTTTTGTCAAGGGAAAGGGAAAGAAAAAGAAAAAGAAATGAAATTAATTGTTTTTTTTAAGTTTGGTCAAGGGATCACAAGATTATTTTGTATTAGGAGACAACAATAGCTGGGAGGAAGTGAAATGTTTGATCTTGAAGCAACTACTGTAGAAAATCAGTTATAGTCAAAATAATGTTCAATGAGGCTTTTGCTTTGTTTGGGAGACCTTCAACATTCAAATGATTGAAAAATAAGAATAATTATGTTTTACAAATTAATAAAATTTACATTCATTTTTTGTTTGTGCATAGATGGTGATTCCATCTAGAATAATATGATCGACATCGCAGCTACCACAATTGTCAATAATATAATTTATAAATTAATAATATTTTTATTATTTTGTATTACATAAATAAAGACATTAAGTTAGTAGTTTTGCTTGTTTTGCGTCTAAATAATGAATTTGAGAAAGAAAATGAAGAAGAATAGAGAGCAAAATTAAAAATGCTATGTTTCTTACAAGAATAATGACATACAATATAATTTTGTCATAGAATATTTATATAATGATACACAAAAATGCTATTTTGGTCCAGTATTCTCACTACTCGACATGCAGTTTCTTGTGTACATGTGAGTGAGACTGTATCTTTATATAAACTCAGTTTCTTGTGTACATGTGAGTGAGATTGTATCTTTATATAAACTCAATTTCCGTTCTTTTGCTTTTTCTGCTTAGCTTTCTCAATGAGTGCTTTTAATTGTTGCAGCTTGGTGATCATTGAATGGATACTCATTACCGGAACATTTATTTTGTGTGGCATATTTCTTCCTCTACACAAGTAAGTTCCATCATGACATTCTACATATAAAAAATCCTTATTCACATATTTGGTTTCCTCATTCCCTTTGTCAACATGCAGAACTGTTGATCTCTCCACTGATGTATCTGAACCTCACAAGAAAAATTTCTTTTTGCAAAGTTTATACAAAGAGGAGCCGGAGAAATCACATATGACAAATGGCAACAACAACGGGAAGCATGCTTTTCATAGTGACATTCAAGATAAAGATATAGTTGAAGCTCTAGAAAATGAGGTTCAATATTGGACTGACTTTTCAAAAGTTCACTATCATCCCCAGAGTCTATACGAATATAATGGTTTTCGTATGATTATTTGTTTTGTATAGAATTATTATTTTAAATTGGAATATACAAAGTTTGTATGGAATTTGACATCAAAAGTTATTCTTTTTTGGATGATTGTAAGTGAAATGGATGCAAATTGCGAAATGATTGATAATATATGTATTGTTTTGTTTATATACATGGTATAGGTTGTACGAAATACATGCAGGTTATGGACAAATTAAAAAATAATAATAGTAATATCATGTTTTTGGCCACTAAATAATTGGTAGCCAAAAAGGAAGTAAATATTTTTAGCGACTAAATAGTTAGTAGCTAAACAAAAATAAAAAGAAAAAAAAAATCTTTTGGTGACTAAAATTTTAGTAGCCAAATAAAAAAATAGACTTTAGGCGACTAAATTTTTAGTAGCTAAAAAAAATAAAATGAACAAAAAAAAAATGGCAACTAAATAAATTAGTTGTGGAAAATAATTTTAGTTTTGGCGACTAAATGTTTTAGTCGTTGAAAATGAGATATTAATTTTTTTTTTAAGGCTTTTGGTGACTAAAAGATTAGTCGCCAATTTAGGACTTTCGGTGACTAAATTTTTTTTAGTCGCCAATACCTTCCTCGACAATCTTTCTGCGACCAAGCCGGCGACCAAACTATTTAGTTGGGAAAACTTTTTGGTGACTAAAAATATGACTTTTGGCAACAAAAAATTTAGTCGCCAAAAGTACAATTTCTTGTAGTGAACCATTCAAAATAACTCTCAAGATTAACATTTATTCTTTATATGTCATGTTATACAATTTCATTGCATAAACCGTTGGGCATTTATTATTTACTATTGAGTAATATAGCATTTGTAATATCAGTTTCATATTTCACAGCATTAAGGGGTGGTTTGGGATGTTCTAAATAAGTGCACTTTTTGACTTTTTATATTAAAAAAAATATGTAAAAAAGTAGAGAAAGTGGGTACAAAAGTAGAGAGAAGATACTGATAGATGTTGATTAATGTGACCCAAATAAGTGTATATATGCAAAAAAATGTGCACTTTTTTAGTGCATGTCAAACACCTACTAAGTTTAGAGCCATTATGTATTTACTCTTTTGACAGTGTATATTTTATAGGAAACACTTCTGATGGGCACAACCTAAGAGGGTCCAACCCATGGTTTGATCAGTTATCATCACAAAATCCAACAGTCCCAACAGGAAGCCTAGTAGAGAACAGAGAACTCATAATACCTCAAGCCCAGTTACAGTTAGACACATGTCGAAGTAGGGAATTGGTCACCTGGCAGACAAAGATTTTGTAGAGTTTTTTAGTCCACGTGCTAAGCATTAAATGAGACTTTCAAAACATTAAATGCAACAAGACTTCTTAAGAGGAAACATAGTGAAATGGCCATAACCGACGGGTAGCAGATGACTGACTTTCAGCCAAAGGGACAGTATGAATGAACAAGGAAATAATTAGTAAGAGATATAAGAAAGCTTCTGAATAACTTTTTGACAACAAGTATTTCACCCTCTGTCTCCCTACTTGGAACCCTCTTCTTAAACTGTCATTCCGACCATATCCTTTTCTAACTTGATCATTGAAGGGTCCACATGAAGGAACCACCTCAATTTCGGGACCTTGCTACCGGACTTGTTGTAGGTGTAATTAGGAGGACGAAGAATTGCCAACCCGTGGAGCGCTTGGATCGGTCCGACCCAACTTGGAACAATCTTCTGTGTAAAATAAATAACTTCAAACTAAATCAAATAAATAAAATAATTACTTACTAAATTTATTTACCAAAATGAAAAATATAAAATAGATCAAGTCGAGTGTGTGACACTCTGTTCTTAAGACAAATTCGCCTCGCTACAGTGCTTACGGATAAAAGGCATCTATCTCTTAGGATACAATGATCTTCACAAATTGTAGTAGCATTCCAAACAATTTGTACGACGAACAAAACCTATGTTCTACACTCTTTTAATTTTTTCCTAAAAAAATTAATATGAAGAATTATACAAAGAAAGAGCAAAATGGGAAGGGAACATAATTTTTCTGGATCATCAGGATCTGTTCATCTGCTGGAAATGAATATGAATTTATAGGCAAATTGTGGCTGACTAAAAAGGTGCAGTTGAACCGAACAAGTACATATTTGAAATTGAACAGATACAGACCTGTTAACTGTAGCAGTTATAAAATTGTCCAAAACTACTGGGCAGTTTCCCAATTTTTTTGAACATTTTGAACCTATTGAACCTGTTGGAAAATTGATAGAAAACCAGTACTGTTTGGATAAAAAAAATTGGTGCAAAATTTAAATTAATTTTTCCCGCAAGAATTTTGGAAAAATTCAAAATAAATTTTGTCCAAAAAATTAATGTTAAAACCGACCCGACCCACAACCCACACCCGACATGGTCGGCCGGTTGGATGGACGGCAGCAGCGGCACACGCGTGTGAGGTGGTTTAAGCCAAGGTTCACTTTGTCCATAACTCATCCCTTCTACAAACTTGGGGTGCCCCTTGTGGCCCAACCCAAGTGTTGCCACCTAGAACTTATATACACACATAAGTTTTCTTAAGTTTTCAATGTGGGACAAGCCTTACAAGAAAACCCATATTTAATTCTTTAACTGTCCATTCCACGAACCCCAAAACGACGTCAAGTTTCCATTCACTCATAAATGGTTTTGACGAACTGTCATCACCGTGTGACTTGCCATGCAGCGAGGAACACGTCACCTCTTTGGACCCACTTTATTTTGGGCTCAAAGTTGGCCCAAAATAAGCCTATAAAAATCAAATTTCCAATAATCCCCTACATGAATGGAATTTGACAGAGAGAAAGTGCAACAACATGATCTAATTACAGAGTGTACAGAAATTGAAAATATTCTGCAAAGAATAGGTAGCTTTTGGCTTTGAACCTTCCTTTGTGAGACACCATCGGATTTACTAGTTAACCAGTGAACATGATGTCTTGAACTATTCAGCCATTTGTGTAAACCAAGACAATAGAACTCATATAGTATATTACCAGACACAGTTTAGTTCTCACTATTATGTTCATTTTGGCCCTGAACAACCTGGTCTTTCATGAGTGCTCTAGAGAATTGTAGCCCTTTACAAATCTCATAGAACCGGCCCAATTCACACTTATATAGGTGATTCTTATGAAGAGTATCCTGCCATACTCCACTAGATATACCTAGATATAAGAATCATTACAAGTATTACTTAACTTAAAACGCTGCAGACATCACTATTTTCATCATAGAAATGGGTAGGAGTTTAACTCCCTAGTGATCCTTATGAGTCATACACAACTTGGTTGTCCCTTTGAACCTAGATCTTGGGATCTCCAATCAACTAGGTTAGGTTGCCGTTGTGGTAACTCTTATTTAATAGGCTTAAGTCCCATTTCCCTCGATGAATTGTCAACTAGCTCTCTTGCTAACCCTTTGGTTAGTGGATCCGCTATGTTGTCTTTAGACTTCACATATTCAATGGAAATAATTCTATTAGAGAGTAGTTGTCTCACGATGTTATGTCGATGACAAATGTGTCGTGACTTACTGTTATACATATCACTCTATGCTCTACCTATTGCTGATTGACTATCGCAATGTATGCATATAGCAGGCACCAGTTTTGGCCACATTGGAATATCTTCAAGGAAGTAGCGAAGCCATTCTGCTATTTCCCCAGCTTTATCTAAAGCTATGAATTCTGATTCCATAGTAGACCTGGCAATGCAAGTCAGTTTGGAAGATTTCCAAGATACAGCCGCACCACAAAGAGTAAAGACATATCCCCTGGTGGATTTTGAGTCTCTACTATCCGATATCCAATTTGTATCACAGTATCCTTCAAATATTGCTGGATATCTGGTATAATTCAGCCCAATGTTATGAGTAAATCTGAGATATCTTAGAACCCTTATAATTACTTTTCAGTGTTCTACTCCTGGGTTACTTATGTATTTATTTAATTTACTTACTGCATAAGGTATATCCGGGCGAGTGCAGTTCATCAATTACATTAAGTTTCTAATAATTTAGGCATACTCTAATTGAGAAATACTTTCATGGACATTCTTATAAAGAAACAAATTAACATCCACAGGTGTTCTAGCAAGATGATAATCATCTTTGCTAAATTTGTCAAGTATTTTCTCAATGTAATGTGATTGTGAGAAAGCATAACCTTCTAATGTTTTGGTAATTTTCATACCAAGAATTACATCAGCAATCCCCATGTCTTTTATGTCAAAATGTTTATTCAATATTTTCTTGGTAGTTTTAATCATGTCATTATTCCTACCTATGATGAGTATATCATCCACATAAAAACATACTATAACATAACCCTTTCTTGTGTTTTTAATATAAACACATTTGTCACATTCATTAATTTTGAATCCATTTGGCATCATTGCTTTTTCAAATTTCTCATGCCATTGCTTTGGCGCTTATTTTAAACCATATAATGATTTAACCAATGTACACACTTTCTTTTCTTTTCCTGGAACAGAAAATCCTTCTGGTTGTTTCATGTAAATTTCTTCATCTAACTTACCATTTAAGAAAGTGGTTTTAACATCCATTTAATGAATTTCTAGATTGTACAACGATGCAATAGCAATTAGCATTCTAATGGATATTATTCTAGTAACCAGTGAATATGTGTTAAAGTAGTCAAGACCGTTTTTTTGTCTAAAATCTTTGACCGCAAGTCTTGCTTTGTATTTGTCAATTGATCCATCCGCTTTCATTTTTCTCTTGAAAATCCACTTGTACCAAAAAGGTTTATAACCTGGTGGCAAATCCGCCAATTCCCAAGTGTGATTTTGCAGGATAGATTTAACTTTGCTGTTTACAGCTTCTTTCCATAAAGGAGCCTATAGACCGCCCGAACTTCCTCCGCGCGCCCCCTCTTTTGGAGAGGGTACGAATTAAGTTCTAGCTACTACAGTTCGGACTCCTATCACGGTTCTGAATCTAATCTCACAAAGTGCAATGTAAGACTGATAAATCACCAAAGAATCCAATTCGGCAAATTGTTTTGGAAAATCAGATTTTAAATCAAATTATGCCAAATTATGCAAAGATGCTAAAGCGTATGCACTCACAGTGTACTCCAAGCCAAAACAGAAAATTAGTTAGAAATCACGCATGATCCTAACTATGCAAGATGCCTAATGCAACACATGCAAAAATGCAACTAAAATAGACTCGGTTATCTAAGATGGCATATGAATGCAACAATCGATACATTTATTCAAGTAAGTATTGAAATACGATGCAGTTGAATGATGCGCCGAGCCCGGTTCATGCAAGACAAATGAATGATGCACGCATGCAAGCATAAGGTATGCTAATTGAAAAATGCCTTAAAACTAACCATCAAAAGTGGTTAAGTAAAAGGGAGAAAGAAATGGGGTTGGAAGACATGCACACACACACGTACCCTTATTACAATATTACGCCCTCTCGAAGGAGGGTCCGAATAAATAAGCTAAGCTAAGCTAACTAATCTAATTAAACTAATTAGACTAATTATTACAAAACAATCGAATAACTAGCAAACTAATTACTAATTATTACAACACTTTAATTAATTAACAAATTAACTAATCATGGCAACTAACTAAGCACGTAAGATATGTAAACTAGGCTGCCTCAGCTCTGCCCTGAACAATAAAGGATGCATGCTCTCGGTTGCCGCCTCGAAACGCCTTCCGGTTTGCTCTTTAGAGGCTCTGTTTGCAGGGTGTCTTCAAGAACTTGCTGCTGAAACTTATCAAAACAATGTTGGGGAGCGCACCAGTGGCCTGCCGGCCAGGAATGGTGGCTGTCGGCCATCTGCCGGCCAAAAGCATGCCTCTGCCGACCAACAATGCAAGGGTGCCGGCCAACAATGAAAGGGTGCCGGCCATTAGTGTACTGTAACACTAAACTGCAACAGAGCACAAAACAGAGGAAAATTGAGGGTCTCTCAAGGACATGTATGTACTGTACCACTCCTTATCATCTCTAAACATCAAAGGAGAAGTATCATTGGATCCAAAACCATCAATCAAGCATGCAATGCATGATGGCCAAGGATCCAACTTGCACACATTTCAATAAATGCAAGACAAACAAGACTCTTGGACCGCTACCTTATCATGGAAGATCAAAGGCAATGGAGACAAAGGGAATTGGCTCATTTTCATCACTTTGAGTATGAAATGGACCAATTCACCTTGTGTTCAATATAACGTCCGATTGAACACAATGCAATGCAAACAACAATGCTTATCTTGGCATATTTTACTTAGCTCAATTCTTGTTTTCACATTTTAAGATTACCAAGCCATTCATTAACCAATTTGTCCAATTGTGAAAGTCCTTTAATGAGAGGAAGGTCAATCAAAAGATGACTTAAGACATGGGAGAGACCATGCCTTTGACTAGGAGAAACCCTCAAGAGAGGGTTAAAGCCATTTAAGCATAAGCCTCAATCCCATGACTTAAGCACAACCTCAAGACCAACCAAGCCTCAAAAACAAATCAAAAGATGAAGAAGTGAGGGAGGTGGCAGAATTTCAGTGTTGGAATGGCATGAAAAACAAGACTTAACATGCAAACAACTCATGTACAACATGTTAGAAGACTTAAGCATTAAAACTAGTGACAAGCTTTACACTAGGACCATGCAAAATCAATCACAAAGGACCAAACTAGCCCTAGACAGACCTCAAACATGCCAAAACAATGACCAAAATGTGCTGAGATGGTAACATGAAAAGCAAGAAAAATCATGTTCATGCATTGGCTCACAAATAAGGCGTAAGGCTCAACACTCAAAAGCACTTAGAGAGTGAAATATGTGAGAGTGTGACAATGACATATGCTCTGAAATTCCATGTGAAATGATGCTATGTCATGCAAATATCATAAGCAAAGCATGCTAGAGACCTCAAAACACAAGGCTAGCAAGGGCCTTTGTACTACAACCATGCATAACAAGTCTCATATGACCAAAACCACTCAGCACAGAGTTAAAGCATGCAAAATCAGTGGTAAAAGCATGCTGAAGTTAGACTAACACATGCTAGAAAGATGAGCTAAAACATTAAGCATATAAGGCTAGTATGCAAGATTTGCACTACAAGTGCAAGATGCAAACAAGAAGTGACCAAGCCAGCCAAAAAAAAAGCTAAGACATGTTAAAAAAGTCACAAAAACATGCTTAGATCAAGTCAAGAGATGGTAGAAAAACATGCTCAACTATGAGGCCAACAACACAAGCAAACAAGATACAAGGAGAGGGGATTACCCCCTCCTATTTAGGACCTCCAAACCACATTTCTACCACTGAAATTCCTCTAAGTTTCAGTGGTTAAAAGGCCAAACAAAGATTATCTCGAAAGCTACCAAAAAAGATGGCTTAAAAGGCTTTACAAGCCAAAAAGCAAAGGAGGGGAATCACTCACTAACCACACAAGGCTCAAACCAATATTTTCAAGCCTTAAAAACAAAATTTTTTTGAGACTAAAACTAGCTTCAAATTTGCATACAAAGATGGCAAAGCAATGAACTAGAACAAAGCTTTAAAGAGGAGAAAGATTACCCTTGAAGAATAACAACAAATCAGCAAGCAAATGGCCAAACTTCTAAGCCAAAAACACTCCAAGGAGCTCAAACAAGGCCTCCAAGATCCTCAACACTAAGGTAAAGGTGTTTGACTGGGTGTTTTAGTGCAAATATGAAGAGAAAACACACTTTCAAGCCTAAAATGTAGAAATAGAGGATTCTAGAGAGAGATAGATGGAGGAAAATATCTCAGCCAAAAATTTGTAACCCTTTGCATGCATATAGATGGCTTCAATATATAGAAGATACAAGGAGCCTTGAAGAGATCCAGCCATCCACGTGGGTGCAGATGGTTTATCCTGCAAACAGCTGGCTCAAAAATATCTGAAAAATATTTGTTGAAATAATGGTGGCCGGCAGGGCCTCATTGGTGGCCGGGAGAGCCATGGCCGGTAGCAATTGATCATGGCCGGTAGGCCATCATGAACATCAATATGGAGGAACCAAATCAAGGTCCAAAAACGAGACAGAATGGAAATAGGGTCTGGAAGGATCAAACCTGGAGCATTCCGTCGCGAAAGTCGAGCACTCAGCGAGCAATCAAACTTGTCACCGGATGTACTTGCAAGCACATCCATGTCTTGAGGACGGTCAAAAATTGGGTGTCTACAGAGTCTCAGGACTGGACATAGCTTCTTTAAAAGTTAAAGGCACATTTTCTAACAAAAATGTTAAGTAATCTGGACTAAAAGATTTTGAAGTTCTAGCACGTTTACTATGCTTAGGTTCCTCTTTATCAATTTGATCTAACTCTTACTCTTGTTCTTGATCATGACTAGTAATAGCATCATAAGATCTTTTATTATTACTAGTCTCTTGTCCAATCTTATTTGGAAATACATGTTTAAAGAATGATGCATTCTGAGATTCAATAATAGTATTTGCATGCATTTCGGAATGTTTTGATTTATGAATCAAAAACCACTATGCACTACTATTCTTGGCATAACCAACGAAAATGCAATCAACAGTTTTAGGACCTATCTTAGTCTTTTTAGGACTAGGAATAGCCACTTTAGCCAAACACCCCCACACTTTTAAATATTTGTAGGATGGTACTCTCCCATGCCACATTTTATAAGGTGTTTGATTCACTTTCTTTCGGGGTACTTTATTAAGTATATAATTAGCAGAAAATATTGCTTCCCTCCACAAGTTTTGAGGTAATCCAGAACTTATTAACATGGCATTCATCATTTCTTTTAAATTCCTATTTTTCCTTTTAGCTATTCCATTTTGATGAGGTGAGTAATAAGCGGTGGTTTGATGAATTATTCCATATTCTTTACAAAACTCACCAAAATGTGATTTACATTCATCACCTCTATCACTTCTTAGTTTTTTAATTTTCTTACTAAGTTGATTTTTAGCTTCATTCTTAAATTGAATGAAAGTTTCCAAAGCTTCATCTTTGGTTCGAATTAAATAAACATAGCTATATCTAGTATAGTCATCTATGAAAGTGATAAAATATTTTTTCCCCTCTCTAGTTTGAATTGATTTAAAATCACAAATATCACTATGAATTAATTTAAATGGCTCCGTACTTCTTTCAATTGAATGAAAATGAGTTTTAGTTAATTTTGCCTCAACACAAATTTCACATTTATAATTTAAATCAATGTCAAATTTAGGTAAACATTCCATATTAATTAATCTATGCAAAGATCCATAATTAACATATCCTAGTCTACCATGCCACAAATTTGAAAACTCAAGCAAGTAAGAAGAAGATGTATTATTATTAATAACAGAGCATACAACAGTCATTACATTCATTCTGAAAAGGCCATCAGACATGTAACCTTTTTCTACATATATCACATTCTTAGTGAGTACAAATTTATCACTCTCAAACACTAGCTTAAACCCATTTTTACTTAATAGAGATCCGGAGACTAGATTCTTGCGAATGTCATCTTCAGAATAATCTTTCCTTGTCCTCAACTTTAGAAGTCAAAGAGTTGCCCATGAAAAGTTGTTCACCGTTGTCCACCACTGAATAAGATGTGAACATCTTTTGTCGACACAGATGTGGCGAGTAACACTAGTGTCCACCCACCATTCTTTAGGACTTCCAACAAGCTTTGCCTCGGAAACAACTACAGAAAGATTTATGTCATCTACACCATTGGAAATTTTGTCCACTTCGGTCATATTGGCTTAAGCAGGCTTCTTATTTGCTCTTCTTTTGTTTTGGCCTTTGCTACGGCAATTTTTGGCCCGATGTCCCTCTTTGTCACAGATGTAACATTTTCCATTAAACTTGTACTTTTTAGTTTTTCTTCCTTTAGAGCCTTGTGAGAAACTTTCTCTAGAAAACTTCCGTTTCTTGGCTTTTGGAGCATGTTCCACTACATTTGCTTTTGACTCCATTGGATGCTTACCAGCTCGCTTCTCAGAATTGCGGTTGTTTTCTTCAATCCTCAAACGCACAATCAATTTCTCTAAAGCCATTTCTTTGTGCTTGTGTTTGAGGTAGTTGTAGACACCCCATTTTTAACCATCCTCAAGACTTAGACGTCACCGTTTGAACACTCGGTGATCATCTATGTTCGTGTTTGTTTTGAGTTCTCGGAGGTCTCGGCCGCGCGCCTCGCCTCAAGATCTCTCAACTTGACTGTTTTGTACTTGGTTGTGGACCAAACACTTGTATTTCTATTTTAAGGGAAGATGGTGGCTTGTTGGCCATCCCCTCAACCCACTGGCCAAGGCATGATGTCACCGGCCCTTTTTTCTTGCCATCGGCCAAAGATTGTGGCCGGTCGGCATCTTTGTTGGTCGGTCGGCCACCTTTGTTGGTCAATCGGCCATTTCTGCTTTTCGACCCCTTTCCATATGCTTTTGGCAGATATTTTATGTCAGCTGTCACAGCTGGCATCCACATTACACCCCCTCCATACACGTGTATGGAGGGATTTGCTCCATTGTGTTAGCTTCTCCAAGAAGCTTAGGAATTGAATTCCTATAAGAGGGGAGGCTTTCCTCCCTTCTCAGAGGTTCTGGAATTTAGGGTTAGAGGTTTTATATCTATCTATCTCTATATCTCCCTCTCCTTTGATTTGTGTGTGTATTTGTGCTTAAAAGGGTGTTTTGTTCACACTATTGCACACAAACACCTAGAATTACACCATCCTTGGTTGCTGAGGCTCCAAGGAGTTGTTGTTAGGGTTCTTGAGTTGATTTTGATCAGAGAAACTTGCTGGAGTGGTGTTCTTGAAGAGGTTCTTCAAGGGTGAGAAACTATCCTCTTTATTCCCCATTTTTGCACAAGCTTTTAGCCTATCTTGCATCTATTTTTAAGCTTAACTTATAACTGATAAAAGTTCTGTTTTTAAGTGCTTAAAATAGTTGTTTAAGATCACTTTGGTGTTTGGGGTTGTTTACCCCCTCTTAGGCCTTGTTTGGCCTCTTTTTGTGCCCTTCTTTGTGAGCTCCGGGACCACCTTGTATTGGCCTTCTCACCACTGAAATCCAGAGAGATTTCAGTGGTGGGGATGGTGTTTTGAGGTCCTAAGAAGGAGAGGGTCATCCCCTCTCTGCGTTGTTTTCAATACTTGTCATATTAGCCTCACATGTGAGCACTTTTGTTAAGTTCATGTTGGCCATGTCTTAGCTGGTATTTATGGTTATTTTTCTGTCATATGCCATTGTTTTTGCCCATCTTGGTCATTCCATGCTTGGTTTATACAGTCGTAGTGTAAATTTTACAAACTAGTCTTGTATGCTTCATGTTTGAGCATGTCCTTCTAGCTCATGTTGACCTCATTTCAGTGGGTTTTTGGTGTTGTTTTAGCATGCCATGACTCTGTTTTGGGTGGGTTTAGTCGGCCCTTACATGCTTCATATACTTGCTTTGCAATCCCCTTATTTGCCTTAACATGCACCTTGTGTTTAGACCACCATGCTTACATGTTTTGGCTTAGCTTTGAGAAGCTTTTAGCTTTGTTTTACCATGCTTAAGGTCTGATTTTGGTTTCTTGGGCCACATATGCCATGCTTTGTATAGCTGCCATGCAATCTAGCTTGTAGGCTTTGAGTGTTGAATCCTCTAGCATGCTTTATTTGGATCATTTCAGTGGTTTAGCATCACTTGTAATGTTATTTCAGTCCATATAGGATGCTCCTATGCTTGCACTTGTGACTCCTTTAATGTCTTAAAGAGTTGTTGTTTTATGCTTCTTGAATGGATCATTGCGTATGCTTCCATGCTTAGGCCATTTGGATGTCATCTAAGTGTGTTTTTGGCCTTGTCTTGACTTGCATTGGGACTGTTTTGAGTCGCTTTGGCCCTTTGGGACTTGCCTTGTATGGCCATGGTTTGAGCCCTTTGGTTAGCCTTAGGCCTTGGACCTTCTTGCATACTTTGCTTGCTTTATTTGGTTGATTTGGCATCATTCCTCATATATTTTCAGAGCTTAATGCATTGTCATATTCTCATATTTATCACATCTTGCTCATGCTTGAGGATTGTGCATGGTTGCCTAAGTGTTGGACCACTCACATGTGCATGATTGTTTTGCATTTTCATGCCTCCAATTCTTGACTTTGGCCATTGATATGGGCTTATTTGAGAGCTGCCCATTTCGGTTTAAGACCATTCCTACATGTTGTTGCATGCTTGCCTTGCATGTTGTTGCATACTTGGCCTATTAACATGTTGTTACATGCTTAAGTGGTAGTGCATTTGGCATGCATTATTTTGGTATTAGGTTGCTTAACATGTTGTTACGTGTTTGACTCACATGTTGTTACATGAGTGAATGTTATCACATGCCTTGCATGTTTTGCATGTTTGTTAAGCCACATGCTTGTTCGCATGCTTATCTTCGCATATTGTCATATGCTAGTTTCCTTGCATAGCATTGTTGCTTACATGCTTGTATTACACTAGTGTGCTTGTATGTTTAGGTTGCATAGCATCGAGCATGCATCCCTTGCCTCTTGATCAATCATGATAGAGGCTTGGGGCGCATTATGTGCTTATATGCATTTCATCCAATATTGAAGTTGCACACTTGGCCTCTTTGGCCATCATGTATCGAAATGCGTGATTGGTGGCCCGAGGGTCGAGAACCATGCTTCTTTGAGTCTTAGACATGATAAGGAGGGTGGTAGTGTAAACATTGCTTTGAAAATGCATTGCCATGCCTTGTCTGTCCTCTGCTGCAGCAAAACAGGATTCTGCAAGAAGAGATGGCCAGTCGGCCATCTTCAGTGCCGGCCGGCTATGTATTGTTGGCCGATGGCCCCACTTTTGGTCGGTGACTATATTTCCATGGCCGGTGGCCTCACCTCTTGGTCGGTGAGATACCACAATGCTCAGGGAGTGATTCTGGAGTTTTCTTTGGACTTGTGAAGTTTTCAAAAGTACAGAGCAGTGTAAACAGAGGCAACATGAGTATGGTGATGGATTTCTGAGCGAAGCCGAGCATGCATGCATTCCTCCCTCTTCCCGAGGCTGCTTTACTGCTTTCAGTAGCTAAATTAATCTGCATAATTAGTTAAATATTGTGTAATATTTAATTAGCTTGTTAGTTAATTAATTTGTATTATTCTTTCGGCCCCTCACTCGAGAGGGCGCAATTGTGTAATAAGCGTGCGTGTGTGCGATGCATGTCTTCCAACCCCACGTCTTTCTCCCTTTTACTTACCTGCTTATGATGGTTAGTTCTAGGGCACGTTTCAATTAGCATCCTTATGCTATGCATGTTTGCATCATTCATCAGTATTGCATGTACCGGGCTCGGCGCATCATACTAATTGCATAATATTTCAAACCCAACTTGAATACATGTATCAATTGTTGCATTTCGAATGTGTTGCATTAGCCATCTTAACATGAACTAGGATCATGCATGATTTCTAACTAGTTTCCTGTTTTGGCTCGGAGTACGCTGTGAGTGTTTATGTTTTAGCATCTTGCATGTGTGTAAGTGTTAACATGACAGCATGCTTGCCATGAGGCTAATTGCTTATGTGATATAATTGCCTGGATGCCTGTGGGTGAAGGTTGGATTACTTGAATTGGGATAATTCATTGAAATCCGTGTTTTAGCCTACTTGCGAGTAGCAAAATTCAAAACCATTTCCAAACAAACGGATATGCGATGCTTTGTTCCAAGTTAGGCGATCTAGTCTATACTTGTCTTGCTGTGCATATCACGTAGTAAAGATTAGCCAATTAATCGGAATAAGAACGCATGTGTTTTCAAAAACTCGATATCATGTTTAGTAGTGGCCGATTTTCGGATCGGGCGAGCGGGGGTGCTCATAGCTGACCTTCCCCAATCGTACCCAAGTTCCCGAGCCGAAGCAACGTTGGTGATGACGGACACGTGGCCTTAGGCACGAGTCAGGGTTTCCTAAATCCCCCCAAAACAAAATATTTAGGTGGCGACTCTGTATCTGGCAAAGCAGTCCATGTTTGGCACTTCTTTCTAAAAATCTGTTTTTTAAAACAATTTGCCGGATTTGGACTCTTTGGTGATTTATTGGTCTCGCATTGCACTTTGCGGGATTAGATTCAAAACCGTGACATTTGAGTCCGAACTGTAGTGAGCCCAATGAACAAAACGGGATTTCTCCTGGGACGTTCGAGGACATCTACAGTTTCTAGCGACTCTGCTGGGGATTTAGAGAACTTGACTCGAACTCATATTATCTTCTTTTGATTATACTTGTGTGTTTCTTTGCATTGCATTTGCATTGGTGCGCCTAGGACACCGTGTTTGCCATCTGCTATTCCTGAACGGTTTGCCAGAGGCTGCGTGCCATAAGGCTGACCGGTTACAGGCTCTGCCACGATGGGAACACAAACCCCGGTTTTTATCGGGGCACCCTTTTTGACCATTCGACCTAGTGCATATCGGAATCCATGGTGACCATTTCAAACTAGGACAAGTTGCTTATCCGATTGTAGGTTGTTTGAAACCGCTACGTGCGTAGTGAAACCCTAGCTCCTAACAAAATAGGACAGGGAAACCCTATTCCACCATAGGGGTGTTTTGGCTTTCACTTGCTTGCTATGTGCTTTTAGAGTGTGTCTCTACAGAAACGCATGTATCAGTTGCAAGTCTGGGCATCAGGCCTGAGGACATCAGTATTTTGGGAAAATCAGTTTTGCCTGAGGGTATCAGTTTACTGGTAGAGTTTTGGGCAGAATTCAGTAGAGAGCACAGTCATTCAGCTATGCTTATACTTGTTCTGGTGAAATCAAGTTGAGACGCTGTCTGTTTTCTCTTTTGCAAGGTAGTCGTGGAATTATAGCTTCGGAAGGCTCCAATATCCCCCGGTACATTGGGCTTGTGCTGATGGACTTTGTCAGGTCAGAGATTCAATTCAAGGGCAAATCAGTGTTCCTTCGCCAGAGACAGGGTAAAAAGGCCAGTCAAGCACAGATCATCAGTTCAACAGTCTTCGGATCAGCAGTCATTATCCATCTTACCTGTGTGTAGTTGGGTTGAGATATCTGCTTTTACCATAGAGACAGATATACCGATAGATCAGTTAGATCAGGGCAGTATGGCAGGAATGGAGGAGATGATGCGTCAACTCCAAGAAAGTATGTATAGCGATCCCGGTATTTGCTGTTGTTGTTTAACTGTAATCCGGACTCGGTTCCGTAGATTTGTTGTTGTCTTATCCTAATTTCTATCACTTACTCTTTGTTTCAGAGTTTTGGGTTGTGTTGGGCAAGTTGGGAATAAGTTGGTTGTGTTTTAAAACTTAGAATTTTGCCCAGGTTTTGGTCTATCCGCTTGAGTGGCGCTTTGACGCTCGAGCGGGCATTTGTTTTTGCCTCTCCGCTCGAGGGGCAGTTTGGACGCTCGAGCGTGAATTTCCTTCTCTCAGCATTTTGGTCGTCTGCAAAAAATTCTGGGAGGGTGCATCCGGCGCTCGAGCGGCTTTTTGGACGCTCAAGCGTGAACCTGTGTCTGACGCTCGAGCGGGGTGTTGTACGCTCGAGCGGACCTGTTTTATATCAGTCCTTGAAATCACTTTTTGAATCACTTTTCACTTTTCTTTTCTCTCTCTTACTTTCCCAAAACCGATTTTTGAGAGCTCCTCACTCTAAAACCTAACTTCTCTCTAGGGTTTGATCTAGTAGGAGTGTTTTCCTCACCTTGGGCCTTTGTAAAAAGTGTGTTGATAGTCAAGGGCTTCGTTTTGATCCAAGAAATTTAGGATTTGGAGCACTTCCGAGTCTTGCTCTTCTTCTCCTTGGGTTCTACATTTGCGGTAGGGATTTCCTTGTTCTTTTTCAATACTTCGTCTATAGATAGACATGTGGTAGTTTTGTATTGCATGAAAATCATATCCACGTTGGATTTGTTTGAAATCATGGGAAGGAACCTAGGGTTGGTTGTTTGAAAATGATTATTTTATCATTGATGGTTGTTTTGGGCTAATTGGAGTGTAAATTAGCATGTTATAGTTGAAAGAAGAAAAAGCCCTAAGTTATATTTTGATTTGGTAAATTAAAATGGAGGGTAGTTAACCTATGTTGTAAATCTCTATTGTCAATGTGAGTTGGGTGAAGGTGTTAATGCCTAAGGGCTTAACTTTGGCTTTGGAATGGTTTTGAAATGAATGTAGTGGACTAATGTGAGTTATGGCTTTATTATCAATGGAATTGGTTTTGTGAAAACAAAAGGGATGGAGTTGGTTTTGTGAAAACAAAAGGAAATGGAATTTGTTTTGTGAAATGAGAAAAGTATCTTTGATATAAGTATGAAAATTGGATTGTTGTTTCTTGAGGGTTAAATACACACACGTGGGGGTTGTATCTTTAACTACCGTGTTAGTGTTGTTGTTGGGTTTGTGGTCTCATAGTAATTGAGTCTTTAATAGATGTACTAAATACTTGCATCTAGAGGTTTTGTCCTTGGTCATCGGTGGAGGATGACATGGTTGTGTTGAATTGTCGTGTATGCATTATACCATTGTTGATTGAACATTGTATGTGAGGAAGTGCTGAGATACATTATATATGTATACTTGCTCGGGGGAAATTAATTATGTGTTCATATACTTTAACACATTGCTTGTATCTTGATGGTTTATGTATATGTGTTATACATGTTAGTTATGCCATGTTGTATTTTGGTTGGTGGTGTTATACCTTGCGCTAAAAATCAGAGGTACCGTGACCTTCCAGATAGCGCCTGGAGAACTGACTGCGCTAAGAATCTAAGGCACCACACCCTTCCAGCTAGCGCCTGGTAAACTGGTATGTTGTTGTGAGAGGTGTATCTTTGGCTTACTACGCACATAGCTGGTGGAGCAAAGTTTTGTTGTTGTTGTTCCACTGTATCTGAGGATATCATGGATTTGGTTGGTTACAGTTTCGGAAGGCCAAGTTACTTCATTGGTTGATTATATACATGTTAGTGAGTTGTTATCTCTCTTTTTATAAAGGTATGCATGTATAGTTATGATTGTATTGGGAACAAACCAAAATGTCATTTTGTCATTTGGAAAGTGTGAAGGAGATCGAACATTTTAAACAAAAAAAATATGTTTTGAAAAGGCACATCTGTTGTATGTATGGAAAATGGAAGAGAGTAATGGGCTTAGTGAGATTATTTCCTAAGTAATTGTTAGTGTTATGAAAGATTAGGGTTAATGAAAGAAAAAGGAAAGATGAATCGCTTATAACGTTGAATGAAATGGCTGTTTTCGAGAAAGTTCATACCTATGTATATTTTGTATACACTGTCACATTACTATTCTAGTATGAGATTGGGCATTCATGATCATAACTATCTGTAAGTTGTTATTGTTGAGGGCCATGTTGAGATCTCTACTGGACTATATGTTCATCCCACGTTGTTGAATCTTTTTCAGGTGTTGAGCAGGATGTGCTACAAGATTTGGATCTTTTTAATTGTTGGCCATGGGGCCTCTTTTATGTTGGCAGAATGCCATATATGTAAAAGGGTTACACCCTTCTTCTTGACTCTTCAATGCTGTAAGCCCAAGGGCAATTTATTTAGCATGCTCATGTTGTATTTACATTGCATACGAATGAGAGTGTTGTTATTCACTTCTACGAGTTGAATATATGAGTTTATTTCCGCATGTTATCTCTGAAATGGAATTAAGTTAATGAATTTGGTAATACTTCGAGTATTAAAAAGTGGGGTGTGACAACTTGGTATCAGAGCGAGCCGGGTTTGAATACTTTGGGCTCGTGGGAAGTGGTTTTTACCACAGTGGGTTTACTACGTATAGTGAGGACATTGCATATAGATATCATGAAAGTTAGGACTTGTGTGTTGCATTTATGTGAGCATGGGATTCAGTCTCTCGGGTAGTATTCATAGCCGGTGAACTTGCTTTGAGGTCCTTTCGGAAACACGCCTGATCAACGTGGTTTCTGATAGGAATTCCTTGAGAGTTTCGGGATGAGTGGCTGTCTTTATGGACTTGATTCGATTATATATTTACATGTTTAGATGATTATATGCAATAGAGATGTATATTTTGTGACTAAGTGAGTCTTGTGACTTAATAGTAGTGGTCTGTGCCTCGGAGAAGGCTATTGTGTTGTGCACTAAGCGCGGTATTTGCTTTTGTGCTTTATAGGATGTCTACACGAGGAAGTAGAGGACGGTTGAGTAGTAGGAGTGTCGGTAGGGGCACAGCAGTTCCTTTAGCACCCACCGTTGCAGCATCGGCTGTCGGCAAGGATGTCGCACGTGGGATTGTGAGAGCAGTGCAAGACGCCCTAGCTCACACTGAGGGCGGCAGCGGGCATGCTCTTAAGCTTACTAAGGAGTTTTTCTGCTCCGACCCACCAGAGTTCGTGGGGGAGGCTAAGCCGTTGGAGGCAGAGAGTTGGTTGGAGCAGATTACCAAGACTCTTGATATGCTCAGAGTCGAAGAGGAGGAGTTGAGGGTTTCTTTGGCGACTTTTCAATTGAAGGGCGATACGAGTTATTGGTGGAAGTATGCTAAGAATACTGTAGGTAGCACGTGGGTTGCTTTTACCGAGGCCTTTTGGGCCAAATATTTCCCTCCTTCTGCTCGGGAAAGGTTGAGGGATCAGTTTTTGGAGTTGCGTCAGGATGATACTCCTGTGGCATAGTTTGAGATGCAGTTTACTAGTTTGTCGAGGTTTACTCCAGAGTTGGTGGCAACAGAGGAGCGTCGTTGTTATGAGTTTGAAAGGCGATTGTGTTTCGATATTCGGGGGAAGGTAGCTGGATCCTTTTGGAAGGATTATTATAATTTAGTCGAGGCAGCGGCCCATGTAGAGGCCATGGTTGTGAGTGATGGTCGGGATGGGGAAGAGACCATCTCGGTAAGTCCTACGGTTCCTAAGCGCTCTAGGCTTAGTAAGGGGTGGAGACGGAAACATGCTCAGTCAGGGGCTAATTCCTTTTCTTCGCCAGGGGTTTCGAACTCTTCTATTGGGAGGTTCGGGGAGGTGCAGGTTTCAGACCAGTCTCAGAGTAGGGGGTCTGGTGGTTGTTTCGTTTGTGGTCAGCTGGGCCATGGTAGACGTTTTTGCCCTTTGCGTGTGAATTCTGCAAGTGTTTCAAAACCTAGTCAAACTCAGTCGTACCCGTCCAGTCGGGGACGGTATCGGTACCAGAAACGGGCAGGCCAGGCTTCGGGAGCCTCGCTAGGGGCGACTTATTAGCTAGCCCTGTGGTATTACCCTGGAGGGGGATTTTTGTGTTATTGGCCGGTGGTGTATCATGTGAATGATTTTGTTGTTGACCGGTGTACTGTTGGATGCTGAGGCACTATGTTTATGTATCGCATATGTATGCATAGTGTTGTTTGTTTAATCCTCATGTATTGGGGAGTATATATGGAATCTCGAACCCTCTTTTATATATTGAGAAGTTGTAATTGGGATCAATGATCCTAGTGTTGTTGTATTTTGGTATTGAATCATGAGATGGTTATGTAATGGCCTGTGAGCCTTGTTCAGTTTAAAAGTCGTTTGTTGAGAATGGGGAATACGTGGGTGAATGTGACTGATGTGATGGTTTCGAGAGTTGCGTGGTATTGGCAAAGTTATGTGAGAACTTTTAAGGGAGTGTGAGATTGGTATCTCGGGTTAGTGAGAATGGTGCCGGTGTGTTGCTTAGTGCTTTGGGCCTTGCTAGTTGCTTAGTGCTTTAGGAGGAAGAACAATTTGAGTTCTAGAGTAACGAGAATAGCGTTGGTCAAAATTGTCCTTCAGGGTTGGATTGGTGTGATTGAGGTTGACCATGTCGGTCTTGAGTCGAGGAGATGAGCAGGCTTGCTATGCAGCCATGGGGGGATGGTGATTCCCTCAGACGCAGTGTTGGTGTGGTTCGGTTTTAGGAGATCCGGTGAGATTCCAACGATTTGGGGTTTGTGTAGGGAACTCCGTGTTTGGGGTTAATGGTTTAAGCGGCACTTCAGTGTGTGGTCAACTGAGAGTGGTGGTTTATTGAGTTGGTTAGTCAGCTTTTTGGCATTGGGTTTTGGGTTGACCTTTGTCACCTTGAGGTTAGTCTCGTTTGTTCTAGACTTTGTATGTTGATTAGGGAAAACTGAAACTAATCGAACATGTTATGTCATTGAATCTGACAGTTGGAATAATACATCAAGTTTTGTATTGATTGATTGAACTTGTATATGTTAATTGCTTATATACATTGTTGTGTGCGGGAAGAGATGGGGGATGTACTCCACCATTTATTGGAAGATGGGGGATGGACCTCTAAACCGGATTTTGTTTGATTTGATATAGCACTAAAATGTATATCGTTATCAATTGTGAAGTATAGAAGTGTTTCTATGTTATATTGATACAGCACCAAAATGTGTATCATTTGTGTATTAAGGAGGTATTGTTGATGTGAGATGTGGTCTCCTTTAATTGTTGGCCAGGTTCTGAGCCATGTTTATGATTTTAAATTGGTTAAGTTAAGGGAGGCGGAATGAAATTACAAAACCATGAATTTCTTATGCCTTATGTGTTGATAGTACAGTTGTTATTTCTATTAACTATCATTATAGAAATGTTGTGTTTCGTGTTGGTTGTGGCATCACTGTGTGAGTGATGGTTGTTGATAGTATTATTTTGGAAAGAAATGGAAAACAAATTTTTTTTTTTTTTTTTCTCCTAGTGTTTGGGCCATCTAAGGGCATTGTTGAGAAATTGATTTAATTCAAGAATTTTGAGGAATTTCAAATGAATCTTTTTGGCAAATAAACTGGATGATTATGTGTTTTGGATAACACCGTGTTTGTGAAAAAATGTTTATAAAACTTTTGAGTTTTGCATAGAAAATGCAAGGTTTATTTCGGAATGTCAACATTGAAAATTTGATTATCTTTGAGAAACGTCTCATGAACAAGAAAATGTTTTTCTTATTATTTTCTCAGAAGATTTGCTTTGGTTGTTTTTTTTGGGAATTATGTTGTTGAGTAGTGACTTAGCTTGAAACGCTAGTCGGTTGTTGGTGAATTGTTTCGGGAAAGGTTTGGTTTTGTTGTAGCTTTTTTGCCTACAGTGTTGTCATTTGGAACGTGTTCCCTTGGTTAGTTTCTTCCTTGGTAAGAGTGAATCGAAGGTTTGTAGGGAGAATAGTTCCTCTCCTAGTACTCGGGTGTTGGTGTTGTGTGATCAGTTGACCTTGTGTTTTGGCGTATCCTTTATTTCGGGGACAAAATTCTTTAAGGGGGGGAGGTTATAGCGATCCCGGTATTTCTTATTGTTGTTTAACTGTAATCCAGACTTGGTTCCGTAGATTTGTTGTTGTCTTATCCTCATTTCTATCCCTTACTCTTTGTTTCAGAGTTTTGGGTTATGTTGGGCAAGTTGGGAATAAGTTGGTTGTGTTTTAAAACTTAGAATTTTGCCCAGGTTTTGGTCTATCCGCTCGAGCGGCACTTTGACGCTCGAGCGGACATTTGTTGTTGCCTCTCCGCTTGAGCGGCAGTTTGGACGCTCGAGCGTGAATTTCCTTCTCTCAGCATTTTGGTCGTTTGCAGAAAATTCTGGGAGGGTGCATCCGACGCTCGAACGGCTCTTTGGATGCTCGAGCGTGAACCTGTGTCTGACGCTCGAGCGGGGTGTTGTACGCTCGAGCGGACCTGTTTTATATCAGTTCGTGAAATCACTTTTTGAATCACTTTTCACTTTTCTTTTCTTTCTCTTACATTCCCAAAACCGATTTTTGAGAGCTCCTCACTCTAAAACCTAACTTCTCTTTAGGGTTTGATCTAGTATGAGTGTTTTCCTCACCTTGGGCCTTTGTAAAAAGTGTGTTGATAGTCGAGGGCTTCGTTTTGATCCAAGAAATTTAGGATTTGGAGCACTTCCGAGTTTTGCTCTTCTTCTCCTTGGGTTCTACATTTGAGGTAGGGATTTCCTTGTTCTTTTTCAATACTTCGTCTATAGATAGACATGTGATAGTTTTGTATTGCATGAAAATCATATCCACATTGGATTTGTTTGAAATCATGGGAAGGAACTTAGGGTTGGTTGTTTGAAAATGATTATTTTATCATTGATGGTTGTTTTGGGCTAATTGGAGTGTAAAATAGCATGTTATAGTTGAAAGAAGAAAAAGCCCTAAGTTATATTTTGATTTGGTAAATTAAAATGGAGGGTAGTTAACCTATGTTGTAAATCTCTATTGTCAATGTGAGTTGGGTGAAGGTGTTAATGCCTAAGGGGTTAACTTTGGCTTTGGAATGGTTTTGAAACGAATGTAGTGGACTAATGTGAGTTATGGCTTTATTATCAATGGAATTGGTTTTGTGAAAACAAAAGGGATGGAGTTGGTTTTGTGAAAACAAAAGGAAATGGAATTTGTTTTGTGAAATGAGAAAAGTATCTTTGATATAAGTATGAAAATTGGATTGTTGTTTCTTGAGTGTTAAATACACACACATGGGGGTTGTATCTTTAACTACCGTGTTAGTGTTGTTGTTGGGTTTGTGGTCTCATAGTAATTGAGTCTTTAATAGATGTACTAAATACTTGCATCTAGAGGTTTTGTCCTTGGTCATCGGTGGAGGATGACATGGTTGTGTTGAATTGTCGTGTATGCATTATACCATTGTTGATTGAACATTGTATGTGAGGAAGTACTGAGATACATTATATATGTATACTTGCTCGGGGGAAATTAATTATGTGTTCATATACTTTAACACATTGCTTGTATCTTGATGGTTTATGTATATGTGTTATACATGTTAGTTATGCCCTGTTGTATTTTGGTTGGTGGTGTTATACCTTGCGCTAAAAATTAGAGGTACCGTGACCTTCCAGCTAGCGCCTGGAGAACTGACTGCGCTGAGAATCTAAGGCACCACATCCTTCTAGCTAGCGCCTGGTAAACTGGTATGTTGTTGTGAGAGGTGTATCTTTGGCTTACTACGCATATAGCTGGTGGAGCAAAGTTTTGTTGTTGTTGTTACACTGTATCTGAGGATATCATGGATTTGGTTGGTTACAGTTTCGGAGGGCCAAGTTACTTCATTGGTTGATTATATACATGTTAGTGAGTTGTTATCTCTCTTTTTATAAAGGTATGCATGTATAGTTATGATTGTATTGGGAACGAACCAAAATGTCATTTTGTCATTTGGAAAGTGTGAAGGAGATCGAACATTTTAAACAAAAAAAATATGTTTTGAAAAGGCACATCTGTTGTATGTATGGAAAATGGAAGAGAGTAATGGGCTTAGTGAGATTATTTCCTAAGTAATTGTTAGTGTTATGAAAGATTGGGGTTAATGAAAGAAAAATGAAAGATGAATCGCTTATAGCGTTGAATGAAATGGCTGTTTTCGAGAAAGTTCATACCTATGTATATTTTGTATACACTGTTACATTACTATTCTAGTATGAGATTGGGCATTCATGATCATAATTATCTGTAAGTTGTTATTGTTGAGGGCCATGTTGAGATCCCTACTAGACTATATGTTCATCCCACGTTGTTGAATCTTTTTCAGGTGTTGAGCAGGATGTGCTACAAGATTTGGATCTTCCTAATTGTTGGCCACGGGGCCTCTTTTATGTTGGCGGAATGCCATATATGTAAAAGGGTTACACCCTTCTTCTTGACTCTTTAATGCTGTAAGCCCAAGGGCAATTTATTTAGTATGCTCATGTTGTATTTACATTGCATACAAATGAGAGTGTTGTTATTCACTTCTACGAGTTGAATATATGAGTTTATTTCCGCATGTTATCTCTGAAATGGAATTAAGTTAATGAATTTGGTAATACTTCGAGTATTAAAAAGTGGGGCGTGACAGTATGAAAACCATGCAACAGGACGCTGTTCGTCAAGCTGAATTTGCCAAACAACAGGCCGAGGTCATGGCTCAACAGGTAGAGTTAATTGTCAGGCTACAACAGCAAACCGGAGCATCTACTTCACACCAGGTTCCTCCCCCACCAAGAGTCCCAATACCCGGGGAGACGGCAAATGTCCAGAATGTCCAAGAGGATACAGACATCCCAACAGGGCCACCTCCGCGCCCAATTCTACCTCAATTATCCAAGGCACCCACACCTATCAATCTACCGAACTCCCCCTTTGAGTTCGAGGTGGACCCCACGGCATTAAAAGTGAGCAAGCTTGAAAAGCTGCTCAAGATATCTCAAGGTGTGAAGTCCATTCCGGACATTGAGGATGGGTACACCGACTCGGCCGTGATGTTGCCGGATCGGTTCAAGATGCCACATATCGACCGCTTCGATGGTTCTGGAGACCCAATGGGGCACCTCCACCTGTTTTCAGATATCCTGATGCCAATGGGCTTGACCACAGTCCAGAAGCTGTCACTATTTGGCCGAACCATGTCTGGGATAGCCGCAATCTGGTATGTGAAATTAGAGAACTCTGTGAAACAGAACTGGGAAGAGATGGTTGAGGCCTTCATTGCTCAATACTCCTATAACACAGATCAAGATCACAACTCGTGATCTTGAAGTCACTCGCCAAGAGCCAAAAAAGTGCTTCTCCGATTTTGTGACCCGCTGGAGGGCTAAAGCCGCGATGATGACCATCAGAACCGTTGACAAAGATCAGATTAGGATGGTTGTGCGCAACCTCCAGCCCAAGCTCATGCAAAAAATGATCGTTCTCCTCCTACCCACCTTTGCAGATTTACATGAGATTGGGGTGCAAATCGAGGACGCTATGAGGCAGGGCATCATTGACCAAGAGAAGGAGCAGCCCAGGAGGGCGTTTTCCCGCAGTTCGAATGCGACCACCAGTGCTGATGCAGCTGCAAGATCTTCTGAAGTTGGAATGGTCACCACCACTCCCAAAACAGCCACCCCCTTTGTTGGTACATCCAATCCAAACCCCCGAACCTCGGACTATCTACCCCGAGGCAAGAGGATTTTCACCCCACTTTATATGCCTTTGTCTAAAGCTCTGGGGCTCCTACTCAGGAAAGGACATCTGAAACTGTTAGAACAACGGCCTCTACCCGACCTTCTCCCTTCAAAGCATGACCCGGCTAAGTACTGTGCTTTCCATCAACAAACCGGTCATGACACCGACAGTTGCGTCCGTCTTCGCCACGAGATACAAAATTTGATTGACAACAATGTCATCACCGCACCAGTCTCGCAAAGTCTATCGGCACTAGATCAGTGAACTTGGGGGATAATGTGATGTGATCGGCAGATGAACCACCTGCGGGCGACACTCAGTTTACCCCAGATATGACGTATGGCACGCACTATTTTGAGCATTTGCAAATGCTAGCTTTTGTACTTTCTAACTCCGGTATTGAGTCAATTTTATTATATTGTTTAGAGTCTGTCTCGCTATATAGAGTCAGTATTTTCATACTGAGTCAGTTTGGGTCTGTCTTATTGTATCGAGTCAGTCCTGTTGTATAAGAGTCGAGTGATTCCGGAGGCGTTACCTCGGACATCACTTGCTTGTTTTTTGTTTGTCTTTTCGTTTTCTTTTGAGTCTGTTTTTGCCTTGGAGCCAATTTTGCCAACAGATTTTGAATGAAACAGCAGTGATTTTCACGCTCTTGTGTTTGCTTCTGCTTTGAACTAGTTATGGCAGAAGTTCTGAATGAGATGGCAGTATTTGACTAAAACTGTGTCTTTTCTGTGCCTTGAAGTCATTGCATTGACCTAAGTTTTTCAAAACTTTTCAAACACTGTGATAAAAACGAAGATAAAGGAATTCCTCGAGATTTGCAAAAATTTGATCAACTGAGAGAAAGAGAGGCGTGCTAAGCCCTTAATGATTGAGATCATGTTTGTTAATGTGAATACTAAGAAAGATCCTGGCTTGATCCAGATTGGTTCTACATTGTCTTCAGCGCGAGCGATTTGTCGCTTTCTTAAAAGATTTCAAAAAATGTTTTGCGCGGTCCTACGAAGACCTGTGTGGAATCACTCTTGAGATTGTGCAGCCTAGGATCGCTCTCAGCCTCAAGATTCAACCCCTTTGCTCTCAAAACCTTGAACTTGGGTTCAGAATGTTCAACGGTGAACCACAATGTAAGGCCTGTGTGGCCAGATTCGAGGCAACCCTTGAACTACGGGCAAGAAAGTCTGATCAAGAAAGTCAGACGTCGTCAAAAGAAGCTTGCAAAGCTAGATCAAAAGCACCCCTCGAACCAGGGGCAAAAAATATCAAACGTGAGCGAAGAGCCGAAGATGGATCATTCTGCAAATCAATGAAGACTGGCAAGAATGCCAAATCCCAGAAAGGAGGAAAGAAGAAAGTTTGCGCTGAAGGACAACTGAGTTCCTATCCACAACACTAGGGGCAAATTCAGTCCCTATTGGATGGACTCCTACATCATTAGCGAACAACAGCCACTCTCCTGGATTCAGATGGCTTCGAGATCTCAAAACCATTTGACATGGACAAAGCTACACTTTTACCCTTGAAAGGCTCGCTGGGCCGAAAACTCGAAAGGGCGACCCAGGCAAAAGTTAGAGTAAGAAAAAAAGAAAAAGAACAAAAAAAAAGAGAAAAAATACAAAGAAAACAAAAGAAAAGACAAAAAAAGAAATGAAGAAGAGAGAAATGAAAAGAAATGAAAAAAGAAGAAAAACATAGCTCGCAAGGTTGAAAACCCAGAAGGGCAGCCTTGGCAAAAGTTAGAGCGTAAAAGGTGAGGGTTAATACACGAGTGTACCTTAACCCGAACTACGTAAGGCTTGATTCCCATCTTTGGGATACGTAGGCAACTTCATTCTGAAGTCCAGCCGTAAAACACTTCAAATTCGACTATGTCCATGTGATGGTTCTGGTCATCTTTGTCTTCTCTGTATCCGAGAATTTGGTCGTAATTGTCACTGTGAGGACTGGTTGCCATGTGCTACGGCGCTATTCAGACTAGGGGCAACTTTCCATTGCCTTGCAGTACTGCGGTGCTATTCAGACTAGGGGCAACTTTCAGTTGCCATGCAGTGCCGTTCAGACAAGGGGCAATTTTCCATTGTTTTAGATCTGAGGTTGTGCATCTCAAGAGTAAATTCTGCGTTGGTCGAGCAGTGGTCATTTGCAAAACTAGTTTTTGAGAATTTTTAATGAGGTTGACTAATTCTCTCGAAAATTATTCCATTTTTCTAAAACTGGACCATTTTTTGGACCCAAAAAAGGAAAATTTTTAGTGCTCATAACCTGACTTGCATGATTTCAAATCAGAAAATCGAACAAGCGTTTTAATCTAACTCTGATTTTAGTTAAAATTGTTTTGGCTGAAGCAAAAAACAAAAAATGGTCAAAATGATGAACTAGGGGCACAGTTGAGTCATGTTTTCTGTCTTTTCCCCTTTATCAACGCACTTGCCAGAAAGGGCATCATACATGCCGGAAAAGGGCACCACTGAAGCTAACCGCAAAAGGACAGAAAGCTCTCACATCCTCCAAGCAACGAGGTATCAAGCCAAGTGCAAAGCACGAACTGGAATGGGGCAAGATATTTCACTCCCTCATCTGGACAGATCTGATCACGTCCAAACTCCCCAGCAGAGCATCGTCAACCAATGTCAGCTGCAGATTTGCTACACACCCAGTTGTAGCGCAGCCCCTCTGTGGGAGAAACTCACTATTGTGAACAAGAAGAAGAATCTAGCGGAATGCCAGGAGTAAGAGCCCACAACTTTCTGCTTTTCCATCAACCACCCAGGGGAGGGATAAAAAAAAAAAAAAAAAAAATGAAAGATTGAAGAATAGAGAGATGTGCACTGAGAGGAAAAGTGAGGAAATGGCTTTTTCAGAAAAACAGAGCCTGAGGGCCGAGTGATGTGAGAATCACAAATGAGAAAAGGTGGGAAACAATACCCGAAGAAACTGGCTCCTCACGAGCTGAGAGGTCTCTCGCCATTGGAACACGTCTAAGTGTCGTGTCTCTTGTTTTTGTTTGTCTCGATTCTGGTTTTGAGTCGTTTCAAGTGTCTGTGTTTGTGTTTAGGTTGTTTACCTTTTGTTTTTCTTTGTTGAGTCGTAGTGTGCTGTGTTCAGTCGTAGGCTCAATACCCGGTTAAGAACTCATTTCTCAATTTCAAAATGAATCGTTTTGTGCTCAGGAGTGCTGTGCCGTTCTCAACATTTGTGCAAAACAGGATTGGTTCTTTCATAAAACTACAGGGTTCAACCCAAGTCATGTCAAAATAGTAAAACCAGGACCTATCTGAAGCTATGAAAGTTCCGGGCTGCAAAGCAAAAGAAAAGAGGGAAAATGTGGAGCATCTTAGTGTGTTTTAACTCCAGCAAATTCCGAGACAGCATTCCAGGTGCACCTTCTCAGACCTCGTCGTTTCTCTGGAGTATGAGTGTATCTCGACCCCAAGTGTAAGCTTACTTCAAGCCAGAATGGCAGTTCAGGCAGCACCTAAGGGTTTCACATGCAGGTGTTACCTCTCGCCAATCACTACAAGAAATCTAGGCTATTGTGACAAAATTTGGTGACGAAATTTTTTTTTGTCTTAAAATTTAACCCAAAGATGACGAAATATTAATTTTGTTGTTTTTTTAAATTTTTCTCAAAAGTATAAGAGACGAAAACAAAATTTTATCTGCAAAAATGAGGCGCTAATTTCTTTTGCATTAGCGCGAATTATTTTAGCTCATTGGAGACGAACATTTTTGTCACAAAATAAATTTTTTTTTGTGACGAACGTAATTCGTCGCCAATAAATTCCATACCTATTAAACGATATCGTTGCATATTTTCATTTATTAGGCGACAAATATATTTTTGTCTAGGAAGGATAAGTTATGGAAGACGAAAATATTTCTTCACCAATAAACACTCCATCATGCAGACAATGTCATTTCATCTTTCTATTAAATAGGCGACAAATATATTTTTATCTCGGAAGAATAAGTTGTGGGAGACGAAAATATTTCGTCAATAATAAATTTTAATTGATTGCGTGATGAATATATTTTTCGTCTCATAAGATTAAGTTGTGGAAGACAAAAATATTTCATCACCAATAATAAATTCTTTGTTCTGGTATTTAAGGATACAAAAATATGTTATCACTAATCATTTCTCTTTATTAAAATGCCATGGTTTTGTGTTTCGAAGCATTGAAACTATGACTCCAAGAGATACACTCTAACGCTTATCACTCATTTTCATGTACACAGAACTTGAAGTCGTGACCCAAGAAGACACTTTCTACAAACCCTCATTTCTCTCTCGCACTTGAGTCTACTCATCTTTTACAAGTATTGAAGTCGTGACTCAAGAAGACACTTTGTAAACCATTTCTTCTATTTCGCACTAAAGCCCCTCTCTTTTGTCTCACACTTAAGCCCTTCGTGGATGCCAACATTGAAGCTATTATCCAAGAAGGCACCCTATGCAAACCCATTATTCTTTCTCACAGTGAAGGACCCTCTTGCACGCAAGAACTTTTTCTCATTGTCTGAACCAACTCTACCATTTCCGTCTAGATCACCCATTTCAGAAAAATCGAAGGTCAAAACCTCTCTCTACAAAAAAAAAAAAAAAAAAAAGATAATTAATGTAGCTATTTTTTTTTTGTGAGAAAAAATACGGAGAAAAAAAAAATAAAAAATTTGTAATTTTCAAAATTAATAAAAAAACATTACCTTGTTTAATATGGAGTTTTCAATAATTAATTTTTAAAATTTGGTGATAAAATTTATTTTCGTTTTAGAACGTAATCCAAACATGACCAGATATTACTTTTGTCATTTCTTTTAATTCTTCTCAAAACTATAGGAGATGAAAAAAATAAATTCGTCAGAAAAAAAAAAAAGAGGCGCCAATTTTTTTTCTTGTTGGCGCCAATTATTTTAGCTCATTGGAGACGAACATTTTTGTCACAAAATTTAAAGTTTTTTGCAACAAAAGGAATTCGTCACCAATAAATTCCAAACGTATTAGATGATGTCGTTTCATTTTCTTATTTATTTGGTGACAAATATATTTTTTGTCTGGAAAGGATAAGTTATGGGAGACGAAAATATTTCGTCACCAATAAACTCTTCATGCTCGTTTTATCTTTCTGTTAATTAGGCAACAAATATATTTTTGTCTCAGAAAGATATGTTTTGGGAGACGAAAATATTTCGTCACTAATAAATTCTCCATGTGTCGTGTTGCATTTTGATTGATTACGTGATGAATATATTTTCATCTCACAAGATTAAGTTGAAGGAGACGAAAATATTTCATCACCAATAAATTCTCCATCCCCACACAACGTTGTTTTTGTATTTTTGTTGATTAGGCAACGAACATATGAGTTTGAGACGAAAATATTTTATCACTAATTATTTCTCTTTATTAAAATGTCGTCAAAAACTAAGAGGCACTCTCACCTTAATCACTTACTTTCACACACACACACAAATACTAAAGTCGTGACCCGAAAAGACACCCTCTACAAACCCTCATTTCTCTCTCCCACTTGAGTCTCCTCTCTCACAAGTATTGAAGTTGTGACTCGAGAAAACAATCTCTAAGAACCATCTCTTCTATTTCGCACTGAAGCTCCTCTATTCTCTCTCACATTTAAGCCGTTTGTGCATGCAAACATTATTATCCAAAAAGACATTTTGTGCAAAGCTACTATTTTTTCTTACAGTAAACCCCTTTCCACAAAAAGAAAAAAAAAATAATAATAATTAAACAAGGAAACACAATACAAGAAATCTAGGTTATTGTGACAAAATTTGGTGACGAAATTTTTTTTGTCTTAAAATTTAACCCAAAGATGACAAAATATTAATTTTGTCGTTTGTTTTAATTTTTCTCAAACGTATAGGAGACGAAAAAAAATTTCATCTCCAAAATTCAGGCGCCAATTTCATTTGCATTGGCGTGAATTATTTTAGCTCATCGAAGACGAACATTTTTGTCACAATTTTTTTTTTTTTTTTTGCGACGAACGTAATTCGTCACCAATAAATTCCCTACCTATTAAACGATGTCGTTGCATATTTCCATTTATTAGGCGACAAATATATTTTTGTCAAGGAATGTTAAGTTATGGAAGGCGAAAATATTTCATCACCAATAAACACTCCATCATGCAAACGATGCCATTTCATCTTTCTATTAAATGGGCGACAAATATATTTTTGTCTCGGAAGAATAAGTTGTGGGAGACGAAAATATTTCGTCACTAATAAATTTTGATTGATTGCGCGACGAATATATTTTTCGTCTCATAAGGTTATGTTGTGAAAGACAAAAATATTTCGTCACCAATAATAAATTCTCTGTTCTTGTATTTGAGGAGACAAAAATATTTTATCACTAATTATTTCTCTTTATTAATATGCTATGGTTTTGAGTTTCGGAGCATTGAAATCGTGACCCCAAGAGACACACTCTGACCCTTATCACTCATTTTCATGTGCACGGGCACTCAAGTCGTGACCCAAGAAGACACTTTCTACAAACCCTTATTTCTCTCTCGCACTTGAGCCTACTCCTCTCTCACAAGTATTGAAGTCGTGAAGTAAGAAGACACTCTGTAAACCATTTCTTCTATTTTCGCACTTAAGCCCCTCTCATATGTTTCACACTTAAGCCCTTCATGCATGCCAGTATTGAAGTTATTATCCAAGAAGGCACCCTATGCAAAACCGACTATTCTTGCACATAGTGAAGGCGCCTCTTGCATGAGAACTTTTTCTTATTGTCTGAACCAACTCTACCCTTTCCGTCTAGAACACCCATTTTAGAAAAATCACAGGTCAAAACGCCTCTCCACAAAAATAATAACAATAATAATAATTAATGTAGCTATTTTTTTTGTGAGAAAAAAAACAGAGGAAAAATTAATAATAATTTTTAAATTTTCAAAATTAATAGAAAACATTACCTTGTTTAGTATGGAGTTTTCAATAATTAATTTTTAATTTTTAATCTATATTTTTTTAGTGAACATTTTTTAATATTATAATTTTTTTTTCTTTTTTTTTTTTACTTTTTAAATCCCTTTAATTTAGATAAGGGCAAATTGCAGCAGTTGTCCCGGTACTTTGATCCTTGTGTCATATAAATGATATGTGACATATATCTATCTATCTATCTATATCTATATCTATCTATCTATCTATCTATATCTATATATTATATAAGGAAAAGGGGTTTCTAACTCACAAACTCAGCATTTATTAATTTGGTCAAAATTCCCTAATCAGCATTTATTAACTTTTTTCAATCCACATGTCTTTCCACATGCCTGCATTCATTGATTTGGTCAAAATCCCCTGATCAGCATTTAAAATCCCCTCATACAAATAATTATAGATACAATCTGTGTATAATTACTGCAATACCCTTTTCAATTTCTCTCATACACTATAGTTTAGTGATAAGATTGTTAAATTATTTTTATAAAAAATCTTAAAAAATATAATTTATATATTAAAAAAAATCTAAAACAAATATAAATATCTATAATTATCATGTGCATAGCACAAGTGATAGGCTAGTATTATATAAGGAAAAGGGGTTTCTAACTCATAAGTTTTGTGGGAGCTCCAATACCTCAATCTTAATTTCTTAATTTTTTGATTTAAAAAAATAAAAAAACTCAACACTTATTAACTTCTCCCAAGTCTTTTTGACTTCTTCCATAGATACCATTTTCAACTTCTCTCATACCTATTTAATTATTTTGAAAATAATAATTATCCCCCATTTTCAACTTCTCCTATACCTATTTAATTATTCTGGAAATAATAATTATCCCTTAATTTATGGATTTCAAATGGAAAGATAACAAAAAAATTTCATAATCTCTCCATTGTAATTTCTCTCATATTTCGTAATCTCTCCATTGTGAATTCTTCTTCAAATTATATTACTACGATTAGAATGAGTTCAATATTCACATGTGTCATAATATTATTGGTTTAAATATAATTTGGGTTAAATACATGTGTTCAAATTATTAATCGCTATTAATTTTTTTTTTAATTTTATAAAAAAAATTATATCCTTCTGAACTATAAGGACTTGAACAATAATATTTTTTAATATAATTTTTTTTTTTTTTTTGAAAAAAAAGAACAAAACATAAATTTTTTAGTATTTTACCAAACATGATGGATTTTATTAGATTTTTTTATTTATTTATCTCAATTGTCAATTACAGAAATTAAAATAAAGAATAAAGATATATTTGGCTCAAATTGTTAAAAAGTTACTTTTTTTAAAATAAATTAGAAGGAAACCTTAATTTTTCTTTTTTATTAAAAGTGATAGTTCGATAAACTTTTTTATTTTTAAAAAAAGAAGAGGGTTATAGGGATAATTTATTATTCATCTAAAATTATTTTCAGATTAAATAAAAATACCATATTAAATTTCCTTCTTACCTTTTTTTTATTCAAATACTTTTATTTTGTAAGAAATTTGTTTTTAATCTATTTAATATTTTATTGTAATTTTAAATTAAAAAGAATTTCTAAAAAATCATATTTAAATTATGTATGCCATTATAAAAAGTAAATTTTTTTAACATCAACTTAGTGGTAGTTTGGGAAATGCCAAATAAGTATATTTTTTTACTTTTTACGAAAATATGTATAGAAAAGTAAAGATGTAATGTAACCCAAAAAGATAATTAAGTATATTTTTTTTTTTACTTTTTACGAAATGCTGTGTAAAAAAGTAGAGATATGATAGGACCAAAAAAAGATAGAAAGATTTAAAAAAAAAAAAAAACTGAGCTAATATGGCACTTCCCAAACAACCCTTTATTCGATGATCCCTTTCTAAAAGGTATATTTTTTAAATATTTTCAAGAAAAATTCTATTGGAAATCTTAAGTATATTGCTTTTTCTTTTATTCATTATTATTAAATTTTTAATTAATTTTATTCATTATTTGAAAAAATAAATTAGAAAATAATTTATATATTTATATATATAATTTTGTTTTGGTTGCTCAAGTTATTAATTGGTGTTTCTGCCCAAGTCCACTCAAATTTAATTTGAATTTTTGAATTTCTGCATAAGTATTCACTTAATTAAAAACTATATAGTTCAATCGTTAAAAAATATTTAAGCTTGACTCAAGTTGCTTGGGTTAAGCCCACCTAAGTTTACAATTTTAGAAAGGGAGGTTGAAAGTTACATGATTAAATTTGTGACAAATTAAAAAAATAATAAATAAATTGTAATAAAATTGTGAGATTTAAATTGTAAATTTCAATCTTCTTTGTGTTCATAATTTGCATACAAAAATTTAACCATTTATATGATATTTGTAAAATCTTGATTATACTTGATTTTTGTATAAAAGTTTTATACGAATATCATTTTTTTTTATTGATTACCATAAACCTTTTATTATGTAAATGATGCAAGTTTAGTATTATCATTACTATATAAACAGAATAATCTATGCAGAAAAGTTCGATCTACTAATTGTTAGATACTGCCACATTACTAACACACGTGATATCACCAATTAATAATAAGACTATAAATGAGATAGTGAATCCCATTATTCGTGTGCACATTTCAAAATAGTTGTATAACCGCCTCATATATGTAATAAAACTGATTACAAAGTAATTTATTATTGGGCAGCGAGGTTGAAAAAGAAAAAGCTTTGTATAACCGCCTCTTCATCAAAAAAGAAAAAGACTTTCAAGAGAAGACATTCACAAGGAATTCATAAACGAGCACAAAGCTTTGTTGCAATTTTCCAGTAACTCTCAACACCATTGATTGATACCTTTTAATACTACAAGACTCAAAATACAATATTCTGATCAGTTTTTAATATTTTAAATTTCAATTAACTTGCAATGTTCCAAGTTACTTTGAGGAAGTCCCATGAAATCAAAACAAGCTGAAAAGCTAGCTTTTAGAAAGATGAAAATATCTAGTTTCATAATTGGACAAAGTTCTAAAATAGAACATATGAGAGAGAGAGAGAGAGAGAGAGAGAGAGAGCCAAATCATCAATACAAAGTTCCATACTGTCAAGATAACCTCAAAAGTCGGCATCTCCGGTAAGAATCGTAGATGAGTTACTGCATGAAATTAAAAATAAAAAAGGTCCTAGTACATTGTGCTAGTAAAAAAATGATATTTGTAAAATCTAGTACATTGTCATTTTTTTATTGATTTTTATTTTTCATAAATATTTTTCCTTTTAAGTATAATTAAGTGTATCTAAAAAAAACAAATAACTCCAAATCGTTTTCAAAAAATGAAACCAAATAAAATTGAACGGCTGAGAAGTTAAAAGGCCATCAAACTTCAGGACGATCAAACTTAAAAAAACAAATATCTTCAAGACCATCAAACTTCCTCTGCTCTCTCTGGTGTGCTTACTGTTGCAACCCACGGCTAAGGGATCGGCTCTTTGCTGAAGCATTCTTCCACAATCTGACTGGAAGGGACTCTCACGGTACACATGTATCCCTCTTTCCCTCCCTCTCTTCCCTCCCATTAGGAACAATCAATACATATTTATATATGACCTTCCAATAAGATGTATGTATGCGTGGGTTTTGATCAATTGATTATTGTCGCTGGAAATTTATTCCACAACTATGGAATTTGTATGTTCATTGTTCACCGTTCTGCTTGTTCACCACCTAAAGTCGCACCTTTGATCATTGATGATATGTGTGGTGTTAGCGTAGTGAGGGATGAACCCTCTGCTTGTTGTTTTGCTTTTGCGAACTCCTGTTTATTACTTTCCTTTGAATCAAAAAAAAAAAAAAAAAAAACTTCACAATTTGTCTCTGTCATCAACATATAGGAAAACCATGAATAAACACAAAAATATATATATATATGTGAATTTTATAAAATTATTTTCATCCCCAAAAAAATATATATATATAAATAATGAGTTTTAATCTTTGTTTTACCAAACTAATATACTGTTGACACTTTTTAATTATTTTTTAAAATGGGACTTGAACCAAAGAATTTTTTCCTGTCAAAATTTAATTTGCAAGTCATCAACATATAGGAAAACCATGAATAAACACCAAAAAATATATATATTTGTGAATTTTATAAAATTATTTTCATCCCCCAAAATATATATACATATAATGAGTTTTAAATTTTTTTTTTACCAGACTAATATAGTGTTGACACTTTTTAATTATTTTTTAAAATGGGACTTGAACCAAAGAATTTTTTCCTGTCAAACTTTAATTTGCAAGTCATCAACATATAGGAAAACCATGAATAAACACCAAAACATATATATATTTGTGAATTTTATAAAATTATTTTCATCCCAAAAAAAAAAAATATATATATATATATATAAATAAACCACTACATTACCCTCACCGACAAAATAAATAAAAAAATTTACGTAAATTAATTACGAAATTGAACACAAATATTTTAAGCCCTCATTTGGCATGTTGAGTTAGGATGCTAAAGGTTAAAATAGATACAAAATGATAAAATAGATTACAAAGTCAACAAGACAAAATGTTACAAAATTATTTCACTTTTTCTCTTACAAAAGTCAAAAAAATCAAAAAATTCAACCAAAACGAGGCTTATTAGCCCAGACTAAAAGCCAAAAAGTCAACCCACTTCCCAAACGAAGCCTAAGCCTTCGTTTGGCATGTTGGTTTTAGGGGCTAAAAGGCTAAAATAGTATAAAATAAAATTTAAAAAAAAAAACCGAAATACATTAAAAAGTCAATAAGACGAAATATCACATCCAATTCAAAATCATTTCATTTTTTTTTTCTCTCACAAAAATTAAAAAAGCCAAAAAGCCTAATTGGAATGAGACCAATATTCATTCCTTAATTTACCCTAAAATAAAATTTCAAATTTGGATTCTTACTTAAATTATGTTACTATAATTGGAATGAGACCAATATTCATTCCTTAAATTTTGCATCATTTATTAAATTATAAAATAAAATTTCAAATTTAATTTTTTTTCAAATTATATTACTAAATTTGCAATTCCAACAAGGGAGGTTGAAAATTACATGATTAAATTTGTGACAAATTAAAAAATAATAAATAAATTGTGATAAAATTGTAGGACTTAAATTATAAATTTCAATCTTATTTGTTTTCATAATTTCCATACAAAAATTTAACTATTTATATTATTTTGTATAAAAATATATTATTAATTTTTTACATGTCGTGCATAGCACGTGTTACCACTAGTTCACATATATAGATAATTGTAAACATAATTCGTGCATAGCACGGGTGATATGCTAGTTGATCAGTAATGGGAAAGGAAACTCTCTAAATTTGAGGCAAATTTTTATCAAGGTATTTTGTAGATTTAGAGAGCACTAGTCATGAGTCAAGTGAAAGCTAATTTGATATACTTTGATCAAGGTATTTGGACAGCAGCAACTACTCTCAGTGGTCTGGTACATAATCTGTTGGGATGTCTGGTTCATAATCTGTTCTATTTTGGCCAAATTCAAACAATTTGAAAATACATTAGTCTACATTGTACTTTGCAACTGTACTACTTAAATATGTTCCATCTCAATCTATGCTAAATTATCACACAACTGCAGATTTGTACAGGAACCAATAGAAACACCTTAGGAGGGACCAATATAAGTTGTATGAACTTACAGCACATTAATGGGATGCACCATTTGTGAATTAACCTTAAAATTAATTTTTTGTTCTCATAATCTCAAAAAAAGTCTGTTAGAGAGATAAATTGTATAATTGATCTAATTGTAAATTGATGAGTTACTAATGTTTTTAATCTTTTGTATAATTGATTAATTACTAAAACTTTTAATTTATTTTTTTGCAGATTGGATTGGGGTGGCATTTTTGACGTGCAACAATGATGTAATTTGCTTGAATGTTCATTTTTGTTTGATAATGATACACGTACTTTTTAGAGTTGCACTAGTTATTGTTGGATTTTTAGTAGAATTGAACAAGTTATAACTTTTGGATATTTTGTGGATATTTCACTATTTTATTGTATTAGGATGAAATTATTTGTAATGATGAATGGATATTTTCATTTTGTTAATTCGTAAATGTGTTGATAATAGGTTAGGTTAAGTTGTGATGGAATTGTTATATTCAACAGGTTTCAACATGAACAGGGTTATATTTGTTGAACTAAAATTTAGATTTTGATAAAATACGTATATGATGTGGAAAAAAATATTATGGAATTACTGAAAAAAATTTCCATCCCTAAAGAAGGTTTTTTTGTGTCTTATTTGGCTTAGGTGGATGATTAATTTTGTCATGAATTCTTTATTTCGTCGCTAAATAAATTTGTTATGACAAAAAATATTGTCACACTTTGTCACTATTACCCTCAATGTGTGACGAATTTTTTTTGACATTATTTCATCATTTTTAATGATGAATTTGTTTTTGTCTCTATTGGTAGCTTTTTTGACAAAAAAATTTCGTCTTCGTTTTTATTAAACGTGACAAAATTATTTTGTCTCCATTTCTTATATTTATGACAAAATATTTTTGTCTCTAATTTCTTCCTTTAATGACAAAATATTTTGTTGCTAATTACTTACAGGTATGTTCCCAACAGAGTGTATTGGAGACAAAAAAATTCGTTACAAATTTATCATTTTTAACAATGAATTTGTTTTTGTCTCTATTGGTAGTTTCTTTGACAAATTTTTTTTGTCTTCGTTTATATTAAACGTGACAAAATTATTTCGTCTCTATTTCTTATATTTATGACAAAATACTTTTGTCTCTAATTTCTTCCTTTAATGAAAAAATATTTTGTCACTAATTACTTACAAGTATGTTCCCAACAGAGTGTATTGGAGACAAAAAAATTGGTCACAAATTATCATTTTTAATGATGAATTTGTTTTTGTTTCTATTGGTAGCTTCTTTGACAAAAAATTTTCATCTTCGTTTATATTAAACGTGACAAAATTATTTCGTCTCTATTTCTTATATTATGACAAAATACTTTTGTCTCTAATTTCTCCTTTAATGACAATATTTTGTCGCTAATTACTTACAAGTATGTTCCCAACAAAGTGTATTGGAGACAAAAAAAATTCGTCACAAATTTATCATTTTCAATGACAAATTTGTTTTTTCGTCTCTAAGACCCTTTAGCGACGACCCTTTGGCGACAAAATGGGTGACAAAAAATATTCGTCATAATTAGTTTGGGTGACGAAATATATACATTTTAAGACAAATTTGTTTCGTCTTTAAATCCCAAATTTGTTGTAGTGAATATGAACAGGGTATACCCTTTTGAGCTGAACGTGTTGCCAAGTCCTCCGAGAGGTAAATCGAAGGTTGCGTTTGAATTGGTCTCGTTAAGGCGTGTATTTCCTTATTCAGTAGTTTACTTCAAACATGCTATTGATGTCGCACTGAAAATGCGTTGTTACGCAACGTTCTCTTTGCATTGTTATGCACACTCTGCCTGCATTGCTATGCACCCTTTCAGTTGCATTGTTATGCATACTCCACCTGCATTGTTATGCACATTCCAATGGCATTGTTATGTACCTTTTCACTTGCATTGTTATGCACTTTTCCCTTGCATTGTTATGCACCGTCCCACCTGCATTGTCATGCACCATTATTTGCATTGTCATGCACCTCTTTAACTTGCACTGTCACCCATGTTACTTGCATTATTTTGCAAATCTATCTTGCGTTGTCATGCACTATATCTGCATTGTTATGTACCTTTTCACTTGCATTGTTATGCACTTTTCTCTTGCATTGTTTTGCACGCTCCTTCTCCGAAACACCGGAATATGTCCCTATGTTTCTCCTTCCTCTTTCCGAAACACCGGGATACGTCCCTATGTTTCTTCTCCTTTTTCTGAAACACCGGGATACGTCCCTATGCTTCTTCTCCTTGTTCTGAAACACCGGGATACATCCTTATGTTTCTCCTTCTTTCCGAAACACGGGGATATGTCCCCATGTTTCTCCCTCTTTGGTTAAGAGCATTTGGAATACGTTCCAATGCTTATACCTTTTTGAAACACCGGGACACGTCCCTATGTTCCCCTTTCTTTGGTTAAGAGCATTCGGAACATGTTCCAATGCTTATACCACCCCTTTCCCATTTACGTGCAATGCGTCGGGATCTTGTTTGAGACCTCGGGTGTCCCCAACGGTCGCTCTTAGTCTTCTCCGCGTGAGACGCAGTGAGAATTGTATAATTTTCTTACATCCTTTCTGCATGAGATGTAGTTTGGTTTGTGTTTACTTGCCTGCATAGCATTCGCTTAAAATGTTGCATTTATTTTGCATAATTGTTTCATTACAGCCCTCTTTGCATGATCATAAGTTATGCTCGGCATCGTGCATATTCCTTGCATCTTGTCCCTGCCTACGGGCACATACTTTTGCTATCTTGTATGTTTGTCTAAGTCTTCGGCCTTGTCAAAAATGGGTCGTCTCTGGGCTTTGACACTCACTCCCGTCATTGTTATGACTTTCGAGTTCTGTCAAAGAGGGGCAACTGTAGACACCCCATTTTTGACCGCCCTCAAGACTTGGACGTCACCGTTTGAACACTCGGTGATCATCCATATTCGTGTTTATTTTGAGTTCTCGGAGGTCTCAGCCGCACGCCTCGCCTCAAGATCTCTCAACTTGACTGTTTTGTGCTTGGTTGTGGACCAAACACTTGTATTTCTGTTTTAAGGGAAGATGGTGGCTTGTTGGCCATCCCCTCAACCCACCGGCCAAGGCATGATGTCACCGGCCCTTTTTTCTTGCCATCGGCCAAAGATTGTGGCCGGTCGGCATCTTTGTTGGTCGGTCGGCCACCTTTGTTGGTTAATCAGCCATTTCTGCTGGTCGACCCCTTTCCATATGCTTTTGGCAGATATTTTATGCCAGTTGTCACAGCTGGCATCCACATTACACCCCCTCCATACACGTGTATGGAGGGATTTGCTCGCTTGTGTTAGCTTCTCCAAGAAGCTTAGGAATTGAATTCCTATAAAAGGGGAGGCCCTCCTCCTTTCTCAGAGGTTCTGGAATTTAGGGTTAGAGGTTTTATATCTATCTATCTCTATATCTCCCTCTCCTTTGATTTGTGTGTGTATTTGTGCTTAAAAGGGTGTTTTGTTCACACTATTGCACACAAACACCTAGCATTACACCATCCTTGGTTGCTGAGGCTCTAAGGAGTTTTGTTAGGGTTCTTGAGTTGATTTTGATCAGAGAAACTTGCTGGAGTGGTGTTCTTGAAGAGGTTCTTCAAGGGTGAGAAACTATCCTCTTTGTTCTCCATTTTTGCACAAACTTTTAGCCTATCTTGCATCTGTTTTTAAGCTTAACTTATAACTGATAAAAGTTCTGTTTTTAAGTGCTTAAAATAGTTGTTTAAGATCACTTTGGTGTTTGGGGTTATTTACCCCCTCTTAGGCCTTGTTTGGCCTCTTTTTGTGCCCTTCTTTGTGAGCTCCGGGATCACCTTGTATTGGCCTTCTCACCACTAAAATCCAGAGGGATTTTAGTGGTAGGGATGGTGTTTTGAGGTCCTAAGAAGGAGAGGGCCATCCCCTCTCCTTGTTGTCTTCAATACTTGTCATATTAGCCTCATATGTGAGCACCTTTGTTAAGTTCATATTGGTCATGTCTTAGCTGGTATTTGTGGTTATTTTTTTGTCATATACCACTGTTTTTGCCCATCTTGGTCATTCCATGCTTGGTTTATACACTCGTAGTGTAAATTTTACAAACTAGTCTTGTATGCTTCATGTTTGAGCATGTTCTTCTAGCTCATGTTAACCTCATTTCAATGGGTTTTTGGTGTTGTTTTAGTATGCCATGACTCTGTTTTGGGTGGGTTTAGTCATCTCTTACATACTTCATATACTTGCTTTGCAATCTCCTTATTTGCCTTAACATGCACCTTGTGTTTAGACCACCATGCTTACATGTTTTGGCATAGCTTTGAGAAGCTTTTAGCTTTGTTTTACCATGCTTAAAGCCTGATTTTGGTTGCTTGGGCCACATATGCCATGCTTTGTATAGCTGCCATACAATCTAACTTGTAGGCTTTGAGTGTTGAATCCTCTAGCATGCTTTACTTGGATCATTTCAGTGGTTTGGGTTTACTTGTAATGTTATTTCAGTCCATATAGGATGCTCCTATGCTTGCACTTGTGACTCCTTTAATGTCTTAAAGAGTTGTTGTTTTATGCTTCTTGAATGGATCATTGCGTATGCTTCCATGCTTAGGCCATTTGGATGTCATCTAAGTGTGTTTTTGGCCTTGTCTTGACCTGCATTGGGACTATTTTGAGTCCCTTTGGCCCTTTGGGATTTGCCTTGTATGGCCATGGTTTGAGCCCTTTGGTTGGCCTTAGGCCTTGGACCTTCTTGCATGTTTTGCTTGTTTTATTTGGTTGATTTGGCAACATTCCTCATATATTTTCAGAGCTTAATGCATTGTCATATTCTCATATTTATCACATCTTGCTCATGCTTGAGGATTGTGCATGGTTGTCTAAGTGTTGGACCACTCACATGTGCATGATTGTTTTGCATTTTCATGCCTCCAATTCTTGACTTTGGCCACTGATATGGGCTTATTTGAGAGCTGCCCATTTCGGTTTAAGACCATTCCTACATGTTGTTGCATGCTTGCCTTGCATGTTGTTGCATACTTGGCCTATTAACATGTTGTTGCATGCTTAAGTGGTAGTGCATTTGGCATGCATTATTTTGGTATTAGGTTGCTTAACATGTTGTTACGTGTTTGACTCACATGTTGTTACATGAGTGAATGTTATCACATGCCTTGCATGTTCGCATGCTTGTTAAGCCACATGCTTGTTCGCATGCTTATCTTCGCATATTGTCATATGCTAGTTTCCTTGCATAGCATTGTTGCTTACATGCTTGTATTGCACTAGTGTGCTTGCATGTTTAGGTTGCATAGCATCGAGCATGCATCCCTTGCCTCTTGATCAATCATGATAGAGGCTTAGGGCCCCTTATGTGTTTATATGCATTTCATCTAATATTGAAGTTGCACACTTGGCCTCTTTGGCCATCATGCATCGAAATGCGTGATTGGTGGCCCTAGGGTCGAGAACCATGCTCTTTTGAGTCTTAGACATGATAAGGAGGGTGGTAGTGCAAACATTGCTTTGAAAATGCATTGCCATGCCTTGTCTGTCCTCTGCTGCAGCAAAACAGGATTCTGCAAGAAGAGATGGCCGGTCGGCCATCTTCAGTGTCGGCCGGCTATGTATTGTTGGCCGATGGCCCCACTTTTGGTCGGTGACTATATTTCCATGGCCGGTGGCCTCACCTCTTGGTCGGTGACATACCACAGTGCTCAGGGAGTGATTCTGGAGCTTCCTTGGGACTTATGAAGTTTTCAGAAGTACAAAGCAGTGTAAACAGAGGCAGCATGAGTATGGTGATGGATTTCCGAGCGAAGCCGAGCGTGCATGCATTCCTCCCTCTTCCCGAGTCTGCTTTACTGCTTTCAATAGCTTAATTAATCTGCTTAATTAGTTAAGTATTATGTAATATTTAATTAGCTTGTTAGTTAATTAATTTGTATTATTCTTTCGGGCCCCTCCCTCGAGAGAGCGCAATTGTGTAATAAGCGTACGTGTATACGATGTATGTCTTCCAACCCCACGTCTTTCTCCCTTTTACTTACCTACTTATGATGGTTAGTTCTAGGGCACGTTTCAATTGGCATCTTTATGCTATGCATGTTTGCATCATTCATCAGTATTGCATGTACCGGGCTCGGCGCATCATACTAATTGCATAATATTTCAAACCCAACCTGAATACATGTATCAATTGTTGCATTTCACATGCCATTCTTAGATTAGCCGAGCCTATTCTAGCTGTATTTCGAATGTGTTGCATTAGCCATCTTAACATGAACTAGGATCATGCATGATTTCTAACTAGTTTCCTGTTTTGGCTTGGAGTACGCTGTGAGTGTGTATGCTTTAGCATCTTGCATGTGTGTAAGTGTTAACATGACAGCATACTTACCATGAGGCTAATTGCTTATGTGATATAATTGCCTAGATGCCTGTGGGTGAAGGTTGGATTACTTGAATTGGGATAATTCATTGAAATCCGTGTTTTAGCCTACTTGCGAGTAGCAAAATTCAAAATCATTTCCAAACAAACAGATATGCGATGCTTTGTTCCAAGTTAGGCGATCTAGTCTATACTTGTCTTGCTGTGCACATCACGTAGTAAAAATTAGCCAATTAACAGGAATAAGAACGCATGTGTTTTCAAAAACTCGATATCATGTTTAGTAGTGGCCGATCTTCGGATCGGGCGAGCGGGGGTGCTCATAGCTGACCTTCCCCAATCGTACCCAAGTTCCCGAGCCGAGGCAACTTTGGTGATGACGGACACGTGGCCTTAGGTACGAGTCAGGGTTTCCTAAATCCCCCCAAAACAAAATATTTAGGTGGCGACTCTGTATCTGGCAAAGCAGTCCATGTTTGACACTTCTTTCTAAAAATCTGTTTTTCAAAACGATTTGTCGGATTTGGACTCTTTAGTGATTTATCGGTCTCGCATTGCACTTTGTGGGATTAGATGTAGAACCGTGACATTTGAGTCCGAACTGTAGTGAGCCCAATGAACAAAACGGGATTTCTCCCGGGACGTTCGGGGACGTCTACAGTAGTTCTTGAATTCCTTCCAGCCTTGTTGTAATTTTTCAATTAAAGCAACAACTTGAAAGGATTCACTGAGAGACATGCCTTCTGCATGAATGTCATGCAAAATAAGTTGGAGATCTTGAGCTTGGCTGATCACAGTCTTAGAATCAACCATCACAAAATTCAAGAATTTGCCAACCCCAAATTTCTTTGAGCCAGCATATTCTGTTTTATATTTTTTTCTCCAAAGACTCTCAAAGTTCCTTTGACGTTTTGATAAGACTATAGACGTTGTATAATGTATTATCAAGTCCGTTCAAAATGTAGTTCTGGCAAAGGAAATCATCTTATTTCCAGGCATCGACCGCAGCAACCGCTTGCCGATCAGTTTCATCCCCGTTCAGAATAGGAGCATTCTCACAAAGGAAACGTGCCAGGTTTAGAGTAGTAAGATAGAACAACATTTTCTGCTGCCATCTTTTAAAATCAGTTCCTGAGAACTTCTCTGACTTTTCACTGTGATTGACAGGTACAATCACAATAGAAGGAGGGGTTGGTGTAATTGCAGCCACCATACTAGTACTTGTTTGAGTATTAGTTTGATCAGTTTCAGTAGCCATGAATTCTAAATTATAAAACAAAATTATAATTATAATTTTATAGTAGACAGAAAATTAAACCAAAACCACATAATTAAATTCTGTAAAAATAAAAGAAACAAGAATTGTAACTTTTATTTTCCATTAATTTGAAAATAAAATAAAATTTTATTTAAACAAATTAATTCCACACAAAAAATTAAATTTCTGTAATACTTCAGTAATTAAAATACTGAAACAGAATTTTAGTTAATAAATACTCATAAATTATTTCTGAAAACCAAAATTAATTTCTAACAAACTTCATAAATAAATATTCTGAATTGTTAATGACACCAGTATATTACTACAAGTTGTCAAAGAAAATAAACAGTATATTACTATTATTTGTCAAACAGTATATTACTATTATTTATTTTTCCAACTAGAATATTATTTTTTAAAATCACAGAAAACAATTTCTGTAAGAAGAAGAAAAAGAAAAGGAAACAAACGAAAAATTTTGTTTAAACAGAATAATTCGAATCTGTCTTAAGATTGTTGGAACAATCTTTTGTGTAAAATAAATAACTTGAAACTAAATCAAATAAATAAAACAAATTACTTACCGAATTTATTTATGAAAAATGAAAGATATAAAATAGATCAAGTCGAGTGTGTGACACTCTGTCCTTAAGACAGATTCACCTCGCTACGGTACTTACGGATAAAAAGCGTCTATCTCCCAGGATACAATGATTTTTACAAATTGTAGTAGCACTCCAAATAATTTGTACGGCGAACAAAACCTATGTTCTATACTCTCTTAATTTTTCCTAAAAAAATTAATATGAAGAATTATGCAAAGAAAGAACAAAATGGGAAGGGAACAGAATTTTCTGGATCATCAGGATCAGTTCATCTGCTAGAAATGAATCTGAATTTATAAGCAAACTGTGGCTGACCGAACAGGTGCAGTTGAACCAAATAGGTACATATTAGAAATTAAACAGATACAGATCTATTAACTACAACAGTTATAAAATTGTCCAGAACTGCTGGGCAGTTTTTCGATCTGTTTGAACATTTGGAACTTGTTGAACGTGCCGGAAAATGGATAAAAAACGGGTACTGTTTGGACAGAAAAATTTGGCACAAAATTCAAATTAACTTTTCCTGCAAGAATTTTGGAAAAATTCAAAACAAATTTTTGTCCAAAAAATTAATGTTAGAATCGACCCGACCTACAACCCACACCCGGCACGGCCGGTCGGTTAGACGGACAGCAGCGGCGGCGCGCACAAGGTGGTTTGAGTCAAGATTCACTTTGTCTATAACTCCTCCCTTCTACAAACTTGGGATGCTCTTTGGGACCTAACCCAAGTGTTGCCACCTAGAACTTATATACACGCATAAGTTCTCTTCAGTTTTTAATGTGGGACAAGCCTTACAAGAAAATCTACATTTAATTCTTTAATTATTCATTCCACGAACCCGAAAACGACGTCAAGTTTCCATTCACTCATAAATGGTTTTGACGAACCGTCTTCACCGTGTGACTTCTCATGCGGCAAGGAACACATCATCTCTTTGGCCCACCCCAAAAGACGTGTGGGACCCACTTTATTTTGAGCTCAAAGTTGGCACAAAATAAGCTTATAAAAACCAAATTTCCAACAACCCATACCCTGCTGATCGAACTACATTATCAACTTCAGTAATAGATGATAGAGTTAGTTATTGTTCTTCTTCTATTATTTACATGATACTTTTCGTTCGATTTTGGTTGATCAATAGAGTTGCTCCTAATGCTTTTACATTGTGAGGAGTGCACACTTAGGCCTCGTTTGGGAACCCTCTTTTTTAGCCAAAAAGTTAAAAAATTACTAAATTAGTCAAAAAGTCAATAACCCATACCAAAAAGTCAAAAATTCTCTTTTCTCTCTACTTTTTGCACATCTTTTCGTAAAAAGCCAAAAAGTCATCCCAAAAATACTAGTTTTTTTTAGCTCATATTTTAGCCAAATAGCCAAAAAGTTACTAAATTAGCATGTTCCCAAACAAGGCCTTAGATTATGTTCTGTTGGAAGATTTGATAAGAGAAATGAAAAAAGAAAAAGAAAGAGAAATAAAAAGAGAAAGAATTGATAGGATTTGAATTCCAAACTACATTTGGTTGAATTTGAAAAATAGAAAGAAAAAAAAAAAGACTAAAAATAAATTCAAAAAATAAAAAGTAAGATAGCATTTTTTTCTTACTTTTCTTTCTCTTATATTTTTCGTTCCATTTCTTTCATTAAATAATTAAATAAAATTATATTTTATTTTTATTTTTTTTTTGGTTATTCTCTCACAAAATTTTCCAATCGAGTTTCTCTTATATTTTTCGTTCCATTTCTTTCATTAAATAATTAAATAAAATTATATTTTATTTTATTATTATTATTTTTTTTTTGGTTGTTTCTCTCACCAAATTTTCCAATCGAGTTGAATCTTGATGGGTAGGCTGCTAATAACTTACTGCCTAGGGTCGAGTGCGAACTACTATTTGTCTTTTTTGGAATGATGAACTACTACGTTTTTTTCACTATTTTAGTCAAAGAAAAAAAAAAAATCCAAACTATATCTCTGAAAAAAAAAAAAAAATACACAGTCAATGATACATTTCTCTAAAAAGAAAATACTAAGGTGGTGTTTGGTTTTTCTTTTGGGCTAAATAAGTATAAAAGAACAAAAAAAAAAATCAAAAAAATCACAAAAAGTCAAAAATCACAAAAAGACTCAAAAAAATCACTATTCCAGAGTTAAAAAGTCAAAAAAACCAATCAAGAATACCAAACGAACAAAGAAATCTCAGGTTAAAAAAGTCAAAAAAGTCAAAAAGCCAACTAAAAAAGTCATTGCCAAACGAAGGCTAAGGCTTCGTTTGGGAAGTGGGTTGGCTTTTAGCTTTTTGACTTTTTTGACTATTTTAGTCTGGGCTAAAAAATTTGGTTTGGAAATGACTTTTTGACTTTTTAATTTTTTTTTGTTAGAGTGTAATGATTATGTGTTAGATGTGATGTTTTGTTTGTTGTGGCTAAAATAGTCTATTTTGTCTTCTGTCGCTAAAATAGTTAAAAAAACTCCCAAACCATCTTCCCAAATGGACTCTAAATCAATTCTAATAAGTTAGAAATTAAAAAAAAATAAAAAATAAACAGACACAACCATCACATCATGAGAGGACCAACTCATTAAAACTCTCCTCGAACTCTATATTTAGAGCTCCCAAATATTTATAAAAAAAAAAAACCAATGGTGATATAAAACTCTAGAAGTAGAGCTCTAAATTGAGCTCTACTTATATGGCAATAAAGGAAAGAAAAAAAAAATTAAAATACCACATCAATGAGTGGTTCCATTCATTAGAGTTCTTTTAAAACTCTTAATTCATAGCTTTCAAATGTTTAAAACATAAAAATTAAAAATAAAAAGTGGACCCCAAACCAAACGGGATAAGTATAACCTAATATTGTTTTTTATTTGAAAAATGATTTGTGACATAAAACTGTTGGCACTAATGGCACTAATTTTCAATTTTGGTAATTTTATTTATTTATTTATTTATTTTTTCTTTACCTGATATAGAAATTAGTGCCATTAGTGCTCAACAAATTAGTGCCACAAATCAAAACCCTTTTTATTTTTATATTTTTGGTTAGTGAAAGTGTAGGATTTCGTGCCAATCAATTTTTTTTATATATATATAGCTAGCTTGTTTTGAGAATAAAAAATATTTTAAAACCCTAATAAAGGAGTTTTAGGAGGTCTAATTGGAGGTGGGTCTCACTGTAATAGTGATTTTTGTGTCTCATTTTTTTTTTTTTTTTTTGATTTTTCATCTCATTAGAACTTTTTTATTTAGAGGAATGTATCATTGTTGTTTGAGAATTGACTTTTTATTAATTTATTAGTTTTTTAAATATATATATATATATATATACAAATAGAGAAATAATGTGACTTAAATAAGTAAATAAACTAATAAATTGATTTTTTTGTTAACTGTCGAAATAGGTCATAGTTTTTTGCTTCGTATATATCAAATAATTATTAAATTTTAAACTTTCAAAAATATTCTAAATAACAATTTTAACCATTATTCCTTTCTTCATATTCCAACTCATAAATTCTCTTATAAAATTCATAAACACCAGCTGATTCAAGCAACCCAATTAGTTAAGCTAGCCGTTAGGAATGGCAAATTCTCTTATAAAATTCATAAACACCTGCTGATTCAAGCAACCCAATTTGTTAAGCTAGCCGCTAGGAATGGCAATTGGCCGGGGGAGAGGGGGTTTGGGGGGATTAAACTCCCCGTTCTTGATCGTCGAAAGTAAGAAATTTTCCGTCTCCGCCCCCGATTCCCAACGGGGAGCCCATTGCCCCGCCCCCGATTGGGGATCGGGTATCCCCGACCCCGCAAAATTCCCGAATTTCAAAATTTTTTTTTTTTTATCTATAATATTCAAACAAATAACATCCAATCCAGCAACATCCTATTCAATAACATATTTTCAAATTAAAATCTCATATTTTCAAACAAATAACATCTAATACAGTAGCATATTTAGTAACATCCTATTCAAACAAATAATCAATACATATTTTCAAATTAAAAAATCTGTAAACAAAAAAATAACATCCAATCCATCTTTAAAAAAAAATTCAACATATTTTTTTGATCTGTAAACATCCTACTCAAGCACATTTGTGAACATATTTTCCACACAAAAGATATTGAAATAGTATATTCAAGCTAAACACAATAGCATAATCTGTCAACATATTTTCAAATAATCTGTCAACATATTTTCAACATATTCAAATAATCTGTCAACATTTTTTCAACATATTCAAATAGCATATCTATCAATAGCATATCTATCAACATATTTTCAGCACATTCAAATAGCATATTCCATCCAGTAGCCCACACAAAAGAAAATTCAGCAAGTTGCAAAGAGAATAATTAGTCTCAAGCACAGCACACAAGGGATAGGCTGCCCAAAAAATAAAATTTAAAAAAAAAAATTCATTACAATATAAAAAACCAAATCCATCGTGAAACCAAAAAAAAAAAAAAAAGATTGTTTGTCCAATACTCATACAATTACATCACAACTTTCAATATCTCTTTCAACTTCAACTTGAATTCCTGTTAACTAACAAAAGGAAAAAAAGCAAATAATCAATACTAATAATAAGATGTAAAAAAATGTTAACAATTAAAACAAAAAAGATGACAACTAACACAAAAGTGGCACACGACTCATCCGAGTCGATTTCATCATCATCATATATAGTCGCATAGCCCATCGATTCCAATGTTGAATTTCCTAAAAAGTAAAGAATATAAATTCAGTATTGAAATTATTCCATTGTAATATAAAAGTGGAATAATAATATGTAGATTGGATGGAATAATAATATGAGTACCTTTCATCTCTGCACCCCACAACCAACTTTGTGCACACATTAATGCTTCTAATGTGTTTGGATGATGTCTATTACAATGTGGACTCACCAACCTTCCACTAGTACTAAATGCTGACTCAGAAGCAACAGTAGATACATAAATAGTTAAAATATTCCTAGCTATTGCCTGTAAAGTTGGATACTTTGGTCCATTGGCTTTCTACCAATTCAAAACATCAAAACCTGAAGTTCTTGGCAAAACATCATCTTCTAGATAATGGTCCAACTCTGATCTTACATTCTTTATTTTTTTACTTCTCTTCCTACTAATAAACAAATCATACTCTGAAAGGGTCTCTGTAACAATTTCTGAATGAATAAAAGAGTCACCAACAACATTGGTCTCCATACCAACTCGGTATTGATACTCTTTCTACTAATTCAAAACATCAAAACCTGAAGTTCTTGAAAAAACATCATCTTCTAGATAATAGTCCAACTCTGATCTGACATTCTTCATTTTTTTACTTCTCTTCCTACTAATAAACAAATCATACTCTGAAAGGGTCCCTGTAACAATTTCTGGATGAATAGAAGAGTCACCAACAACATCGGTTTCTATACCAACTCGGTACTGATACTTATGCAACAAATCTGATGAACCCTATCAACTTCATCTTTAGCTTTGTTTCCATAAAGTTTTTCAAAATAAAATTCCAATACACTCATCTTATACCTGGGATTAAGTACAACAACAACTTCAATAAACACCATGTATCACTAACCAATATTTATCAATTTTTTCCATCATTTTTGATGCTATTGTTCTAATCACTTCAAGTTCACAAGAGAGGCATTGAGGCAATGTCATCCTAATCTCACATAAAGTTGGGAAAAAACATTGGCTGCGGAATACTTAGTACTAGAAAATAACTCTGTGATAGAAAAAAATATCTTAAACCTCCCACTAATCTCTTTAGCAAACTCCCATTCTTCCTCACTTGGCACGGTCTTATATTGGGGCTCTCTATTTTTCAATCGAGAAAAGACATCATTATACAATAAGGCAATCTGAAGTATCAAGTAGGTTGAATTCTACCTAGTTGCATAATCAAGTCCTAATTTCTTAGTATGTGGATTACGCAATTGATTGACTGTTTCTTCAAATTTTTCTTGTCTTTTTGGTGTTGCTGTCCAATAAGCTACATTCTCTCAAATTTTCTCCACACCCACTAGTATGACATCCAGTCCATCTTTCACAATCAAATTCAAAATATGCGCACAATAACGCATATGAAACAAACTACCACCCAACAAAAGCGATGTATTACTCAACTTATCCATCAACATGGTAATCATGGTATCATTTGTAGAGCAATTATCAACAGTAACAGTAGAGATTTTTCTATCAATATTCCAATCCATCATACATACAAGCAAATTATCACAAAGAACTTCTTTTGTGTGTGGACATGGAACATATATAAACCTAAAATATAATATTCATGAACAAGTATTAATAATATGCAAATTGAACCGCATAAGATAGAACTTTTAAATGATTTGCAAATTTACAAACTCAATGCCAATTTACCTCAAAATGTGACTTTGGAATGTCCATGAATCATCAATAAAGTGTGCAGTGACAGCCATGAATCATTTCTTTTGATTGCTAGCAGTCCACGTATCAGTTGTGATTGCCACCCTACTTTTAATATGCTCCACCAAACTCAATGTCTTCACCCTCTCATAATCATAAATTTTTAAAATATCACTCTTTATCGTATTTTGAGAAGGTCCTTTAAACAATGGTTGAAGTACTGCTGAATATCGTTTAAAACCAACATGATCTACAATAGAGGGGGAATATTCATGCAATATTATGGCATGTGACAACTCTTTCCTAGCAAAATCTTGATCAAAAATATAAAAATTCATTTTTGGACTCTCCCTATTAAAGTTGTTAGTCAAAACTTGTTGCCTCATGTCCAACACTTTTTTCCGAGTACAACTCTTAAAGTGATCATGCAAATGCCTAGTTCCATTTTTTGAATCACCTCCAAAATGTTTATTACAATAATTACATATTGCCTTCCACACCTCATTGACTTGTTGTTTCTTAAAGTGTTCCCACACAACACTAGTTTTCCTATTACTTCCTCCACAAGTATTAGACTTTTCTTCTAAGTCAATAACATTTTGATTAGATAGGGGAGACGGTGAGTTAGTAGGTGAGTTGGCAGCTGTCAATGATTGTTGTGATGCCTTGCTCTCAAATGATACTTGAGAGTTAACTGGTACTTGAGAGTTAACTTCTGACATTTTTAACCTTTATAAAAATAACATGAAATGAATAAACAGAGGTAGCCCATTATAATGTAAACACTAATCACATCCAAATATCCTAATGGAATACCTATAATTACAATTACAATATAATGATATATTTATTTATGATGTGATGTGTTTCGATTTCATTGAAAATAAACATGAACATGAATACCTATAATGGAATATCCTACTAAATACTTTCTTGATGTTTTTCCAAAACTTTAGGTAATTGATCATTGTTAATAATAGGTTTTGCTAGGTTGAGTAACCAATTTAGAGACATCTTAGTATCTTAATGTTTCATAGCAGTGTATGTCATCATTGCTCGCTTAGCATACAATACTGTACTATGATTTAGTTCCACTCATTAATTCCATAACGTGTCTAAAATCTTTCCTTTATGCATCATGTTTGGAGATGTTCTACAATGCTTGAACTCCAACAGACGACTCCATCTGGAGTCCTGTCATCTATTCATATAATATGCAAGCTTCTGTCACCTGTGAGCAACAACTATAGGTCCTTGCTACACTTTCCTAACATTATAGTTCTCCCTAGATCCCTTGCCTTGTGCCACTCTAATGGCCATTGAAGGTAGTGTATGATTTTTTCATGGAAATTTCATGGGTCGGTGAGTGCTTTTTCCCCTCTCTAGTTTTGTTTCTCATTAATGTTGGTGTTGGTTGCAAGAAACATATATGACACGCTTGACAACTTGTTTGGCACAGGTCAATGCAATAACAATTCATGAATTTTTTTTTTTCTTCATATAGTTCTGAATAAATATACACAGATGGGATTATGATTAACGTGGTTATTAGGGGAGATGTGTTGACTTTAAAAATCATTGAAGAGAAGAAGCAGCTTTGTCATAGTTGAAATGCCGATAAATGTAACTTTGTTCCTTGCTTCATCCTTGCTCAGTATAAGGTTACAACAATCAGAACACCAATTCCCAAACATGCATACAATTTTGTATGAAGAAAACACATATATCAATCACATCAGATGTGTCTTTATAAATGTAATGAAAATCAATGTATTTTCTCATGAATTTTAACAAACAACTAAAACAAAACAAATACAACAATACTCAAACTTATTCTTAAGGTTATGAATAGTTCAATCAACTTTGGTATTGCAATACAATTGTGAGTTCATATATCTAAGTCAAGCTTAGGGGTGAAAAACACAGATAGGCAAATCAATAATAAATAGAGTCACATTCTTTAAAATAAACAGATCAATAATTAATAAAAAAAATAAACACAGTTCATATAAAATGAAAGATTATTTTTATAAACAGATATATATATCAATAATAAACAGATATACATTAATGATCTGTTTTGTAAACAGATAATACACAATCCGATTGTAAACAAATCAATAATAAACAAATAATATACATTAATGATCTATTTTGTAAACAGATAAACACAATCCCACTATAAACATATATACATTAATGATCTGTTTTGTAAACAGATAAACAGACATATTTCAAATTCATAATCAAATTCGCATATATTTAACAAATATATTTAAAATTCATATATTTAACAGATATAACATTATTGAAATATAAATTAAATTTTTGCTTCATTTCTTTTTCTGTTTTCAAATTCATAATCAAATTCACACTTTTGACATATATATATATATATAAATTTAGAGGAAAAAAAGAAATAGAGGTTGAAGAAACAATGAAATGAAATCCCTAAATCGCATCGCAATATATATACACTCATATATATATATATATATATAAACCCTAGATCAAAATCCCTAGAGAGAGAGAGAGAGAGAGATATACCTTTTCAAAATCGGCGGTGAGGTGAGGGAGGATCGGCGGTAAGGGAGCAGAAAGATCAGCAGCCCCGTCGTGTGTGAGAGAGACAGAGGGAGGTGAAACCCTAAACAACAGCGACGGTGAGAGAAAAAGAGAGGGGGAGACCAAACCCTAAACAACACAGCGGCGAGCGAGAGGGAGAGAGGAGCAACGTTGTTTGTGTTTGTGTGTATGAGTGTGAGAGACTGAGTGTGTCAAACCCTAAACAAACACACGCATATATATACCCAGGGACATAATGGTAATTTTACGTCAGGGGCTAAACAAGCTAGGTTCGGGGGTAGGATATGTATCCCCGTCCCCAGCTCAGATATCATTGGGAATTAATTTTTGAATACTATCCCCGACTCGTCAAGGGTATTTTTCGAGGAATAACCACTCAATTCAGAGTCGGGGGGTTAGGTTCCTGTCGAGTCGGGCTCTGATTGCCATCCCTACTAACCATGTTGGTTGCTCAAAAGATACGTTCTTATCAAGCGTGCTTTTTTTGTTTTTTTGGTCAATTAGTAATAGAGTAATTACAAAATTGTTAAAATTTGAGAAAAAATAAATAATTATATATAACTCTCATAATGAAAAACAAATAAAACTACAGTCAAATATCAAACTTCTATCTGTAAAAATTGAACCCACTACAAAATAGTGTTATCTAATTACCAGACCAAATGTCTTTATTGTGTTTGGTTTGCTTTTCATAATCTATTTTCTAATTTTTTTTGAAAAAGCTAAAATCCAATTTAATGAAAAAATAATAAATAAAAAAACACTCATTGTTTTCATAAAATTTAACTTTATGGGATAAAAAATAATTTTTTGGTATTAATTTTTATCAACCTAATTTTTATATTATAAAAATTAGAGCGAATGATTTGACAAAATGTAATAATTTTTTAATTTTTTTGACTAAAATGTTTGGTTTCCAAACATAGCCGGAGTCAAGGTAATTGTAGCACAAAAAATAATTCTTTTTAAATATGATAATTATTTATGTAATTATTATAAGAAAATTAGTTAGAAAAATCAATAACTTTATGTTGTCATTTCTTAGTGGTTATCAAAATTATTTCATACAACTTTTGGAATATGTAAGATAAATAAGTTTTTGGTTTATAAATTGACTGTCATTTTGAGGTTTTTGATAAACAAGTAAGGGAAAAGGTTTAAAGACTTGTCAATGGGCAATGGCCTAAAGCCCCCTAAGGGAAAAGGTTTATAAATTGCTTTTTCACTATTTTAACTTAGTTAGAAATTTTCCATTTTAAAAAATTAGGTATTCTTTGAGATAGATTTTCCTTTGAGATAGAGATAAAAAAAAAAATTTGAACAGATAGCCATTGTTGAGAATTTGAACAGATAAATTATAGAACCTAGAGAGAAGAGAGAGAGAGAGAGAGAGAGAACAAAGAGGTGTAAAACTTCAACAAATAGCAAAATTTCAAACATATAAGTGGAAAAAAATTGAACATATAGATATTGTTGGCTACATATTTTATATAAGCCAAGTACAATTCGACGCGTGGCAGAATAAGGATAATACAGGAAGACTATTCAAGTCTTCGATCATGATCGTACACATGGCAGTTAGTATTGGTTATTACGAGATCTGAGTAGCATTGGATCAGCAAAGAGATGCAAAGTGATGTGGTTTCAACGGTTACTCACATTCAAATTCAAAATTAGGAGGGAAGCCTAACTGCAAGTGATGGCATAGTGGAGCTAATTATAAGGCAACATGGTCAGTGATCATGGAGGAGCAATTCGACGGTTGGAAATGCAGTTCGATGGTCATCCTTGAGAAGTATAAATAGCAGAGAAGGCCCCAGAAAAAAGCCCAGACTCAGATAAAAAAAACCAGTCTTATTCTACTTTATTTCTTTTCCAGTTTTACATTTCCTATTCTTTACATTTCTGTACTTTAAAATTCATGCACTGTACTTCGTTCATAGGAGTAGTTTCAAGTAGATTGTTGCTGTAAACCTCTACGAGACTGAGTTTGGATCATTGTAAGTTTTTCATTTTAATGAAATGCTTCAATTGTTCTTCATTTAATTGTTATTTGCTTAATTCTCCTAAATCAAGTCACCAGTAAAAGTCCTCTTCATTGAGGCTGAAAGAACTAAAACACAATCGCCTGATAATTGGTTGGCAATTAATTTTCTGTAAGGACTGATTGATCCTTGCTGGCACTCTCATAATCACAAAAGTAACCTTCGAAAGCTAAAAAAGCCAACATATATTTTTGGCATGCCCAGTGGGACTAATTGAAATGGCTAGACGTAGGAGACAAGGAGAAAATGAACGCTTGGAAGAAGGCGTGGAAGGAGAGGTAGAAATACCTAATCTAGAGGATAATGTGACAACACATCCTGTGAAGACACCTATTTTATCAGAACCTATGGTCGAACAGACCAGCACTTCGGAACAAGTACCACATGTTCAGAATATTGGACGAGGCCAAGGAATTGGACTATCCACTGTTCCATCTACTCAGCCAATGAATACATGGGGTGGCCTAGTAGATGCCATGGGACAACAGTTAATGAATACAATAGAAAGGTGGGCAACATCCTTTTTGGATCGAATGAATACCCACCAACCAACAAACATAAGACACATGGAAGATATTCCAAATGTCCCTCAGCAAAGATTGGCTAGAGATAAACAGTCTATGCAAATTAATGGACATTCTAATGGTCAAACTAGCAATCAAAACTATGAAAGACCATCACTTCAGTCTTGGTATGAACCTATTTCGAGGCCTATGGCAGGTCAAAATGCATCAGTACTTAACAGTGCAACCATGCAAGTTGGCGGATCTGGCCCAGTACAAGAAAATGGCATAAGAATGGTCCCAAATCCCATGTTCGAGGCCATACTTGGCACGAGAGGGTTCACTAATCCCTTGTTTGAATTTATTCCCGGGGGGTTGGAAGGTTTTCCTACAAATGGAAGAGACACAACACCAGTTCCAGCACCTTTCGCAGGTCCTTTCGCAGGACAGGCTCAAAGGGGTTACCCACACCCCCAACAGCAACTGGCACCACAGGGACAACCAGTCCTAAATATACCACCTTATGGACCAAGAGGACCCCAGGCACAAGGTTGTCCATCAAACCCTGTGTTTGTCCCTCCAGTAGTGGTTCAGCAGGCACAAAATATGGTCACTAGGGACCAAATTACTGATATTGTTAGAGAGATGTGTGGACCGATGGCTCGGGGGGTCCAGACTCCTGTGTACAGGAAACCGTACCCAGAATGGGTAGATAGGGTACATGAATACCCAAGAGGTTTCAAGATACCAGATTTTGCCCTTTTTTATGGGAATAGAAACCAGTCAACAGTGGAGCATATTGCTAGGTTTGCTGCTCAATGTGGTGAATTTACTAATTATGACTATATGAAGTTAAGATTATTCCCAATTCTCTAACTGGGGGAACATTTGTATGGTATATTAACCTTACACCTGGCTCTATCCAAACTTAGCAACAAATGAAAGAGACATTTCATGTCCAATTCTTCCAATCGGAGCCAGAGGTTTCCATGGCAAACTTGACAAGATTGAGTCAAAGGCCTGATGAGAAGGCTACTTAGTTTATTACTAGATTTAAAAGAGCACGAAACAAATGTAGGGTCATCCTACCAGAGCCAGAATTCGTGAGACTGGCTCAAAATGGCTTAGAGTTTAGGCTTCGAAAGAAGTTTGACTAAACTGAGTTCAAAGACTTGGTGGAACTAACTTATAAGGTGTCTAGGTATGAAGTATTACTAGAGAAGAAACAATATCGAAATAATGCATCATACAAGACATATTATAGAGATCCTAATTATGAGATTGATGCAGCAGAGATTGTGGGGAAAGAACCTGTGATCTGTGAGGCATTAATTCATAAGGACATAACAATTGACCAGTAGTTTAAAAAGAAAGACCTTCATATGAAATACTCTTTCGATTTAACGAAGGCAGATGACATTTTTGATAATTTGCTTGCGGCCAACTTCCTTAAGTTACCAAAAGGAGTCAAAATTCCATCTCCAGATGAACTTAAAGGAAAAGTGTATTGTAAATGGCATAATTCTTGGTCTCACTCGACTAAAAACTGTATTGTTTTTCGAGACAGGATCCAAGAACAAATTCGGAAAGGAAGTTTAAAATTCCCAACTAAAGCAGATAAAGCCATGGGGATTGACAGTAATCCATTTCCAGAAATTGGAGAGGTGGCAGCCAATGTCATTATGCCAAACTTCCAGAACTTGTCCTTGAAAGAATTGGAAGAAGTCAATGTGCAGATGTATGTTGCCAACCAGACAACTATCAGGAAAGACACTGGAAATCTACCAACTATTAGACAAGGTTTCTCACACCAGAAGGAAGACTCTGATGAAGAAGCACTGGATGACGATTCTTTAGAGGCAGCTGTAATACAAAGGATGTGTCCTAGGTGCAGACTGAGCTACAAGTGGTTGAAAGGGCTTCCAATTGATAGGAAGCAATATTACAAGGATGTGCAGAGGCGTCCTAAACCAACCAATGCTTATAACAAAAGGCCATACCTAACTAGTGTTAGGCAGCAGCCATTAATGGTTGAGCCAACAGCTGATAGAATGCATTCTAAAGGCAGGAGGCCTTTATATGAGTCTAGACCACCTAATTATTACAGTGGAGAGCAGTCATTCTGAAAGGAGACTGGAGAAGGGTTCAGTTTATGGGATCAAAGCCAGAGATTGGCCCCCTAGACCAGCCTCACGCAGGACAGAAAGTGGCTACCTTCATCAAAGGCCTGAGTTAGGCTCAAAACATGAAGTCAGGGCCAAGCAGTGGCCTTCACATCCAGCTTCAAAGATGGCTTCCAAGGAGGAAAGAAACAGTTTAACAGCTGAGTCAGTAAGTTCGTGGGTACCTGGAGTTCCAGATTGGTTTGTGATGCAGAATAAACCTAGGGAAGTGTCTACTCAAAGAGATGTTGTTGGAAACCAAGGTAGGATGGTCAAACCTCCTTTGGTAGCTCCGAACAATTGGGTATTGCTTAAACACCCAAAAACAAAGGAACTAGATATGGTCCCCGTAATTTCTAGATCACAAAGGAGGAAGATTCAGCGTAGGTATACTCAGTACCAGAAAGACCTGAAAGAAAGTGGAGAAAGCTCTTCATTGGTCCAGACAGAAGGAAAGAAGAATCCAAAGTCAGACCATACTCCAAACCCAACTCTACAAGACAAAATGGGTTGTAGTAGAGAATAATTGGCCAAAGTTCACTCTGAACTAAAAGCCAGAGAGAAGTCCAGTCTAGCAGGATTGGAGAAGGCTGTGATGGAGAGTGATAGCGAGACAGAAAAAGAAGTTGGCCTAGGCCAAAAGAAAGAAATGGTTGAGGAAGAAATGTTCGAAGCCTTCATAGATGAACAGACGTTTTTGGTTGAAAAGCCAGTCAAAAAAGACCATTCGAAGGAGTTTGTTAGTAATGAAGTGCTAGAATGCAACATAGAAGATGCTTCTGAAGTAACTGAACAAGGTGGCCAAGAGGAGAAACAGGTACAGTCAGCTATCCAATTTGGCTCGTTTCCTCCAATATCAGTGAATATGGTATACATACTACCGCATGAATTCCAAACTGGAGATGAGAAGCAAGAGGATCAAGAGATTGACCCAATTCCAGTCTCTAGTGAAGACTCACAAGTGAGTATGGTGCAAGATGAATCCGGAATGGCTACCCCAATGGAAACTGAATACGAAAGTGAAGAAGAGGTGAGTATTAACCTCTCATATCCTTTTGAGTATCCCTCGAACTCTATGACACAGTATGTCAAGCCTTTGTATATCAAGGCCTTCTTCGATGGGATACAATTGAACCGAGTCTTGATGGATAATGGGGCAGCAGTGAACTTACTACCGGAATCTTCCTTGAAGAAATTAGGGAAAAGGAACCCCAGGTTAATCCTAACCAGCACAACCATTACTGGCTTCGCTGGAGACAAATAGATGGCTTAGGGAATTTTGCCCATCAACCTGAGTGTGGAAACCAGGGACTGCATGATGGCATTCTTCGTTATCGACAGCAATGCTAAGTACAATGCTTTACTTGGTAGAGATTGGATTCACACTAACAAGTGTGTGCCTTCCTCTTTGCATCAGAAAATAATTATGGCCTTGGGCAACGGAGAGACAAAGGAAATTGATGCAGATCCTCAACCCTTCATAGCCTGTGCAGACTTCGCAGAGGCCAAATTGTATATTGAGGGAGTGACACCACTTAGTATATTGAGAAAACCTGATGGCTCAGCCGAAATGACGGCTGATGAGGAAGTGACACACCTGAAGCACTTAGTCTAGGAGAGTGCTGATGAAGAGGTTGTCGTTAAGGATGACAATGATGCCTGGCTGTAGGCAAAGAAATGAAGCCCAAGAAGCCAAGTCTATGGCTCTAATTAAGTTCTCAATATTGGATGTAAAATCAATACTCCAGAAAGTGCAAGAGCAAGAAAAAGAAGCCATGATAATTGGCTGCAAGCAGGAGTAGCAACAGGCTAGAGTTTTGGCCCTTGATAAATACTGTGCATTGGATATTGAAACAAAAGTCCAGGAGATACAGGAAGAAGAAGCCGTATGGACAGACTTTGTCTATGAGGAAGAGGGTAAAGATGTTGAATCAAAGAACCTGGGAGCAGAACAAAGCAAGGAGATTGCTTCGAAGGCAGAGGGAATCAAAGAAGGAGCCTCAGTAAGTTCTCAGATACAAGACCCCATAGAAAAAGTAAATTTAGGGGAAGGTTCTATACAACAGCCCATCTATATAAGTGCTTGGTTAAATGCTCTTGACAGGAACCAGTTGTTGGTTATTCTGAAGAAGTATAAAGATTGCTTTGTATGGTCTTTTAATGAACTACCAGGATTGGATAGGTCATTAGTAAAACATAGGCTTCCTATGAGGCCTAATTTCAAGCCATACAAGTAAAAACCAAGAAGAATGAGTCCAGAAGTGATTCAGAAAGTTAAAGAGGAAATTCTTAGACTACTCAAGGTAGGTTTTATTAGGACAGCCAGGTATGTTGAATAGCTATCCAATGTTATGCATGTAGTTAAGAAAAATGGTAAAATGAGGGTATGCATTGATTTCAGAAACTTAAATCTAGCAACTCCAAAAGATGAGTGTCCTATGCCTATAGTAGATTTGTTGGTAGACAGTTCAGCAGGGCATCAAATTTTATCAATGATGGATGGACACTCTGGTTATAACCAAATCTGCATTGCAGAGGAGGATGTTTACAAGACAGCATTCAGATGTCCTAGGAATATTGGCACCTTCGATTGGGTTCAAATGTCATTTGGCCTGAAGAATGCTAGGGCTACATATTAGAGGGCTATGAACACTATCTTTCATGACCTCATTGGAGGGTATT